>CP139501.1:269762511-270352124 GCA_021014915.2 Artemisia tridentata subsp. tridentata | reverse complement strand
TTCCGCACTTAGATCACGTAGCTTGCCACCGGCCGATTGGTCAATGGTTTGCCTTGTGGAGAGATTGATATGGTCATAGAAGATTTGGACTTGGAGCCAAAGTTCTATGCCATGGTGAGGGACTTTTTGGAGTAAGTCCTTGAATCGAGTCCATGCCTCGTAGAGAGTTTCGCCTTGACGTTGTTGGAACATCAAGATATCATTCCTTAGCTTGGTAGTTCTTCCCGGTGGGAAAAACTGAGCAAGGAAACGAGTGGTGAGATCATCCCAAGAGGTGATGGATCCTGCGGGTTGACGTTCTAGCCACTGACTAGCTTGGTCCCGCAGAGAGAATTGGAAGAGACGCAATCGGGTCGTCTCTCGAGTGGCAACATCAAGGTCTATAGAATCAACGATTTTAAGAAAGTCCTTGAGATGTTGATTAGGATCTTCAGAACGAAGTCCATGGAATGCGCATCCGCTTTGCACCAACCGGATGGTGTCGGATCGCAAGGGTGTGATATTGGCTCCTTGAGTGAGCTCAATGGTGTTTCGATAGCCGTGGTGGCTAGGACGGGAATACTCTCCTAAAGTACGGGCTCTAGGAGGTGGTGGTGGTTGTTGTGGTGGTGGGTTGTGTGGGTTAAGGATATTACCATCTTCCATGATGTCGGACGGTAATGGTTACGAACAAAGACACGAAGAAAATAGATAGACTAAAGAAAACCTAGAAAAATAAAATAAAAATCTCACTAGAAAGGAATCTAGTGAGTAGACCTAATAGAAATAAAAATTCACCCTAAACAATAACTATTCCCCGGCAGCGGCGCCAAAAACTTGATGCGTGGGTTTTGCAACCTTACAACAGGTTTTACCTCTCGAGGGATCTCAAGAGGCTTACAACCCCACCAGGCAGTGTACCTGACCGATGTAGTATAGTGTAGTGGTAAGTACGGGGGATTGATCGTTCTCCACAGGGAATAGTGTTCGTTAGGTGTGAAAGACTACTCTAATTAGGTCTAAGGGTTGAGGAAGATTCTTTTTATGTTTTTATATTTTATAAAAGCAAGTAAAATCTCGGGTTTTGAAGGAGTGGGCGGAATTAGTTGCTAGTCAACTAACCCAAATTACTACAAATGCAAATAAAATAAAATAACAAAAATGAAAAGTGTGTGAGAAACTTATGTGTAGAGAAATGTGTTTACTTAGATTTCCTTACTCCCTAACTATCTTTTACCGGTTAATTAGTGTGTATTAGTCGCGTGGGTGACGGGTGTATTCCTTAATACCATTCGTGGGGTGGCGTACTTACTTCCCCAAACTCTACAAGCTCCTACTTCACTCCTATGTCGAGCCGGCTAGGAAGCTCCTAACATGGGATCACTAGAATTCGCTTGTGCATTAAATACAACCATAAAAACCTTTAGTACGCGTTTGGTTCATGTTTCTTAAGACGTTCAAGCAAGTTACCGAATAGGAAGTTAGCCAGTTTTCTTAAGCCTAACATAGATAAACAATCATCCAATACAACTAACAACACACCAACAACCAATAATCAATAGCTAGGTTTCATTAGATCTAAGCAAACACAAGATAAATTTAGCCTAACATGTTAAACAAAAGACAAGCATAAGATAGAATCAAACAACACATAGACATATTGAATGATTAATTGATAACTTATCTTTCAATGAAACATGGAAGATCTCAAGGCAAAAAGCCCTGAAAAAGTAGCTAAAATCGTCTTAGGGTTTTATCCCAAAATTCCACACACTAAGCTCTCCCTTAATGACAAAAAATTAGAAAACTATATATAGACTTTGACATCTGACGGCGTCACCTTATGCATTGTGACGCCGTCACCTCGCCGCTTTTAGGGTTCCCGGATGACCATCTTGACGCCGTCCCTCTTTAGCTCTTCAAAAATCCATTCTGGCTTATCAAGGCTTGACGCCGTCGGATCATGAACGTGACGCCGTCCCCTTATGATTTAAGCCGTGACGCCCTTGATTTAGTTAAAGCGTGACGCCGTCAGAATTCTCATGCAAACTCACTGGCCCGTCATGAGTAAATTTCACATCCAACTTTTCTTGCCAAGGCATGACGCCGTCCCATGTTAATTGTGACGCCGTCAAGAGTAACTTTTAGCCGATTCTTGAGACTTTGCCGTTTTCTTCACTTTAATGCTCCAAAAACGTCCAAAATGCCTCCTTTTCCAGATTTCTCCTCAAAAGTACCTAAAATGACAAAAGGAACGATTTAGGGCAATATTTGGTCAAATAAATACGATTTCGGGCTTAAATGACCCCTTAAAAGCGGTACACTTTTCGCTTCATCAGTGGTAGATACGAGTCTTGGGGAGAAAAGTATCGACGACGTTCCAATCGTTAATGAATTTCGTGATGTGTTCCCGAAGATTTGCCGGGTATTCCCGTCTGAGATGAAGGAGTTAATGAGCCAACTCCAAGAGTTACTCGACAAGGGTTTTATTCACCCTAGTAGCTCGCTATGGGGAGCTCCGATTCTGTTCGTTAAAAAGAAAGACGGTAGTATGCGGATGTGCATTGATTACCGTGAATTGAATAAAGTCACGGTGAAAAATGTGTACCCATTACCAAAAATTGATGACCTATTTGATCATCTCTAGGGTGCAAGGTGGTTTTCAAAGATCGATCTCCGTTCGGGCTATCATCAGTTGAAGGTTCGGGAAGAAGACATTCCTAAGACGGCTTTTAGGACCCGTTATGGACATTATGAGTTTACGGTTATGCCCTTTGGTCTCACGAACGCGCCGGCAGTTTTCATGGATCTCATGAACCGTGTATGTAGACCGATGTTGGATAGATTCATTATAGTGTTCATCGATGATATCCTTATCTATTCTAAGAGCAAGGAGGAACATGAAGAGCACCTTCGGGAAATTCTTAGGACGTTGAGAAAAGAAAGATTGTATGCCAAATTCTCAAAATGTGAATTTTGGTTGCAAGAAGTTCAGTTCCTCGGTCACGTTATTAATCCCGATGGTATTAAAGTTGACCCGTCAAAAGTCAAAGCCGTGATGAATTGGCAAGCACCGAAGAATGTTGGCGAAATTCAAAGTTTCCTAGGACTCGCGGGATATTATCGATGGTAGGGCTGGCATAACAGGTCACACGAACCTGTTAAGGTCAAACACGAACACGACCTGTTAACTAATCGTGTCATTTTTCTCAAACACGAACACGACACGAAAATTAACAGGTGCACCTGTTAAGACCTGTTAACATGCATATTAGGATTTTAGGGTTTCTAATTTTAAGGATTATATTCTCGGCACCAAATACAACCCCTCAACGACAACAACAACATCAACAATCAATCCACCAATCATCAATCCACAATTTCTAGTCCTAATCTCTCGGCCATATCTCGGCATCAACAAAACCAATCTAAATTCGAATCAAAATAAAAACAACAACCACAATAACGATTACAACCGTGAGCTTAAGTTAAATTCGAATCAAAATAAAAATTACAACAACCACAATAACGATTACAACTGTGAGCTAAATTCGAATCAAAATAAAAACAACAACAAAACCCACAAGTATTTCAATCCTAACCCAAAGTCCCAAACCAAAGTGATAAAAAAACGTGACTCGGTGAGTCACGAGCCAACTCACACCGGTTACCAACGCACGTGACTTAGTGCGGCTTACCTTTTCATCTCGATCTAATAACTGAGGGTGGTTAGGTGTGGGAGTGAAGGCACGCTAATGGCGAAATGATGGTGGGGTTCGTTTTGACAGAACGTGTGGTAGAGATAGTTGAAGAGGAGGTCACGGTGAGTATTTTGGTGGTGGTGGTGTGACGTTGTGAGTGGCAGTGATGGTGGTGGTGGCGAGACACAGGTGGTAGCTAGGGTTTAGTGAGAGGTGGGAGTATATTATTTGTTGGGGAAGAGATGAAATGAGGATAAGATGGGGTGGGTACTAGGTACTTTATATATTATAATATTAACAGGTCATAACAGGTCTTAACAGGTCTGATCTGTTAAGACACGAATATTAACAGGTCTTAACAGGTCTGACCTATTAAGACACGAAACCTGTTAAGGTCAAACACGAAACCTGTTAAGAACAGGTTGTGTCGCGTCGTGTTAACAGGTTTCGTGTCAAAATTTCCAGCCCTAATCAACGGTTCATTCAAGACTTCTCCAAAATTTCATCTGCATTAACTGAGCTCACCAAGAAGAATGTTCCTTTTGTGTGGAGTGAGAAACAAGAAGAAGCTTTCCGTACATTACGAAAGAGATTATGTGAAGCACCGATTCTAGTGTTACCGGAAGGAACCGAAGACATGGTAGTTTATAGTGATGCATCTTACTCTGGTCTTGGATGTGTTCTTATGCAAAGGGGAAAGGTGATTGCTTACGCCTCGAGACAACTAAAGAAGCACGAGGAGAAATACCCGACTCATGATCTTGAATTTGCGGCCGTAGTTTTTGCTTTAAAGATTTGGAGGCATTATTTGTATGGTGTCAAGTTTGTAATTTACACCGATCATAGAAGCCTTCAGTACTTTCTCGAGAAGAAGGATCCGAATATGAGGCAACGAAGGTGGCTAGACTTGTTGAAGGATTATGATTGTGAAATTCGCTACCACCTTGGTAAGGCGAATGTCGTGGCGGATGCTCTAAGTCGCAAGGGCCGAAGCGACGTTACACGGATTCACTCGTTACGTATGATTGTCACATCCGATCTGTTCGACCAAATTAAGTTAGCCCAAGATGAAGCGTTGAAAGAAGAGAACCAAGAAAAAGAACGTATCACCTCTCACATTCCTCATCTTGAAGAAGACAGACGAGGGGTTAAGACACGGTATGGAAGAGTTTATATTCCTTTTCGAAGCGACATTAAAGAATTACTTTTGGAAGAAGCGCATAAATCGAAGTATTCTATTCATCCAAGAGCTACGAAAATGTACCTTGATTTGAAAAGAAACTATTGGTGGCCGGGTATGAAAAGAGATTGTGTGAAGTACGTGGAAAGATGTCTAACTTGCTTGAAGGTGAAGGCCGAACACCAAAAGCCGTACGGAAAAGTTCAAACCTTAGATATCCCAGTTTGGAAGTGGGAGAAGATTACGATGGACTTCATTACGAAATTGCCTAAGACGAAAAAGAAAAATGATACAATTTGGGTGATAGTTGATCGGTTGTCAAAGAGTGCACACTTAATTCCGATCTGGGAGAATATGCCGGTTCATAAACTAGCAAAGATTTATGTCAACGAGATAGTCGCGCGTCATGGAGTACCCATTTCCATAGTATCCGATAGAGACGGACGTTTTACTTCAAACTTTTGGCAAAGTTTTCAAGACGAACTTGGCACGAAGCTACACATGAGCACAGCTTTCCATCCTCAAACCGATGGACAAAGCGAAAGAACGATCCAAACTCTAGAAGATATGTTACGAGCTTGTATGATTAACTTTGGAGGTAACTGGGACGATCATTTTCCTCTAGTTGAATTCGCCTACAATAATAGTTATCATGCTAGTATAGGCATGCCACCCTACGAGATGCTCTATGGTAGAAAGTGTAGGACGCCCGTATGTTGGGAAGAAGTTGGAAGGAGGGAATTGGCTAGCACGGATATAGTATTGGCGACGACTGAAAAGATTGAAATGATTCGGGCAAGACTTAAGGCGGCCCAAGATAGGTGGAAAAGTTATGCCAATAACCGAAGAAGACCGATCGAATTTGAGGTAGGTGATTTGGTTATGTTAAAAGTTTCTCCTTGGAAAGGCGTTTTTAGATTTAAAAACAAAGGAAAACTAAGTCCGCGATTCATAGGACCATTTAAAATCTTGAAACGTGTGGGCGAGGTAGCATATGTGTTGGAATTACCCGAAGAAATGAGAGGTATTCATAATACCTTTCATGTATCTTATTTAAGGAAATGTCTAGCGGATGAGACTAGTGTGGTCAGGTTGGATGATATCGAGATTGATCCGGAATTGATTTCACAAAAGGATGAACCGGAAGCGATATTAGGAAGGAAAGTAAGACAACTTCGAAACAAAGAAATATCGCTGGTAAAAGTACAATGGAGACATCGTAAGGGTACAAGTCTTAGATGGGAGCCGGAGGAGAAGATGAGGAATGAGTATCCTCATTTATTCCAAGAGTAGATTTCGGGGACGAAATCTTATTTTAAGGAGGGGTGAATTGTTACACCCATCTCCCGATAAGGTACCATATATGTATATAATATGTTATGTATATTAAGAGTTATGTGTTATGAGTTAACTAGATAAATAAATGTATGGTCAAGTTAGAAAGAATAAGACTAGAAGGGCTAAGATTGCCAATTGAGCAAAGTTTATTTATTAAATATCTAATCCTTAGATTAGATGAGAATTGTCTAGAAAAGTTGAGAGTGTGTAAGAGAGTATAGCTATAGATCGGTCCAGGAGGGGGGAAAAGGAGGGAAGCTCAATTGTTATCATTCAAGCTATCTTGATCATCTTCAAGAGATTCCAAGACACTAGGAAGCCTTAATTGGCATTTTCACCTCAAGTAAGTGTTATCCCTAAATTTGTTAATTAGGGTTTATGATGAGTTTTAGTATAAAGGTTAAAGATTGATGGTATATCATGGTAATGTTGAAATTAGCCCTTAAATTGAGATGATTGTGTTATAGGAAGCAAATAGGAAGTGGGAAGGCATTGCTAGTGAAGTGGTATTGTGAATCAAAGTAAGTATATTGGTTATAACATGTTCTTGTTAGCTTTATCATATTTTTGATATGATAATGTGTTATGTTTGTTAGCTTTATCATGTTTGAATTCATGGTAATGGTGAAGGATAGGGTATAGGGTGCGTTAGCTAGTTATGGATCCATCACTAGGCTTAGCTTAGTTAGTCGTTGGGCTAACTATGGGATGAGGTTCAACCCTAGGGGTTGATCGCGTTTAGGCCGACTATGTTGGCGTGAGGTATGTGCCCCTATATCGCTAGCTTAACTAGTGGTAGACTAGTTATGGTTACGGCATGATTTATGTATACGTTGTTGCATTGTTATACCATGTACTTACTAAGCGTTTCGCTTATATGTTTAGTTGTGACATTTTCTTGATAGGTATCGGCGAAGATAGTAAGGGTAAGGAGAAGGCGTAGAAGGATTTGCTATTAGAAGTGTAGTTGTTGATTTGGTAAGTAGAAGTTTTCATCTTTTGGATCAAGCGTTGAAAGTTGGAAGCCCCAAGTGCCACCCTCTTTTTGGTATAAATCTTGTGTCTAATATGGGTCTTTTAGTGTCTTCAAGTCCATGTCTATTGTTATGTTAAGTCATGTAACTTTGGTTGGGTCAAGGATGTTCAAGTAGTACTTGTATGGTTATTGTGCTCGTTAAGGGGTGTTTGGTATATGTATGTTTCCACCCATTCTGATAAGTAAACGGGTCATGTAACCGTGGAACAAGTTTGAAATGATAAGTTAATGCTTTGGTTAAAGTTTGATGCATTTCGGATGTGGTATGAGTGGTTTGTCGCGAAAATGGAACGAAACAAAAACAAATTTGGAAATTTGCAGGTTCTCAGCCGGCGGCTGAGATCCCAGCCGCAGCGGCTGAGACCCTCTGAGAAGGTCCAGCCGGCGGTTGGAATCCCAACCGCCGCGGCTGAAACTTTCTGAGAAGAAGCGCCAGCTCAGCTGGCGGTTGGAACTCCAACCGCTGCGGCGGTTTGGGTATCCAATCGGCGGTTGGGGTATCCAACCGGCGGTTTCTGATGGTTTTCAGATTTTGGCGATTTTTGTAAATTCTTATCTTTTAAACCGTACGTCGTCACGGGTCGTGCCACCCGTCGTTTTGAAGGTAATTGAGTCTAGTTTCATTTAAAAATAGTTTCAAGTCTTAAAAGTTTGTAGATTTTTGTCATTGCTCAAAAGAATAACAGAAGGGACATTAATTTGAGTCGTTTCCGCTCAAAAGTTTTAAATTTTTGGTCTAGTCAAGCACGGGGTGTAACATTAAGAGTCCTACGCATTATCCTTGTGGTATTGCCAGAACATCTGAGTGATATGCAAGTATTCAAAATGAAGATGGAAATCCTTCTAGAGCGAACATCAAACAAGCTCTTGGTAGGTGACATGTGAGATCCTTCATGGATCAAACTAGTGACAACTGGAAAGAAACGATGGGGCGATTCACATTTGAATCAAATTGTTCCAGGAAATATATTGACGGATGCTTTTGGAAAACCTTTCAATGTGCTCACCAACTGAGTTTCGAGCACATTGATTGTGTAAATTTTCAAACAAAAGTGTTTATGACAGAAATGTGATTCAATTTATAAAACCCTCGCCGTGTTGCATAAAATGTTTATCCAGTGACACGCGAGTGATTTTTCTAATTAATTTCTCATCAATCAGTGGGTATTTAATTCACTGATTCACTCTACTGTGCTGTCTGCTTTGAGACATTCCGGTATGAGAACATGCTTAGTATGATGATTCTGATGTTAATTCGTTGGATGATTCTTTACAACAAGCTGGAAAGTCCTGTCAAGGAGAATTTTCTTTAAAGGGGATTCTACCTGATCACAGGTCGGTCCTCACGGAACCGAAGGTTAATCCAACCACACCAAGCGAATGACAAAGCCATATTCGTTCTCCAACTTTATTGCTAACTGTTTTATTTCAGATTTATATAAAGATGGTGATGGTGATACCTAATTCCAGCAGATACATGTCAATCCACACCCCATGCTCACACGACCAATTCATTATCAAAAGATCATGAAATTTGAGAGACTTACAACAATGCTTTCGCAACTCTGATGCAAAGTCTCCTGATCTAGAAAAGTGTGAGCATGTCGGTCCAATGATCACTACATCACATGAAGGTGACACTACAAAGGATGAACTTGGAGATTTATGGTGGCTGATGATCTCAAAGAATGCTCAAAGATCACCTATGCCAAAGGAACATTAATCACACGATCATTGCTTGAAGTACAAAGTGTGCTGAACTTGAAGAATCAAAAGACTACGAGCTAGGAATTTACAGTCATGTAATAGAATGCTGGAATTCAAAGTGTATTTTCCGGGGTGACCTCCCTTAGGGGGAGATTGTTAGGAATATAAATATTCATATGAAAGACTCGGTCACCCCGAGTATCTTTTGGCATTAGATAGCTCGTAGGCATTACAGTTATAGTTTAGATATCGTTTCACCATGGAGTCGGGTCGGGTCTTTACCCACTGTAGCCCGCTCCATAGCCCACGTGGGCCGTTAAGTAAGTTGTATAAATACCCTCTCCCACCAAAGGAGAGGGTTGGAACTTCATTTGCTTTCAATCTAATACACTTTCATTTTCTCTCACTAGAAGTTTCCCATCTCTTTCTTTCTCTCTCTAGAATTCGATTCTTGCTTAATATTTCTTGTGTGTTATGATTGTTAATGTTTTACACATCTTATGAGTATTTCCCAATGCAAGTTTATTGCATCCTGTCAATCACTCACCATATTATTACTATAAATGTTTATATTAATAGGTATAAAAATATTAAAAAACAAAATTGTTTATAACATAACTACCTTTTGGCGGGTTTTGTAAATCGAGACCATGAGTTCTAGATCTTCTTCCAGGTGTGTCACTCTCAAACATACATCCATCTATTGAAGAGTCTTTATTTTTATGTGATTTTAAGAATACAAAGTAATTAATAAATTGTGTTCTATTAAAGAGTATTTATTTTTATGTGATTTTAAGGATACAAAGTAATTAATAGATTGTTTTAACTGATAAAAATACCTTGTAGGTTTTTATTCTCCTGATTATCACCTGGTGCTTCATTCAACACTGTAAATTAAAGAGGACTTAATTGTTAATTTAATAAATATACATGAATCATTTTGATTTAAAAGTATGAGTTATGCAATGAACGTTTGATATGTTTAAAACCATGCATGTTTAACTGTTAATAAAAAAAAGCCACCTACCGAATCCAGTTTAATGTTGTTGTTTGCCTCCGTTGTTGCTACTGAAAATTTGTACACAAACAATTCTTAATTACATATGGAAACCTAATCGTACATACTATAACAATTATGTTACATCAGTTCTAATTTGCAAGTTAGTACTGTTCCGTTAAAAATTAGGGTACAACAGTACTAACATGTAAGTTAGTACGGTTCATTTAAATTCATTATAGTAGTACTAACTTTTAAGTTAGTACTGCTAATATAAACTTAGTACTGTTTTTGCTTTTTAGTGCTACTAATGTAAACTTAGTACTGCCATCTTTTTTTAGCAACACATAAATAATCAATGTTAAACGCATAATATGATTCATATTCATAACCAAACAATCAATGTCTAATTGTTTATTATAAAAATTACCCGATGAATCAACTATAGTGTTTTTGCCTTTCTTCTTTTGCGTTCCAGTTTCAGATTTTTTTTTTAGCGTTTGATCTTGACAGCCTTGCTGAATGTCTTTTTGGTTGCATTGTGATATATGGATCGTGTATACTGTGTGTTTGTGAATGGGTTGTGATATGACATAATAAACCGTATATATAATGTAGAATTAGGGTTAAAAACATACACATCGAATCCGAATTAGGCTAGGATCACAATCAATATTTTCCATACTTATCATATACTAAAAATAGGATGATTCCATATTATCCTTTATAGAAATTCGTCTTCATAATTTAACAAAAGAATTAAGGTAGTTCAGTGGGTAGCACACGACATAATATGAACATGGTATGGAGTTCGAATCCATGCTTGTGCATTTTTTGACCCATAAATTACCAGACGGATTCGTGAATACGTGGAGTTAATGTGATGATTTAACCCATAAATTAATATGTGCATTTTTGACCCATATATATATAAGGTAGGGATACAATGAGAAGGATAGGAAGGATTGTGGGAGTGACATGTGTCATCCCCATGCCACATCATATGACATCCCCTGGAAAAAAAATTCCCGCCAATTTATTTTTTTTTTTTTTTTTGGGCCAAAAAAATTTTTTTCCCGCCAAAATTTATACTGCATCAGTGCATCACATTTATAAAGTTAATGCATCACGGTTATAAAGTTACTGCATCACGGTTACTGAATCATAATTATGATTTTACTGCATCACAATTATGATTTTACTGCATCACTAAAATCATAATTGTGATACAGTAACTTTATAAATGTGATGCAGTATAAATTTTGGCGGGAAAAAAAATTTTGCCCCAAAAAAAGATTTTTTTTGGCGGGAAAAAAATTCGGGGGGGGGGGGGGGGTGATACATGTCATATGATGTGGCAAAGTGACACATGTCACTTCCACAATCCTTCCTAGACTTTTTATTATAAGACCCCTTCTCATAATATCCCATCTATATATATATATATATATATATATATATATATATATATATATATATATATATATATATATATATATATATATATATATATGTGTGTGTGTGTGTGTGTGTGTGTGTGTGTGTGTGTGTGTGTGTGTGTGTGTGGTTGGAGAGCTATGAATGTCTAGTTTTTAAGAGAAAAAAAGGTGAAACTTTTAAAATATTGTAGAAAAAATTATGTCATTTTATTACATGTTTAGATATTCGATATTCAAACTAGTTTTAATCACATGTGATTTCTCATGCGAGTTTAAACAAAGAAGACAAAAAGACGAAAAACGTGAAAAAACGAAGAAAAATAAAGTTTGTCAAAAGTATATCAAAGTATCCGTCTATAGAAAGATAAATAAATGCTCGTCGCGATTGTGTAATTTTTTTGGCTTAACGATTAACGGTTTTAAAATATTAACTTTTGAAAGAAAAAAAATGGTGAAATTGTTATATAATCTACAAAATGAGTTGTTGTGATTGATCTATTGGTATGTAAGTAACTTTTGGTATGTAAATGAACTTAAATATTCTATGATTTATTAATTAATTAAGTTAATTATGACAAACTTATGTATATAGTATCATCATGCATATAAAAAAAAACATTTATAAGCCAGATGAAGAAAGATATTACCTTGACTTCACATGGAAGATAGGAGTTGCATCGTATGGGAGGCCATTTTTCAAATACGTTCTCATTGGATTACAAAAGCATGTAGCTCATTTTTTAACTTTTATAAAGCTCATTTTCTGACTCGATGTCAAAAGCCAACTATTGCCAGTGGAGTTGAAGAAACTTGATGGCCTGAACAAGGCCCGAGGCGAAAACAACCCCACATTGGAGTACTTCTTCGCGGTAAATGAGACCGCAAAGCATTTGAGAGTACATGCTTTGGAAAGATTCTACACATAGGATGTTTTCATTTGGGTTGGTGAAGACGTTGTATGGGTCAAAAGGTCAGGTTTTGAATTATTGGCTTTTGTAGTAGCTTGTTAAAATGGGTCGGGCAACTAACCCACATGGGGTGTTAGCTTCAGCTTTGATGAAATAAAAGTACAAATCCTTTCCTTTGTCTAGACCAGACACGTACCTGCCACAAATAAAAACATCTTTCAGTATTGCTAAAAAAACATACATATGTAATACATTAGTCATTTCATTTATGAAATTGTACTAATTTCACTACATAAGTTCTTGATGATCTCCTCTAATACGCCAAGGAGTCTTGCTCCTTCCTCCACTATAGTATCTCTCTCTTTTATTTGACTTGCACTACATTTCGGGGTTATAAATTGCGTTATATTTGTGAGACAAGCTACAAGTATTTGGCTAATCATACCATTTAACAAACCAAAAAGTTATATTCCGCTCCTTGATTGACTTTTGTTAAAATGGTTTTCCTTAATAGTGCTTGCACCACGATACATGCAAGTTGCAATTATATTTTCCGCATACCTCACCACCATGTCCACGTCATTGGAACTATGGATAATAACATCTATTGCGCTTTTGATGAAAAACTGCACAGTCTACTTTGATTTTCTATTACCAAAATCAGTAGCTTGGAGACTTTTCCCCAACCATTGCCTATCGTAACGAATTTGGTACCATAAACTCCAACTCACCATTAGGACATCTAAGGTTATTTCCAAAGTCGTAATAGTGTCTTTCGCGATCAAATATGTCTCAAGGGTAAAGCTACTAAAGCTACCGCTTTAGGCCTCCGACTTTTAAGGCCTCCAAATTCCAAACCCTTATATATATATATATATATATATATATATATATATATATATATATATATATATATTATATATATATATATATATATATATATATTATATATATATATAGTGAGACTTCTTGCGAAAACCATCTTATCTGCGAGAACTGACAGAATCACCAAAAACATACATGCACACCTTCAATAATTGTATTTTTGCACATATGTTCTAAAAACAACATATATGTTTTATAAAAAAACATGGTTGTTCTAAAGAATTTGATAAGAAATTGAAAATACAAAATTTTTCTTTGAAGGTGTGCATGTATGTTCTTATAAGGTGTGCAATGACAATATTGTGGCCGTGTGTAAGGTTTTTGTGAAAAAAAAAGGATGAGTTCATGATGATATTGAAGAACATAGGTGGATACTTACGATTATTGATGATTTGCATGGATTTTTATTTTATTTTAAAAGGTGTGCATGTATGTTTTTGGTGGTTCTGTCAGTTCTCGCAGATAAGATGGTTCTCGCAAGTGTGTGTGTGTGTATATATATATATATATATATATATATATATATATATATATATATATATATATATATATATATATATACTAGACGTCAAAGCCCGCCCAATGGGCGGGCATGACTTATAATAATAGTTTGGGTTGTTTTGTCGTATTTAAACTATACTTCAATTTTGTTACACAAATATTTGTTGTTTTTTTTTTTTTTTTTGGTTGTGATTATTTAATCATTTATTTCTTGTACTAATAGGAAGCATTTTATTTTCTTTCACGCCGTAGGCATATAAGTGTATCAATTTTATATATAATGAATTTAAATACTATTAATATTAATATATAGATATGTTGTACCAAAATTTGTTTAAAATTAAAAATAATTGATCATATATTATATAGATTTTCATCACCTTAAGCATTTTATTTTCTTTCACGCCGTAGGCATATAAGTGTATCAATTTTATATATAATGAATTTAAAATTGAAACACATATATAATTGTTATTTAATCATTTATTATTTGCACTAATAGGAAGCATTTTATTTTCTTTCACGCCGTAGGCATATAAGTGTATCCGACTCAAAGTTTAATAGGTTTTTTTGAGAATGAAAAAAAGAATTAATGCACTATTTGTTTTACAACAATAACTAATTAAACAACTACATATGGTCTTTTTACATAACTATTTTTTGTTTGTTACTTTTAAGATAATAAGTATTACTATTAAGTTGAATAAGCTAAATTACATTAGACAATAAAAATGTGTATCCGCAAGAAGCAAACATGAAACTACAATGTTGATCTTATAATCCCAATTAATATTTTTTCATGTAAATAATTTGGTGAGTCCTTCCTTTTTTTTTTTTTTTTTTTTTTTTTTTAATTTTTTTATGCAAGGCTTTCTGTTTGTAAAATATTAAGAGAAGAACATGCAAGTTGTGTAAGATATTCATTAGTAGTCTATTCTTATAGACTTGCTACATTTGTCTTTTCATCTTCCTTACACTAACCATTATCACATCATTGAAAACACCAAAGCTTCACTTGTCAAAACAACTGTTCCGGATCAACAAAAGGTGAAGTATACAATCTTGATCTTATACATTTGTTTACGCTTTGTTAATATTTTTTACCTGATTTACTCATTGAAAAGATGAAACCTTGTATCGACTGATTATTTTAAGTATATTATATTTAACTGTATGTTTAAGCTAATAATTTGTAGTTGCATGTTTTTTTTTTCTGTGTCTGATCTTAAGCTATAATCAACTTGATTAATCATCTTCAAAATTATTGTCATTCCATATTTTAAATAATTAATTATTTGAAGTCAAATGAGGTAGTTATATGTCAACCGTTAAAAGTTCATCAAAGGTATCCGTTTTGGTTTATTTCTTAGATTAGGATGGTGAGAAGATGATAAAAGTTCGTTTGTTAGGGCTTTCAGGTGACAGTAATGCAGTTGTTAATCTTAGGAATGACTTTATGCTTGGTAAATTTTGTGGGTAGTCATTTGGGTTATGTAAGTGGTTAAAGTTGGC
Organism: Artemisia tridentata subsp. tridentata; assembly: GCA_021014915.2. Lineage (NCBI taxonomy): Eukaryota > Viridiplantae > Streptophyta > Magnoliopsida > Asterales > Asteraceae > Artemisia > Artemisia tridentata. The sequence continues at coordinate 270,336,941 of CP139501.1, read as the reverse complement.
TGTTTATGGTTGTGAAATAGTTTATATCTTTAATCATCCGTGATGTGTTTCTTTTTTGATGTTTTGAAGGCTAATTGTGGGTATCTTATGTACAAAAAATTTGACTTTAAATAAATATGATGGCTTTTTAGATTGGTTTGTAATTGTTTGTTGATTAGTTGGAGTATTTTAGTTGTATTCATTGTGGCTGTTTAGTAGGGTGTTTTTAATAATTCCTTAAAATTTAAAGATATAACGTAACGTTGTGATTCATAAAGGGTTTTATGTATTTTTAGTTTTGAATGTGTATGATTTTCAAGTGGATAATTATGACGTGTTTTGTTAATTGATTCCGTCACAGTTCTACAACGTGTTTATGTTTGTTATATTACCAATTTCAACTGAATTAGACTCACTGTATTGATTTTTTAGGCTTGAAAGAACGAAGATGGACCAACAATTCTTATGTCTTTTTAATTTGAAAACCAACCCAGAATACCAGGTTTACATTCTTATATATATGTGACTATAGATTATTATCTGATGATATTTTGTACCTTTAGCAATTGATACATTTTTGTTTTGCAGAAGTTGCCTAACGTGTTTAAAGAGAGATTTTACGATGATCAAGATTATATTTTTGTTAATGGAAATAACAGATACAGATATATATGCTTAATCAGGGTGGTTGAAGGTGAATTTCAGCTTTATGGACATGAGTGGGGAAGATTTGTTCAAGATAATTTGCCGTCATCAGTTAAAAGACTACATTTTGTGAAGGAGAGTTTAGATACTTTCTACGTCACTGGGTATAATGAGGATGGTAGTGAAGGCCCTGGTTACGATAGGCGTGTTGTGGGGCGTAGAGTTGTGAGGTGTTTGGTCAGATTTATGGTTGGAGGGCAGGTATGAATATTTTATCCTATGTCTTTTAGATATAGATTGGATTTGCGTAGATTTATAGACATCATCACTTAACGTGCAACTAAAATAAGTATCATGTAAGTTGGTTATAAAAACTGAATGTGAGCTTCGATTGAACTCTTGTATTTGAAAGTAGATTGGAGATTAATTAGATGACTGTGAGGTGAAACACAAACTGGTATTGTATGATAATTTTTATTAATAGTATCTTTTAGTTTGTCCATGTTTAACCTTATTCATTATAAACTTACTTGGCTTATTTAAAGAAAATTCAATTAGAGATAGGCTGTGGAATAACGAATATGATAGATATACATTGTCTCTATAATTGCATCCATTTAGAGTACTTTTGTGCATCTGTTTAGCTTGTGTAATAATGAATATGATAGTTATTGTTTGGTGAAATGTTATTGATATCGTTTAATGTTTTTATCTATATTCATATCTGTTATGGTGCGTATATCCATATATATTATGATTGTTGGTGTGTATTTAGTGTCTTGTGTTAAGATTATCGATTTAGGGGAAGTTGGTGGATATTGAATTGAGCTTGAATTTCATAAATGGATAATCACTTTTGATATTTAAGATTTTCATAGTGAAAGGTTTGTGGAATATTTATGGTGTTCAGTTATACAACATGTGCCACTTGTTGCCCATTTTTAGATGGGACAATATGTGTTTATGCTTTATCTCAAACAAGTCGGATTAAGTAAAATGCAGGTAAAATAGAAAAAGGTTGATTTGAGTTACAATTTTTTCAAACGGGTCCATTAAATAAATCTTGATATGTGGAATGTTTTAGACAGATGATGGCACAATGGTGATTCAATAAAATATTGATTTCAGCCAAGCAGATGTCAAACGCGATTAGTATTTGGTCTAGCTTGCACCTTTGAAAATCATTTAGAATTGTAGACTATAAACTCTGTGGGTTGATCAGATTGTGTGCCATGGCTGTTTTTCTGTTTGTGATTTTGTATTCTTCAAGATGCTTCACTTTGTGCATGTATGGAAGTTTTGAAATGAATTTGTATTTACAACCAATAAAGGAGGTCAATCTTATAATTGCATTTGAAATGGAATTAGGAAGAAGCTTCCTGATTAGGTAGAGTAGCTATCTAACCCTCTAATCGCCATGTCTTCCTCTTTGGAATCCTTTTTAGCATTTGGCCTAGCTTGCAGCTTTGAAAAACCATTTTGAATCGTAGATCATAAACTCTGTGGGTCGATCAGATTGTGTGCCATGGCTGTCAAGCTCAATTCATAAACTCTGTGGGTCGATCAGATTGTTATGCTCTGGAAATACCCTATTACCTGCATTAACTTTATAAACTAAGGAGATAACAAATAACACATTACATTTATCTTTCTAGACATAAAATACATTTTTATCTGGTTATCTCAAAGTTAGTGCAGGTAATAGGGTATTTCCAGAGCATAACTTTAGTATACTTGAATCAGCTTTGTGCATGCGTTATGGTGGGAGAGTAAACTTCTCAGACTGTTTGTCTCTAAATGACAATTTTGGCATAGATTTGTACCTATTTAATTGTTTTTCTATGTTCTTGTAATTCAGATTCTACCGGGAGATTTTTTGCAAGATATATGGAAAGATACGTTCAAAATTTATGCTAATGGTTTGAGGGTTAAGGTGAGACATGAAAGGGTTAAATTGGATGCAAACAGTGTAGTAAGGTCTAACAGGCTGTTTGGCAATAGTTGGGAAAGACTTGTTGACTATTTGGAAATTGACATAAGGCAGCCGATGGTTTTCACCAATCTAGGAGATAATAAATTGAAACTGGCACTCTTTCGCAATGATGGGACGTGCTTATATCCGTAGATTGTGTATCCAACATTGTTGAGGGTACCTGGTCGTGGAATACCATTGTATGCCATGGAAGGTATGTATTCTTTAATGTTTTATGATGTGTTTCAAATAGAAAGAAGTTTTGTCTTGTTATTAATTTTAACAGCAGATAGAAGAGCCCATCATATTTGCACATGGGAAGGACACACTAACCATAATGATTAAAACGCCGTCTTTCATGTCGAGCTGAATGGAATTGTGTTGGAATTTTACCATGTGGTAAGTATTCAAGGAATATGTATTAATATTCCTGATTTATTTTATTTATCTTGATTATACTTTGTTAGTTGCTGATGTTTGAAGGGTTTTTTTTTTTCATTTATTTTTTTATTTTTTTTTTTTTGATATTTTTCATGATAGACTCTACCTGTGGATTTTGCTGGCCATCAGCAGATGCATGCATACAATCAGGCGTTTCTGGTGCATGATGATGAGAGGTTTCCCGTGAAGGTTCGTACGATAAATGATAAAAAAAGAACAAACAGGGAACAGCAAGTGAAACTTACTGGGAATTTTAGGGCGTTTGCAAACATGTGTGGGTTTAGGATTGGGAAACTGATGCGATTTAAATTTGTTGACATTGTTTTGGAAGTTGTGGACGGTCAACAAAATGTAATTCTGGTATTCCACGTCTGTTAAGTTGATCACAACATCGTATCAGCTTTTGTCTAGGCAATTTGATTCCGAGTATTTCCTCTGTGGACATACATGGGTAGGTAAGGTCTTTTGCTGATTTTGTATATGAAAGTTAGGTGTACGAAGATAATTTATATTACTAACGCTTATGACTGTAGCGTGTATAAGATATTTTAACGGTAACAATAGTTTTTATAACTAAAACTCAACAGGTGGTTGTTTTGTGTGTTGTTATATTTTGCGTTGATGTTTATGGGTTGTTATATTTTGTGTTGATGTTGTTGTGGTATTTAAATGGATCCTCAACAACCTAATTTCTAATGTTCATCCTTCATTACAATATGTTTTTCATTTCTTACATTTACTGATTTGAAAAATCTTATGTCCTAAAGCTGGCGCAGATCTACATGATAAATGACATTGCTTTGATAGGCCTGAAAAACTGATAAAATGTCATTGTTGCATTCAATGATAACTTGTATAATTACAATACGTTTTTAAATGCGAAACAATGCTTCTTTATACACAACGTTTGTTGTTGACTTTGAGTATTTCCCATCCTCGTCACAACAAAGAACCTTCAAACCTTTCTTGCTTTTGACTCGAGATACTGCCACGTAAAGCTGGCCGTGTGAGAACACCGGCCGTTGGAGAAACAATCCTACTTGCGTCAATGTTTGGCCTTGGCTTTTGTTAATAGTCATTGCGAAGCACGGTGATACCGGGAATTGTCTTCGGTTAAATTTAAAGGCATTTTGGTATCTGAAGGACTCAAAACCATACGTGGTATAGCGCAAATAGTGCCAACACTTCCACCTGATATAATATTAGCTTCAATAATATTAGTACCGAGTCTTCGAATTTGGAGTCTGGTTCCATTGCATAGTCCTGCTGTTTGATCAATGTTTCTCATGCACATAACAGGTGTGCCTATTTTAAGAGTCAGAGAATGACGCGGAAGTCCGGATATTTTAATGCTGTTGAGAAAGTCACACGTGTACAATTCCGGATTGAAAGTGGTGTCTTCATCAGCAATACCAATCGAGTCAGAACTTAGATATGTTTTTTGATCTCCTTGAAGTAGTGTAAGCATTCTATCATTGATCACGTCCACAAGTTCATGAGTTGGTGCGAGGATGGCCCTCTCTTGAAAAAAGGTTGGGTTATAAAGGTTAGCAATCAAATCTGGGTAAGTCTCTTCAATTATTGTACCAACATGATCTTCGGAATCAGGAATCAACATGTCGTCTGTAAATTCAACGTTTGCTTCCCCATTGTTTTTACCTCCGATCGTTCCATTTCCGATTGATAATATCCAATCCGCAAAATCTTGTATTTCTTTACGTTCGGAGTTGTTTGAACTTGTTCCTAGCCTCATGTTGATAGTCAATTGTAGTACTGTACAATGGTCCCATAAATATGAAGAGTTTATTGACGCGTGTACAACGCTATGTCGTGAACCGTTTGTGATGACCGGAAGGATTTGTCGAAAGTCGCCTCCGAACAAAACAACCTTTCCCCCGAAAACTTGATCAGATGGGTGTGATGGGTGTGTTCTACATATGTCTCTTAGTGTTCTATCGAATGCTTCGTAACAATGTCTATGTGTCATTGGAGCTTCATCCCATATGATTAGCTTGCATGCCCTTATAAGTTCGGCCAGCTCACTATCAGCTGGGATGTGGCACATAGAATCATCGACTACGTTGATGGGAATTGCAAATCGAGAATGCGCTGTTCTCCCCCCTTCCAACAAAAGTGCGGCTATACCGCTTGATGCGACGTTTAACACTATATCTTCTCTTGATCTAATTGCTGCGGACAATGTCTTATAAAGATAAGTTTTACCCGTGCCTCCATATCCATATACGAAGAACATACCCCCCGATTGGCCGTTAACAGCGTCCATCAAAGTAGTATAAATATTTTTTTGCTCATTTGTTAACGTTCCAAGTAGTCTGTTGTGTTGTTCGCGTAATTCGACTGGGTTGTATTTTAGCTCGTCCGATATCAGCCTGTTGTAATGTGACATCAGGAACATTTCGTTTGGCAAAGTCATGTTTGGGATGTTCCTCAAGCTTTTATTGTTGCAAAGAAGCATGTGCTCAATATATGTAAGACATATGTTTTTCCTTTGTTCGTCTGAAAGTTCCAAATCTGTAAAATTAAAATGTATGTTTTTAGTTTGATCAAATAAAGCATCTACATAAAATAAAGTGTTAAATCTTTAACGTAAATTTTGATGCAACATTTAACCCACATTGCTGTATATTATACATGCTATACATATCAAATGCATGTCAAACATTTTTAGGAGTGTATTATAGATATTCATGGTGTCTATTTGGTAGGGTGTTTTTACTTGTATCACTAAATCAACTCATACAACTAACTTTTGGTAGATATTTTCCACCCGATAATATCAATCTAACACACACACACCCATTTGCCGCTTTCACTGCCGATCATCACTGTAAGCATTTTTTTTTTTTTTTTTTAATTTGATTATTAAAAAGGAATTGTTTCACCCACAAAGCATTTGAAAATTCACTTTAATAACAGATTTAGCATTTTTCTGTATCGACTTTGAAGGTACACGAGGGTTTGGAACGATTTATGTATGATCACTGATTGGTTATCAATGTAACTTGTGGTTAATTACAACATTATAAGAATGCATTGTCGTTTTGTTGCTTAGATAAATGATCCCCAAATATTGTAGTTCGATTCTTAGGGTTTTGTTTAATAAAATCATATTATTGTAACACCCAGGGTTTTTTTTGTTTAACATTTAGTAGTTTTGAATGTGGTTTTTAAAATAAATGTTTTTTGTTTGGCGGTGCTTTTGTTTGTGTATGTTTTTTTTTTTTTTTTTTTTTTTTTTTTTTTAAAAAGGTATCACTGAATGAACATCATATTCATTGTTTGTCGTTATCTAACTTATTAATGTGATTTTCAAGTTTTCAGAAACATGGCATCTCAGTTTTTGATCAAGGTTGATTACTATTACCGTAAAAGTCAGGTATGTATTAACTTCCGTTTGTTGTATATATAGTAGAACGTTTGATTTTATTTCGTGTGACGTTTTTACTCTCTTTTTTTTTTTTAATACATGTATATACATTTATTATGGCTATGTTGTAGACATTCCCCAAATGGTTTCATGAGGTGCATTATAATGGTCAGAATTGGGTCTATTTGATCAACAATAAGTGTGTGAAATTTAAAGTCTGGATGGACTGGTTGCCGTGTGAACAGTGGCAGTTGCACGGTGACGAATGGAGACATTTTATTAAGAAAAGTGGTTATCAAGACATTGCATACCTTCACTTCATCAAGGAAAGTGCCGATACATTCTATGTGACAGGCTATAATCGCGACGGAGTTGAGAGTGGTGGCTACAGGAATGTGAATTCAGATATGCGTCCACCCAGATGGATGGGGTTTGTTGGCAGTAACCTGTTGAATCACCGGTCAGTATATGTATATATTTTCTTGTTTGTTCTGGTTTGAAGCCTGAGATGTATCAACGTAAATTTTCTTGCCAATAACAACAGTTTTACACTTTGACGTGTTTTTCTTTTTTTTTAATATTCTTATAGGTTGTTTCCGGAGAATTTCTGAAAGATGTTAAAGATGATGAGGTTTTTATATTGAAAGTAAATGATCAAGAATACAATGTGATGCATCAGCGTATGCAAAATCGTGCATCAACAACGAAATATGAGTTTCTTTTCTATGGACATGGATGGATGGATTTGGTTGGTGCTTATAACATGGCTCAAGGTTTCAAAGTTGTGTTCACAAATCTGTTTAACAACAGGGCTTCGGTGAACATATTTAAAAAAGATTGTACGCCATTAACACACGAGGTAGTCAGGCGCACTTTGGTGGCAAGAGGTGATCCATATCCTGGCGTTGATAAAGGTCATTGTTTATAAGTGTACCGTTGCTGTCCTAATATTTACGTATGGGTTGCATTGTTTAAAGGGATATAATTTTTTTATTTTTTAGACCCAAGGATACTACAAAACTGCACATGGAATGGACATGCCAAGTACCACATGGATGAAGAAAATACCTTTTACAGGCCATTGCATTGTTATGTTTTTGAGCAAAAAAGATTGGTATAAATAGTATTTTTATGGGTTTTATTTTCTAAGGTAAATTTTTAATGCAAGTGATTTTTATATTTTTTTATTTATCTGTTTGCCAGACCATTCCTGCAAAATTTGTCAAACAGCACAAGCTCTTCAGGTATGAGCATGCGTTGGTTCGCCATAAGTCTCATCGTTTCAGATTCATCCTTTTCCAGGAGAAACACCATGAAGATGCAAATCGTGTTAATCACGTTTATCTGAAAGGGCCTTGGAGATAGTTGGCTGCAGAATGGGGTCTGGAACAGAATCAGATGTTGAGGTTTAAATACACAAAGGATGTTGGTGACGATAAAGCTATCGTTTTTTATGGTGAGGATGATGTCAAGATCCACTGTTTCATGTTTGCTGATGCTGTTTGGTTGGTACGATGCTGATTAAGAAATCCTTTTGGTATGTTTTCCTATACATTGAAGCTTTTATGTTGTTTAAGGTAATCATATTTTAGACCCTGTATGTGTAACTTATGTGTACGTGTTGTTATGTGGTGTGGACATGTCAGTAGTAGTTTTCTCTAACTATGGATATAGTAGGTGGACTTGTAGGAAGTGATTGTGTTTTAAAATGATGTTATGTTTATTAAGGGTTATGTTTAAAATGATGTTATGTTTAAAAATGATGTTATGTTTATTAAGGGTTATGTTGAAGTCGTTATTGTTGTTAATTCGATACTCTTCGATTGTTATAATTTTATTGCTAACAAATATACAATATATTATTTATAGGATCTTAAGATATGTTGCTATTAATATGCTTTATTATACTAAAAAATGTCATACCTGGATCACTCCTCTTTATTCGCTCTGCATGTAGCACATCAGTAGCCATTACTTCCCATGTCTTTTCATAAACAAATTTCTGGTCGAGCCATACAATCCGTCATAAGTAATATAACATAAAACTTCCGCAAATAGTTCCCGGACCCCCAGAGGCTAGCTTCTAACAACCCATCGATGTATTCCTTATCATCTTCCAACAGACCTCGTGCTCGGCAAGCTTCTTTGTATGTGTTGTATTCAACATCTTCGAATCTTTTAAAATCTTTCCAATCTTGTGCGCCTGGAACCTTGTTAATCAAGACTCGTAAGTAAAATAGTTCCCCGGTGGATGGTGACACGTGATGCACACGTCCAATGCACGTGCCCTTTTGTCTTTTTACCCAGACTCTCTCTTCTTGCTTCCATACATAGTGCTTTGGAAACTCGTGGTAAAGTAGTTTTCTTGCTTCTACATCGGTCTTGTTTGTTTTCATCCATTGGATGAATTTCGTGTCATTTACAGACGCCTTATCTAACGTACAATCAATACTTTCCGAAGAATCAAATATAACCGATTGCTCGCCTTCTAAATGAAATGGCAATCGTTCAACGGGAGGGAATCTATAATGGATGTCAAATTTGTATATCCTCCATGCCGCTTCACATGCTGAAAGGTACCGACAATCGTAATAATCACTTATTTCATCTATATCTTGGTCTTCTACTGCTGCCGTTGCCCTGTCAGGACCTTTGTTTATATATTTGAATAGATATTTTATGGATCCTATCTGGTTGCAACATTCCACATTAATATGTGATTGGTAACGTCTCAGCAACCCTGGATTATAAGGTACCACGTATCCGTTGTGTAGTTCTGCCCCACTCTTTGTTATTGTACAACCGTCGTTTCTCCTTTTATAAAGTGCGTAACCACTTTCATCTATGACCGTTGAGTCGTTGAATTCTTTAGGGAATCTCTTGGTGCATTTGTTTTTTACTGTACACAGACAACTTGGACGCTGGGGCCACATGGGGCCATGCATCATATGATCTGTGACGATTTCATACAGCTCGGGGTCCTCATTTTTGTCTGGTATTTCTGCTGAAATAAAACCATCGATCTGGCTCGTTGTTTTGATTTTATCATTTTCTTCCAGGAAAAGCAATATATGGGCATGTGGTAGCCCTCTTTTTTGAAATTCAACAGTATAAACAGCTACAGTAAATTGATAATGTTAGGTACAGTATACAATCGATAATAGTTGATGCAATTACTTTGTTTTTGATGATAAAGGCATGGTGATAATACCTGCTTTCAAATGTCCAAAATAATGCCGGTCTTTAAAATCTCTCATTAGGCTATCCAACTTTTGTTTAAAGACTCTAGTTATCGCATCAGGTCTATCATCAGACTTCAGTCCCCTATCTGCGACAAAGCGTGCAATTTCCGGCCAATTTGGATTGCATGTAAATGTGATAAACAGGTCAGGGTACCCATAAACTCTGCATATTGTCATGGCATCTAAATAATTTTGCATCATATATCTGGGGCTCCCGGTAAATGACGACGGTAGTATAAACTTTTTCCCTCGTAATGTGACCCCAGAATCTTCTTGTTCTGCCAGCTTTGCAAGTTTAGAATATGTTTCACTCCTTAAATCTTTCTGTTGATTTTTAACATAAGACATCCTTTCAGATTCTACCATGGTGTATGCGTCAACAATGAATTGTTGACATAATCTCCTTGCATTGAGCACCATCGAGAAAACACCTGTTCTTTCTTGAAGTCTATAAGCAAAATACTCCCTCATCGTTACTCTTGTTCTCTTGTTTGTTGGTGTATGATCAGTGATACCAACATGGTATATATTTGTCCAGTAACCATCTTCTGCATATGGGAACAACAATGGGTATTGTAATGCCAGATACGATGGGTGTAATTCACTAATTCTTTTAAGACCTCCTTCCTGGAAATGTAAAATAATGTCTCTTTTATTAGTTGTTGCATCAAAATCTCCAACTATGAGACCTCCAATTTCATCAGCTGTAGGTAGGTTATAATTTCTACCATCTCGTTCTCTTGTACCGATAAGGCGCATTTTGAACCTATGTTCATCATCTCTCCTGACCAATCGTTCCCCAGCCATTCTGAACTGACCAACTAATGGATTGATGGTATCCAGCATGTCACGTAGATCAATAGTCAATTGGTGGTCTACAATATAGTTGTTTGACGTTGAATTGCCATCGATCGTGCTGCATAAAATTAATACATGTATATTAATATAATGTTGTTTATGCAATGATTGAATGAAGAACATAGCCTAAACGATATGATAATTAATGTTGTCATACCTGACACATTTCATTCTATTTTGTATTTCATTCTTTGAGTCATAAATATATAACTGAGCAAAAACAGGAGGCTTATCGCCTTCTGGCAACAGACTTCCCATCCTGTGGTAATTTTCTCCCTGGATCCTGTAACAATATGCTCCGTATCCTTGATTAACAGACGTGTCTTGTCTTGCACCCATAGATGTGAATGAAAACATTGAATTGTATCTCCTGATGTTCTCAACGAAATCCTTGCTTTTTGAATGTTCACCATTCATTAGTTGTCTCAATAATTCAGGTGGATTTTTAATCTCACTTCCTAATTTTACTTTTCCCTTCCCACAACATATGGAGTATGACTCTGGGCTTGAACATGGCGATCCCAACCGTAGTCTCAGCATGCCATAATAAAGCGTCGCATGATTCACATGTGAAAATAGGATCTCCATGGTCCAAATAATCTGTAAAAGAGAAAATTAGTCAGGAATGTCTGGAAAAATAAGAAACTGCTGTTTTATCTTTGTCAACAAATGGTTTTTTTACAGTGGTTTGTTTAATGGATGTACCATTAGATATGCCTTTAAATAGTTTTATTTGTGCATCCTGATTGTTTGATGAAGCCATATTATTTAAACTTTCACGTCTTGGGATTTTTTTTGTATGCATTATTGCTTTATCCTGTAGCCTATGTGATTTGCGTTTCGCAATGTGTACACCAGGCTGAATAGTTCCAAGATAAGTAGGCTCTTTAGGTATTGCTGCAGAAAAAGTGAATGGTTACAAAGATAATGAGAGAAATATTACTTAATAATTTGTTTAGGGAATGATAACTTTATTACGTGTTTTAGTTGGGTCTTTGAATGGCCGGCCCCTTGGTCTCTTTGCTGGTGTCGCTGTTTTGGTTTGAAAAGAGGCGTGACTTGGTGGCACGTTTAAAGCATTTGTATCTGGTGCATATTGAAAGTATATTAATATGCTAAATAATAGTCACTATAAACAAACTTAGCACATGAATAATATGATGGGTAGCTTCAAGTAATTGGATTACCTGCTTGTACTGGATATATTAGTGGGCGGTCTGTGTACGTGTTTGTCTTATGGTGGTTTTCTTTGGTCTTCCACTCGGTCGAATTGTGAAATCATCTGATGAAGTTGCGACACTACCATCTGTTGTAAATTGAAAGTGCATTAGTATAATTAAACATGTGTCATTGTGGGCGATCATAGTCGGCGAATATCATATTCAGTAGTTTCAACTAATTGAATTATCGGCTTTGGTTGGATATATTGGTGGATGGCCTATTAGTGTGATTGTCTCGTGGTGTTAAATAGTACTTAATTACTCATCGAGGGAATGATAAGTTTCTTACGTGTTTTGGTTCATATTTAAAGTACATTACTATAGCTAAATAATAGTCACTATAAGCAAACTTAGCTAATAAATAATATGCTGTGTAGCTTTAACTAATTGGATTACCACTTTGTATTGGATATATTAGTGGCGGCCTGTACGTGTGTTTGCCTTCTGGTTTTTTCCTTTAGGTCTTCCACTCGGTCGGGTTGTGAAATCATCTGATGAAGCTGCGACAGTACCATCTGCTGTAAATTGAAAGTGAAGTAATATAATTAAACATGTGTTAATCTGGGCGATCATAGTCGGTAAATATCATATTGGGTAGTTTCAACTAACTGAATTACCATTTTGGGTTGGATAAATTGGTGGTCGGCCTCTGCGTGTGACTGTCTCGTGCTTTTTTTCTTTCGGTCTTCCGCTCGGTCGAACTGCAAAATCATGTAATGTACTTGCCATGCCACCATCTGCTTTAAGTTTATATTGCATTAATATAAGTAAATAACTTTCGTTGATAATGCATTAATATAATTAAACACGTGACAATGTGGGCGATCATAGTCCCTAAACCCCATGTTGGGTAGTTTCAAACTAACTGAATTACCGTTTTGCATCGGATATATTGGTGGTCGGCCTATGCCTCTGACTGTGTTGTGGTGTTTTTCTTTGGGTCTTCCGCTCGGCTGAATTGCAAAATTTTCTGATGTATTTGCCATGCTACCAGCTGGTGTAAATTGATATTGCATTAATATAACTAACTAACTGTCATTGTAGAAAAACATAATCTAAAAATATCATGTTGAGTAGTTTCAATTAATTGAATTACCAGTTTGGATTGGATATATTGGTGGTCGACCTATGCGTGTGACTGTTTTTTGGTGATTTTCACTGGGCCTCCCCATCTGTGGAGATGCTAAACGTTTAATCTGCAGAAATTTTGTATAATAAGTAATCAATATATTTCAAATTTAAGCAAAATCGTGTATACCATATCCATCCATTATGATATAATTTCATATTTTATATCAAAATATGAACATAATATAAGATAACCACCAAAGTTTAAATATGTAAACCGTATCAAATATTTGTAGAAATGGCTGGTAGATATTTAAGGTGATGAAAATCTATATAATATATGATCAATTATTTTTAATTTTAAACAAATTTTGGTACAACATATCTATATATTAATATTAATAGTATATTCTACATGATAACTATTAAACGTTATATATATTTAGCTAAGATATAGTCCTTATACATAATAATATATAATGTATATTTAGATATGATATACTTTGCAAACATGCGAATATATAATGAAATAGAAGGATCGATAGAAAAAACTGTTTCCAATGGCACAATTCCAAATTTTAGACGAACTAATGAATCTTGCTGGATCGTCCAAATTGCACGACCGTATGCGTGTTTGGTTTGTACAACAGGCATGCGAAGACTCGGCCTGTGCAAAATTGATCCACACTTGCTGTGAGCATCTTAGGAGAGTGATGGCGAAAAACCTAGTGATGATAGTTGACATGGAAGCATTGGGACAACGTGGGGTTGCATTGGACTCACTTGATGCTTTGAAAAAAACTCAAGAGAGGCATCGCGTATTGCTTGAATTGCTGGTAGATCTGTGTGCGCAAGCCAAAGCTGGAGCTCGCGAAGAAGAGGCTAATGCCCTGAAGATGAACAATTTCAATTAAGTAGTTTTATCGTTTTTTTTTCCCTATACAACGATTAATTACTATATTTGATTGATTTATTAAGTACGGCTGTTTGATTGGGTTTTCAGTTGCTTACAATCATGGTCAATAATTCTGGTTACATGCGCATTTAAAAAATATCAGAATACATCACATTCATCATCCAAAGAACAAAACAACGGTTCAAGTAACAACATGGTTTTATGTAAATGTAATTCAATGTCTTTGCAAAACGCAACAATTTTTTCTTGTGACTCTGCTATTGTTGCATTCCAAGTATCGATGCTTTGTTCTTGTGCCCACACGATTTTCTCATCCCTCCTGTTACGTTCTTCAAGAAGCTTCATACGGCTATTGTAAAGATCGATCAACGCTTTTTCAGTCCCATAGGCGTCTGAATGACATTTATCCCATATATGCTGGGGTATGCTGAAAACCTTGTACTTGTCTGGCATGGAAGGAACAGAACCATATCTTGGTCGTTTACCTTTTTTCAACTCAGCGATTGATGCGGACAATGGCATTGAAGTTTCAAACTAAACAATAATATAGAATAGTAAAAAGATAACAAACAATCTTAACACATACCAAACATTATAATGATTATACAACAACAGCATTAACAACATAACAATTCAACAATAAAACTTTATTAGTACGAAAAAAAGGTAATGTTCTTGGGTACGAAAGAAGGTAACATAACAATTCAACAAAAAAAAAAAAAAAAAAAAAAAAGGAAAAAGTGCAATTATCGTGTACGAAAAAAATTGCAAACAATTCTAGTTATCTACTTGTTTCTTAACATCGTTTATTTTCTTCTGATACGCTAATATTGTTTTCCTTTTTTGATCAATAGCATCTTTGCGTTCCAATATCGCCTGCTCATCACGTACAATGTCTTTCTCAATCACTGCTATTATACGCCTAAGTCGATCAATATATAGCATTGGTAGAAAAAATCTACACCCTCTATGTTCTACATTCGAATCTGCTGGAGTTTCTTTTGGGTGTGAAACACTTACTGGGCGATTGTCTGGGGATTTAGATGGGGGAAAAAACTCGCGACCCATTGGAAAGTGTGTTTGCTAAACGAAACAAAAAAAAAATGTAGATGGTTAATTGCTTTTGAGTCCGAATAAGAGTTTATATATACTGAAAAGTTGAAAAATATGTCATGGATATATTCCAAATTTAACAATATTCGATATCAATTACTATATAATAGCATATATGTTAACAAAAATATTATCATTGGATAAGTAACAAAAAAATTTATCACTAAATAATAGCATATATGGTAACAGAATATTGTAATTGGATAAGTGAATGATGAATTTTATTTGCTTGATTTGATTATAAACTTATATTTTGTTAATGTTTTGTGCATATTATATTTATATATTTAGAATATAACATAGTTGAATTACTTTTATTCACAGAAAAAAAAAAAAAAAAAAAAAAAAAAAAAAAATCCTCTTTAGAATCTAGATATCTGACAGTTCATAAGCGAAATTCATATTAATTTTATTAGCATCGATAGGAACGTTTGTAACCACGAAACAGCAAATTATTTCGCATATTATTTAAAATGGAATACAAATACAATGCTGATATCTCAATCTTCATCACTGAAGAAGTTTAAATCCACAAAATAATCATCATCTATCTCGTGACCCATACCGCGCAGTTCGTTAATCATAGCTTCTGTTTTTAGAACCTTTGCCTGAACGGCGTCGAGAACTTCTCGAGACCTTTGAGGATCCCCAACATTTAGCTTCAGCCAGTCAAGGAAGATGGATTCGTCTAATTCACCTGTAAAACCAAGTGTAGATAGACTATTAAACTTAATGTGTACATAGACTATTAAACTTAATGCGAAATCATGAGTTTTTTAACAAAATAGTAAGAAACGTATATGAGATACCTTTAGTACTTTGAGAAGGTCCACCTTCCTCAAAGACTGATGCAAGAAATCTCAATGCATCATCCACTTTAGCGTCTGGTTCTTTAACGTGTTGATCATGTACTCCATCTTTCATCTTTGGTCGCGGTTCTTGTTTTATTCCACGAACGGTTTGATCCTTGGACTTTGAATCAGTGTCAGATGCACAAGAGTTTTTATCCTGAAAAGATTTAAAGTTTGACGATTCCATTGGAGAAATCTCTGTCGATGGATGCCACCCTTTTACCCATTATATAGTTTCTCAATGAAAGGTTTTAGGGTTTGATTATTCGTAATGGTTATTAATGGGCTGGACTTCCTGGGCTAGAGTGTGTTATTATTTAGTAGACATGGAGTATTATTTGTTTTTTACATAATACATTGTGTTTATTAAACCATCAATAATTGTAACAAATATTAGTACTAAAAAGGTATCATTCATCCAATAAAAATATATATATCCAATAACAATAAATCCAAACATATTAACCTTTTTTTATAAAAAAACAAAAAACATAAGCCATGGTAAAATCTTGTTATGAGTCATCATATTTCATCATCGCTTTCATCATTGCTGGTTGTTTCATAATCAGTGGAGCCGTCGTTAATAAAGGCGCTTATATCATCCTCATCAGAACCATAACTGACATTACACGTGTCCGAGTCCATAGTCGACATTTCATCATCGACGTTCACGGTTTGAATACTTTTACTGTGCATGTTTCCGTCAATATCAGGCAGCTCATCCCAAATGTCATCATCATCCATTCTACATTCTGAGATAACCTCCGTGTCATAAACATCATAATCTTCTTGATGATCCTCATCTATGGATGTATATTTTGAATCCCCTATGAAAATATCAGACAGACCATTATTTAAACAACATCCGATCTTTAATATAAAACATATTTAACTATTCACAAATACAAATAAGTACATAGTTGTTTTCAACAAACAACCTGTTGAAGAGGCTTCAATGATAAGTTCATCAGGGATGGTGTATCTGGGCTTATATTCCTTTAAAGGATAAAAGGGTTCATCAAGATCATTGATATTTACCCAAACCCCATCTTCTGAACTGCTTTTGTTCGCATCGGATTCATCAGTTGTATCATCATCAATCAACATATAATTTTTTGCGTCTTATGTCGTCCGTTGGATGCGATGCTTTAGATCTTTTCATTATAACATGTTCATCATCATCAGACTTGTACGTTTCAAAGTACACAATATAAAAACCAATTGTAAGTTACAATATATTCATGTATATAAAAAAATTAAAAACAAAGCATCCACGCTATTGTACAATTAATGTATACCACTATATCTTCTCCATGAATGTAATTGTTTTCTTTCTTAACTGCTTCATCAGCCTGATAGGATTAAAAGAAGACAATATAAAGACATATTGTGATTTATAAGATATTAACCTGATAAATCAAAGTATGAAAATAATATACTGATTTGTACCATTCTATGTTCTCCTTGGACTCCACTATTATTTATTTTTTGTGCTTCAAATACCTGTGGCTGTTCATCATTCGATGATATAACTTCGTTACAGGTTGTGTTTTTATTATCGGGTTTTTCACACAACCTACGTCGTTTATGTGATTGTAAAGTAGGCTGAAAAAAACAAAGAAACAAAAAAACAAAACTATCATCATGATATAGACAATCAGATAGCGCGTTCATATATATTTTAAATAATAACTCATGCAGTAAATTGCAAAGGAAACTTCTTACACATGTTATCAACAATACCTCTTCATTGTCTGATATATGAATAATCGGTATATCCTTTTTGAACACACCAGCATGTCCAGGCTGTAGTTGTGATAAACATAATCAGATGCTATGTTTCATATTTAGATTAAATAACAATTTAAGTTAGTTGCTGTACCTCTTCATCATCTGATATATCAATGATCGGTATATCGCTAGCAAGCGAAACATCGGTTGGAGAAGCATAATCATGTTCTATCTTCATATTACCTCGCTAAAATTGTATAAGTTAAATTGAGTTTAGGCTATGATAATTAAAAAAAAAAAAAAAAAAAAAAAAAAAAAAAAAAAAAAAAAAAAAAAAAAAAAAAAAACTTAACAGTATGTACCTTTTGTGAATGTGTATCTAGGCGTGATTGTATTATTGAATATTAGCTATGGTAGATACATGTTCATTAGGCTAATATATGGCTTTATTTATAGCCTTTTGAGATGAGCATTAAATTTGAAAATCCATTCCTTTCTTGTAGGTTTATCTAAAACACATATATAGCTTTATTCTACAAACGTATTTTTAGAGTTTATATGATGTATATTGTGCCTTGGATATAAAATAAAAGTTACCTTTTCCCCTTTCATGATAATTAGAATTGAGTATATTCTCATTATACATGAAATCGATATTTTATGATTCTAGTCTATCTCTTGATAATTATAAAATTGAGTATATTATTAGAATTGAGTATATTCTCATTATACATGAAATCGATATTTTATTATTCTAGTCTATCTCTTGATAATTATAAAATGGTAACTCTTTCAATGGATATGTGTTTCAAGATGCATCTTCTCAACACATTATTAAGAAACGATTTGCTACAAAATATGTTCTCAGTATGTGTAGTTGAAAAACAACTCTCTTGTTAACTGTATTGTGATGTGCATATCTAAGAATGTAATTTCATTAGAGAGTTTAAACAAAATAAAAAAATATCTAATATTGTAACTAACTCTTGATAATTATAAAATGGTAACTCTTTCAATGGATATGTGTTTCAAGATGCATCTTCTCAACACATTATTAAAAAACGATTTGCTACAAAATATGTTTTAAGTATGTGTAGTTGAAAAACAACTCTCTTGTTAACTGTATTCGTGATGTGCATATCTAAGAATGTAATTTCATTAGAGAGTTCAAAGAAAATACAAAATATGTAATCTTGTAACTAAACAGCAAACATCAAGATACAAAACTGTAAATTATCATATTCATATATGTTAATTACTTGCTAAAAAAAATATATGAGCAATACATTTTAAATTTAAACCAAAAAATACTTTGAATTTTTTAAATGTTAAGAACACACGACATAGATAACTATTCGCTTACGACAATTATTTTAACTAAAAATAGATAAGCAGATAACCAAAACAGTGCAATGTACTAATATTGATGAGAAGTCTATGACAGAAATTTAGAAGTGTAATAAATTGTTAAAGCAAATAAAAAAACTGAAATGAACATTAGTTATGTTTTTCGCTGCTTTCCTCGTTTAGGCCACCGGGCGGTGATTCTTTATCCATTGTTGTTGAGAGAGCATTACTGTTGCTTGTATTGTCGTTGTTAGCATCATCCAATTGAATTACATTATCACCCGTGACATCGACAATGCCTGCTTGCACATTGTCCACTGCATCTATGGATGGAACAATATTATCATTTTTTGGTTCCTGGTAAAGTTTGTCAAAAGAAACAAAAGTTTAGATTATATTGTTAGTTAGAATTGTAATGTGTTTGTTGCCATCTAAAAATACAGTGCACAATACCTCATCCATGTCACCAGAGTCTGTTTCAAATTCATCGCCTGAACACATAGAGTCATATTCCAAACCCTGATCATCCTCATCATCATCCTATTTTTACCAATTTGTTAAACGTTTAGTGTACATTTATTTGTAAATATAAACAATTGCTTAATATATCAAAATAGCAAATCAAGCAAACCTGTGCCCCTGTAAAACCACTTTTGAAATAGTCAATTATATCAGCATCCTCGGTCACCTTTTCCGCTCGATATATATAACTATTATTGATGGGTTAGATTCAGAAAATAAAATTTTGAAAAGATATTTCCGTCCAATAATTTGATTGAGGACTTCTGGAAAGTAATCCTCTGTGTTCAGGCCTTCCTTCTCCATTATCTCCCACGCCGTTACATTTGTCATTTTATGCACATTCTTGTCGAAAATGACAACTTGTGCAGTACCACTACGATCAAATATTCGCGCAATTATTTTGAACCTACAAATATAGTATATTAATCATCAAGCGTAAAGAGTTTAAGCCATTACATTAACTTTCCATGTTTAAGGACGGATTAAAGTAATTTCACATATATAGAACAGGTTGTTTATATACCTCGAAGCAACTGCGAATGTCTCTCCATGTTTCTTACAGTACCACACCTGCTTATGATTTTTTGACCCTGAATTGCCCTTCGAAACAACTGGTGTTACCCTGGTATTGCACGCTCTGCAACCCGTGTAGACCCATCCATTCTCATATTCTATACTATGAACTTTTGCATAAACCACACAATATGATTCCTGTGTTTAAATACAAAACCATATAAAAACATTATTAACGTGGTTTTGATCACATATACAATAGAAGTCATATCATATTTAAAAGGAATAAATTTTATCCTACCGGTTCAATGCTACGAATCATCCCAACCATCCTTTTTACACAACCGTGTATGAACTCCGTAGGAGTAACAACATGTATGTCAGGTGAATAATCTCCAATCCTAAATTCACTCGCAACATATCCATCCTGCTCTTCATACCTGTGACATGTATAAATAAACTTGCCGATAAATTTAACATGTACTGTGTCTAAAGCTAAAACACATATAGCACATCACAAATATAATCACCTTTTACGGAATGCCAACAATTGGGGCACATCCCTGTTTACAAATATCCTGGTGCCGAATAAAGCGTTATGTATTGATGGCTTGTCTGTATTGCACAACAGAGACAATGAATTTTAAAAAGCATTCATACGAAGTAAAAATGTTACCTTTGTGAACAAAATTTTAATACACAATAAATAAACTCACTATTCCAATATTTGACTTTTCCGAGCATCAACAGGATGTCTATATGGCCAAGTTCAGCACGCTTGTTGTCGTAATCATCCCACATTAATGCCCAATTGTCCCAAAATGTACAATCGAGTCTTAAAGATCTGCGTATCAAAGTGTTTATTAAATACATGAACACAGCTGAATACAATTGTATACATAATATGTTAATTAAATGAGAATGGATAAAGTATAGTTACTCGGCGTCTTCAACAACGATTGTCCTGCGTAGCTTACGGCCACCAGCACTGTTCACGGTCACTATTTTTTCCAATTGCCACAACTGTACCAATAATATCTGGGAAAAAAAAATTAAGAACATGCAATTAACCTTTTAAACACTGTAACACAATCTGCGTATTATGCATAAAATACACATACCAACACAATCATGTTCATGATATTCATTATTTGTATCCAGAATACTCGAGAAAGGCTCGTTAATGAAGCCAACAAAGTTGTCATTGATGTGATCAATCCGAGTAACTTCGGTTCCTTTATAGAAAGATATCTTCCATTGGTTTGGCAGCAATGGTAGCTTCCCAGCATTCTCCGCAACTCCAAAATTAGAGATCATGTAACATTGACCTTCTTGCAAAAGAGGTTCAAATTTAAACATAAACTCCTTCTTGATGTAAATCTGAACACGGTTCGACTGATCATACAATTCAAATATCAGATATTTTTAATAAATTTATACAAATATAAATATTTATAAACGTAATTCAAGACACCTCTTCATCCTGGAAAACACAATCAAGGCTGTAAGGATCATGTTCTTCATTGAGTTTGTGTGAATGCCACACAGAGATACACCTTCCTTTAATGGCCATGTTTAAATTCATTGGATTAATATCTTTAATGAGAGTCATTGACCACTCTTTAAGTACTGAACATAAAAAAATCATAAATAGATTATTTTCTTGCACTCTATTAAAATAACAATGTATATACATAAAAAATAAAAAACATGGTATTTTATTCTACTATATTAAAACCACAATGTATAATGCACAAATCATCTAAAATAAACCTGATGATGAACGTTTAGCAGTGGACATGTTCCTTCCATTGTATTTTTGTGTATGAGAATTACCTCCTACAAATACACAAAAAATTATTATGATTATGTAGTGTATATAAACTGGTTAATTTAAACTGAACTATATGCACAATGTTAGCACAAAACCTGATGGAAACTTCCCATAGGAGGACGTGTGCACCGCGGATATGTTGTTCATACGCGAAGGCACCGCTGATGCTGATGTCTGGTACCTCAAATCCTTTTGTTGATCTCTAATGTAGGGCAACCTTCTAGACTCAGAATTTGAGTTTGTTCTCCTATCAGTATCAGAATTCTCATATGTGGATCGTGCTTCAGAAGTGGTTGATTGATTAACAGCTTTTCTCTTCAATTGTTGTTCAGATCCTGTTATTCAATGGGTACAGATTTACCATGGTTTAAAATATGTAAACATGGAATATTAGTATATTATAAGAATGACTTTTGATATGAAAGCAAACATCTTTGAAACATGTTACCCGCATGAACTTGATATGCCTGCCCAAATTTCCTCTTTGCAGGTGATGTAGATACTGAAACAATTAGCAACATGTAAACATAATTTATTACTGGCCTAATCAAAATGTATTACCGAAATTAAAACGTATTCAACCCACTACCTTCAGATTGGCTAACAATATTAGAAACAGCTGTTTTAGAACCCCTACCAGGTGTATCACTTTCAAATATGGAATTTTCGAATACAGAAGATGGAGTATTTTGAACCAAACCTTCATCTGATTCAAAAAAATGAAAAATTAAACAACAGTCTACAAACACAATGTATAATGTATATAAATAAAACCTTAATAAAGATGGTACCTGTTGATTGCAACACATTATTAGAAACATTGTGTACATCTGAATTATGGTTTCCGGTTCGTCCACCTGTTGTATCAAAACAACCTTGTTGATGAGTAACTAATACAAAGGCATAAAATTTACATTGTAAAATAAACAAAAAAACGATGTATGATAACTTAAAACAACAAAATACCTTGGGAATAGGTTTTAGAATTGCGTTTATGTAAGCTATCATTCTTGTCAGGCTTAACAACTATACACAATTAACAAACGATCAGATTAATTAGACAACAATAGATCAAAACCACAACAACGTTAGAAACATTACAATGATTATACAACAAAGATATACAATCATGTAACAAAAAATAGTATCAACATCAGATTAATTATAGAGCAACTAAACAACAAAATATGTAAAGCATATGTAAAAACAAACCTTCTGAAAGAAACGATCACATTAATTAGACAACAATAGATCAAAACACAACAACGTTAGAAACATTACAATGATTATACAACAAAGATATACAATCATGTAACAAAAAGAGTATCAACATCAGATTAGTTACACAGCAACTAAGCAACAAAATATGTAAAGCATATGTAAAAACAAACCTTCTGAAGCAACAACGTTAGTTTTCTTATCAGACCCTCGTGCAAGCCTTGCAGAATGTCTATGGCGTTGCATTATTGACTATATTTTTATGAATATATGTTTCCGATTTTGATGCCCTGATAAATAAGAAACGTTATATTATGTTAATGTATATATATACTGTTAACACATATCGTAAAAATAGGAAGAAAAGATTTAAACAAAATATATTCTAAACTTATCTTCAAAGTATATCTTGAATAAATTAAACAAATATATACTATAAATAAAAACGAATATATACCGATTAAAACAAATACATATTGAGTATATCTTCATAAAACTCGGTAAACTACTTGGCAAAATAAACGTATATATTTTGTTTTAGAAAACAAATCAACAAAATCAATTTGGCATAATGGTAACAATACTTGCTAATAACCTAACAGATACATGGTTCGAATCTTGCATACTAAATTTTTAATTTCGGTATTAAAAAAAAAAAAAAAATTCGGTATAAAAAAAAAATTAGAATATAGGAATTTTGCCACGTGGCACTTAATGTCTGCTTACTGGGCATTAATAGCTGCTTACTGGGCATTAATGCCTGATTACTGGGCATTTAAGGGCGCTTACTGGGCATTATGGCATTTGATGACATCATACGCATATTGTTATATATTATATGTAGATATATATATATATATATATATATATATATATATATATATATATATATATATATATATATATATATATATACATATATATATATATATATATATATATATATATATATATATATATGTATATATATATATATCTCGAGTTTTGTTCTTCCTATTTCATCTCCGACTTTCAAAATTTCTTGAAGTATATGATATAACTCGAAAATACTTTCTAAAACGAATGAAATAAAAATGCAAGAATTAACCTAAATGACATAAAGGGAAAATACTACAATTAGGGGTGTACAAAAATATCCAAATTCAGATATCCGAAAACTAAATTAGATTTGATTCAAAAAATGGGTATATGAATTGTCACTTTGGAACTCATATATAAGTTTTACAAAAATTTAAAGGCAGAATTGCATATATATCCCTCTCAAAGTGAATAATTGCATATATATCCTTTGTACAAGTTTTTTATGCACATAGAACAATGGTTTTTATGCATGCTTTGGATATATATGCAATTATGCATTTTCAGAAGGATATATATGCAAAAACCCCAAATTTAAAATATTTGGATACCTAATTTTCAGATATTCGAATACATTTAACCATTATCCGAAACTTTAGATATCTGAAATTCCTATATGATATTTTCTTTTTAGGCCACCAAAAGACACGAGACGACCTTGTTACAATAACACTGTCATGATCGTGATAATAAAGACATTGAGCTTGAAGTAAACGAAAGGGAACCATACATTTTTCCTATTGAAATCGTAAAATAGATCAGCAGCCATGAGAATGTTACTGTTGAAATGTGGTTAACAAATTAATATGTAAATGTCTAGTATCGAACCCGAGACCTCGGGATTGCACACATTACAAATGAGTATTAAGGAATAATAATAAATGTATTTTATATATTTATTATTAACACGAGAACTTAACGACCGTTAGTGTTTTCCGTTAAATGACTAACGACCGTTAAACACAAATAAGGAAAGAAGTGTTTGTATGTAATTAGGAAACTTGGAAAAGATCTAGAAACCCTCTCTTGGGTTGAGGATCGACCAGCTATAGGGTTGGATCGACCCAAACCTTTGCTTTTCCTCCAAGTTTCTAATCTAGTATAAATACAAACACAAGGGGTCTTGGTTTTCATAACTCTTGAACACACAATTATCCCTAAAGTTTTCTTGGTCTTTCCTTGTGGTCTTGCCGATCGAACACCTCCTTCAAGGGTTGTTTAGATCGATTTTTGTTAAACAAAAATCATTCTTGTGTTTTACTTGCATAACCTTAATACGGTTTAATTTGTGTGTACAAGAACGAGGTAACAACACACTATTGTTGTTATCAAGAGATCGATAAACAAAACGGTAAGGGGTTTATCATTGATCTAGATTAAATCATATTCAAGATTTATTGAAGTGCATCGGGTACATTTTCTATTTAAGTTTAAGTTAAAATTATATGTTATACCTAATTGTTTACATGCTTCCGCTATTATGTACTTTGTGTTATGGAATTTTATGATTGTCATGAGTGTCAAATTCCAACAGTGGCATCACGAGCCATGTATAACATGTAATTGATTACTTAAACAATAAAAAACGTATCTTTAAATTGTTTAGAATATACATGATTGTTTTTCTAGGGTTTTAATTATTAAAAATTTGTTTTTTTTAATAAAGTCGAACCCTAACCCTAATTTGAGGGGGTGTCGATTTAATGCATAAACCCTAATTAGGGTTTGTGTTTTTCATAATTAATTGTAATTAATTAGAAACCCTAGGTCTTTAAACAATTGTTGTGTTATGAATCTTGTGACCTAATTGCTATATGATATGCATGAATCCGTGACTTTTTATGCATAATTAGTCACGGATTAAAAATTACTTCAATTAAATTGTTTAGATGTTTGCTACATGTTTAGATAAATCTAAAAGGGAAGACCTAATATATATTAAATTAATGAATCGGTTATGTGCAACGTGGTATATTATCATTAAAACTTACGCGGCCAATTGTTGGTGTCTGTGGTCCATTGAGTACAATGCGCTCAAAAACCAATGGGAGTTTTATTGATTCTATACATAATAATTCACATATAGATTATTAATAGGTTTGTTTAAAAAGATTTCATGTGGCTAGATGTTTCAATTACAATTAATTGTTTTAATTGTTTTATTATTAGTTGATTATTTGTTTTCTTTTAATTACTTGTTTATTGTTTTTTTTTTATATGTGATATGTTAAAGTAAGCAATAAAAAGGTAATTTTCAAAGAAAAATAAATTGGACTAATAATGGTGAAACATAAAGTAATAAAGTAAGGATCTTGCAAAGTCTTATGTGCCGACAGTGGTTCGCTTCGCACGGTAATTTGCTCCCAGGCGAGACTAGCAAGATCTAAACTTTGTCACTTATTTTTTAAGACTAAGATCATAAACTTTTGCTTGATTGATGTTTTTGTACAATAGTGTGTGAAAGGCGGACCAAAGTTGACAAACTGTGTGGTGGGTTTATCTGGAGAGGGGTTTTTTAAGAGATTCGCTCCTACCGGCTCTCCGGGCCCGCTTGTGAGTCAACTGCGACTTACCTATATCACTATTTACGTACACTATCATCTTAAGGGTGATTTACCTCAATTCCACGCGTCACTTCTGTGGCAAATATCCGAAAAACATGTAAGTAGTAGGATATGTGGGCGATAATTGTTGGTACTTCTTTAATTGGTGAACCCAATACCTCAAGTAAATAGTTTTTTGGTTTACTCTTAACTAAATGGTAAATAAAATTGTTTTGAAAACTAATGATACAAAGATGAGTGCATGCATCTTTGTACATGTTTTTGTCACATCAAAAACTAAATACCCTAAAATTTAAGTTACGTGCCATCTAAATATAAGGAACACTTGAAGTTAATTTTGGGTATGCGTGAGACCTGGACCAAAATTAATGACAAGGTAAATTTCCAAGTGTGCGTGAGACCACACATGGATGAATTTGCAGTTTCTAAGTTAGACAACTTAATTAAGCTGATACGTGAGACCTAGAGCTTAAGGCATGAGATGGGATAAAACATGCTTACGTGACATATTGATGAATCAATATGTAGTAAATCCCATAAATTATCTAGGAATTGGAAAACTTGTTTGCCAATTATTGTACGACAGATTACCATCTTTTGTACTTCCACTACTAGCAGATCAACTGATGTAGTGAAACTATGTAAAGTTGGATCCTAGATTTTCAAGGAAATTAAGTTGGTTATATGAATATATCCATGGGTATTATATTTTCTTGAGAATAAGTATTATCGAAAATACTAATGTTTGAACTTTTCTATTTTCTGTAGAATGGCTCAACCCGATAACTCCGTATATGCTGCTTTCAAGAGTCATCTTGAAAGAGCCAAATTGACTGGGAAAAATTTCAATGATTGGCACAGATCGCTCAGAATTGTTTTGAGGGCGACTGGTAAGCTCAATTACTTGAATACTCCTTGCCCTGATGAGCCTGCTGCAGACGCTTCTGAAGAGGTCAAAGCAGCATGGAGAGCTGAGTATGCTAAGTACACTAAAGTTGGGTGCTTAATGCTACAAAGTATGGATCCAATGATGCAAAAGAAGTTTGAGTATTATTTTCCATACAACATGCTCGAGCAGCTTAAGAAGTCTTATGAAAAGACTCCTGAAATTGAAATGTATGAGTCTCTTGACAAACTACACAGCTGCAAACATGGTGATGGTAAACCAGTTGAAGACTATGTGAATGAGATGAGAGATTTCTTTGATCAACTTCATAGAGTCGGATTTGGTTATCCCGAGAATGTTCAAGTTAACCTAATCAACAGATCCCTTAACAAGGATTTTGCTGGTTTTGTATAGAACTTCAACATGCATTGCTCGGGGAAGACAGTTTCTGAGTTACTCGCATTGCTTGTTGACTATGAGAAACACTTACCACCCAAGGGCAAGGCTCCTACTCCGCAAGTGTTGGCAATTCAAGGAGGTAGGATCCAGAAAAAATCGCGTGTGAACAAGGGTAAGGGTAAAGGTGATAAAGGCAAGCAGGTCATGGCCTATCAACCAAATCCTAAGGTGAATCAACACTAGCCCAAGAAGAACAAGGTGAGTCCTCCAGGAAAGAAGGATCAGGCTTGTCACCACTGTCATGAAGTAGGGCACTGGAAGAGGAACTGTCCACTCTACATCAATGACTTGCGACAGAAGAAGCAAAAGAGTGAAGCTGGTAATCCCAGCTCTTCAGGTGCGTTCTTTATGATCGAATTATTTACTCTAACTCGTAAGTTAAATTCCTGGGTATATGATACGGGATGTGGTATTCATATTTGCAATACTATGCAGGGGTTTAGAGTTGAGAGAAAGCTGGCCTATGGACAACAATTCTTGCACGTGGGTAATGGAGCACATGCAGCAGTTGAAGCTATAGGCGTATTTGATTTAGTGTTGCCTTCGGGCCTAGTACTATCTTTAAATAATTGTCATTATGCACCGTCAATTGTTAGAGGTGTTATTTCATTTTCATGTTTGTTGAACCTTGGTTTTGAACATACTATTAATAGCAATGGAATTTGTGTTTCTTTAAATGGTGTATTTTATTTTAAAGCTATTGCTGTGAATGGTATTTTTGAACTTGATATGAATGATAATGATAATGCTTGTGTTAAAAATAATTCGATGTATAGCATCAACAATAAGAGAATCAAGAAAAGTCTGGATTCGTCTTATCTTTGGCATTGTCGTCTTGCACACATAAGCAAGGATCGCATGAAAAAGCTGCAACATGATGGGCTTTTAGAAAAGATCAATGATGAATCATTTGATAAATGCGAGTCTTGTATTAGTGGGAAGATGACAAAGAAACCCTTTAATAATAGGATTGAAAGGGCTACTGATCTACTTGGTCTTATTCATACAGATGTGTGTGGACCACTTAGACATGTGTCAAGGAGAGGTGCTAGCTACTTCTTAACATTTACGGATGATTTCAGCCGTTATGGTTATGTTTATTTACTTAAACATAAACATGAGGTGTTTGAAACATTCAAAGTGTTTAAAGCTGAAGTAGAGTTGCAACTTGGAAAGAAGATTAAAGCTCTTCGATCCGATAGAGCTGGTGAATACCTGAGTCAAGAGTTTGTGGATTATCTAGCTAAGGAAGGAATTGTCCAGCACCTTACTTCTCCATATACACCACAACAAAATGGTGTGTCTGAGAGAAGAAATCGTACATTGCAAGACATGATACGATCTATGTTTAATCTAACAACTCTTCCCTTCTCATTCTGGGATTATGCCTTGGAGTCTGCTGTTCGCATTCTTAATATGGTTCCCACAAAGAAGGTGGATAAGACACCATATGAGTTATGGACTGGAAATTCTCCTAACTTGTCTTATCTTAAGGTCTGGGGTTGCGAGGCATACGTTAAACGTGACTCGGGCGACAAGCTCCAACAAAGATCTGTAAAATGTATCTTCGTAGGATACCCAAAGGAAACAATGGGTTACTACTTTTATTATCCTCCTGAGAACAAAGTATTCGTTGATAGGTATGGAGATTTCCTGGAGAAGGATCTCATATCTCAAGAATTAAGTGGGAGGATATATGATCTTGAAGAAGATCAAGATGATGCATTACCTTCTGAAAACACTAACCAACTTCCTGAAGAACCAGAAAGTCTGGGTCCTCCACCAGAAGTTGAAGTGGTTCCCATTCGCAGATCCGTAAGGACTGTAAAAGCTCCTGAACGTCTATGTCTTAACGTAGAATGTGAGGAATATATACAAGGGGATCTTGATAAACCGCCTAGTTATAAAGCTGCCATTAATAGTCCTGAAAAGGAAAAATGGTTGGTTGCTATGAATGGGGAAATGCAATCCATGAGAGACAATGAAGTCTGGATTGAAGTAGACCATCCTCCTAATGCCAAGGTAGTTGGGAGTAAGTGGCTCTTCAAGAAGAAAACTGACATGGATGGCAATGTACACACCTATAAAGCTCGTTTGGTAGCTAAAGGCTTTACTCAAACGTATGGTGTTGACTACGAGGAGACCTTTTCTCCTGTAGCTGACATTAGGGCTATTAGGATTCTCATAGCCATAGCTGCATACTATGATTATGAGATTTGGCAGATGGATGTCAAAACCGCCTTCTTAAATGGTCGCCTAGATGAGGATATCTATATGGCGCAGCCTGAGGGGTTTGTGAATCCAAAGTTTCCAAATCGTGTATGCAAACTTCAAAGATCCATTTATGGATTGAAGCAAGCATCACGACAATGGAACAAGAGGTTTGATAGTGAAATAAAGAAGTTTGGTTTTACTCAAAATCTTGATAAGCCATGTGTATACCACAAAGTTAGTGGGAGTGAAGTAATTTTCCTTATATTGTATGTCGATGACATATTGATCATGGGAAAAGACATTCCAAGTTTGCATGAAGTCAAGGCATATCTTGGAAAGTGTTTTTCTATGAAAGATTTAGGGGAAGCTGCTTTCATTCTGGGAATTAAGATATATAGAGATAGATCTCAGCGATTAATTGGATTAAGCCAAAGTGCTTACATCGATAAAATATTGAATAGATTCAATATGCAAGATTCCAAGAAGGGATATTTGCCGATGCAAGAACAACATGGCTTGAGCAAGAAAGTTTGTGCTTCAACACCTAAAGAGGTGAAACGCATGGCAAAAGTTCCTTATGCTTCGGCTGTAGGATCTATTATGTATGCGGTTAAAAGCACAAGGCCAGATGTGGCGTTTGCTCAGAACTTAACCAGTCGATATCAGCAGAATACTGGTGAAGCTCACTGGACTGCTGTTAAGAATATTCTTAAGTACCTTAGGGCTACTAAAGATATGTTCTTAGTTTATGGGGGTAATCCACAAGCAGAACTTGATGTTACAGGTTACTGCGATGCTTCATGGAAAAGTGATAAGGATGATATGAAGTCTCAGACTGGATACGTCTTTGTCATTAATGGAGGAGCTATGGATTGGAGGAGCAAGAAGCAGAGTACATTAGTGATGTCTGCAGCAGAAAGTGAGTACATAGCTGCATCAGATGCTGCAATGGAAGCCGTCTGGATTAGGAAGTTTGTATCAAGGCTTGGAGTTATGCCTTCGATCCAACGACCTATAAAAATGTATTGTGACAATTCAGCTGCAATTACATTTGCCAATGAACCTGGAATCATGAAGGGCACCAGACATTATCCGATCAAATATCACTATGTGCGAGAGCAAATAGAGATTGGGCAGATCGAAGTACTCAAAGTTCACACAGATGATAACTTGGCAGATCAATTGACGAAAGCTCTTCCTGGCACTAAGCTTTATAAGTTAGCTGAAGGAATAGGTCTTCGTAAGGCTAAAAGTTTCATGCCCATTTGTGATTAGTATTTGGATAAAGGATGTAATAGACAATTATTGATTTTATGAAATAAAGTATTGTTTATGTTTTATTGTCTTGTTGAAATATACATATATCCTGTTTTTGCATGTTTATATCCTTGAATAATTTTATTATTCTAAATGTGTCCATTGTCGGTTAATGATATGGGAATGTCATTAAATTAAGACAAATGTGAATGTTGGTTAAAGAATATACTTGAAAGTATATTGATGCGTAGTCATGCCAAATTCACATGATATTCTAAGAGTAGAGTATAGGACTTATCCCAACTAAGCATGAGATTACTTATGGATCTTGTCATCAAGTAATTCATGAAATAGTTATCCTCAGACTTGAGATACCAGATAAAAGTCATGGATGTAGTGCATTTTTGTAAAGCAATCTACCGCTTACCGTAACTGGAAGTTATAAGGATTGTTTTCAGAAGTGTTGCAAAGTTCATGGGTTATTCTTGTAGTCAAGAAAGAATTTGTTCCTTCAAAATTTTGTTTTGAAGTATAATACTGCTGGGCCCCTCATAGGGTTGAAAAAATGTTTGCGTGGCCACGCCCAAAGTCTATCTGGAATACGTTCAGATGTTTTGGTAATTTTGTTCAATCAATAACAACGAGAAATAGAAACATTAATAAAGAGTGACTTAGATCCATTTCTTTATTAATAGAGTATTAGTAACAAAAGGATAATAATAATGATGAATCATTAAAGATTTTCCAGGAAATCTAGCTCGAGTCGGACTAGGGGCATTGGAGTGTTGCAAGACGCCAACCAATGTCATTTTGCTATTAATTATTAACCAAGTGGGAGTTGTTGAAATGTGGTTAACAAATTAATATGTAAATGTCTAGTATCGAACCCGAGACCTCGGGATTGCACACATTACAAATGAGTATTAAGGAATAATAATAAATGTATTTTATATATTTATTATTAACACGAGAACTTAACGACCGTTAGTGTTTTCCGTTAAATGACTAACGACCGTTAAACGCAAATAAGGAAAGAAGTGTTTGTATGTAATTAGGAAACTTGGAAAAGATCTAGAAACCCTCTCTTGGGTTGAGGATCGACCGGCTATAGGGTTGGATCGACCCAAACCTTTGCTTTTCCTCCAAGTTTCTAATCTAGTATAAATACAAACACAAGGGGTCTTGGTTTTCATAACTCTTGAACACACAATTATCCCTAAAGTTTTCTTGGTCTTTCCTTGTGGTCTTGCCGATCGAACACCTCCTTCAAGGGTTGTTTGGATCAATTTTTGTTAAACAAAAATCATTCTTGTGTTTTACTTGCATAACCTTAATACGGTTTAATTTGTGTGTACAAGAACGAGGTAACAACACACTATTGTTGTTATCAAGAGATCGATAAACAAAACGGTAAGGGGTTTATCATTGATCTAGATTAAATCATATTCAAGATTTATTGAAGTGCATCGGGTACGTTTTCTATTTAAGTTTAAGTTAATAATTATATGTTATACCTAATTGTTTACATGCTTCCGCTATTATGTACTTTGTGTTATGGAATTATATGATTGTCATGAGTGTCAAATTCCAACAGTTACTAACTATAGTCGTGGAAAAATATAAAAAAACAACTAGAACCATTGTGTAACACCCCCAAAATCGGATCCAACGGAAGCATACATGTAGCTGGGGTGCAACTCAATTGGTATCATAACACAAGTGCAAAGAACGGTTTTCATCTCATTCATTTAGAATAAAATAGTTTAACAAAAATGTTGATTTACATTGTAAAAAGTGGTGCGGAATTAGGCCCTTGAAAATATCATTTAAAACGGTCCCTTATGAATATCAGAGTCTTCTATGACCATGCCGTGCCCTGCCAAAACCTCCAGTAGCGTGCCTTTGCTTAATACCTGAGAATACATGCTAAAGTGTCAACACGAGGTTGGTGAGTTCATAGAGTTTGTATTAAAATAGTTGAAAAAGCCTTCAAAGAATGTTTCCACAGCAAAGGCATTGTAAATCCACTCAGTTCCAAGCCCCGGCCATACAAGACTCGCAACCTGTGTGTTTACAACCCACTGCTAACATATAGTATGATTAAGTCAAATGTGTATACGATATATGCACGCTTAATGTAAAGTTTAATAGCCTACTGAACCTCACGACAAGAATAAGCAAGAATGCTTCATAGCTGGATTATATTCACCCAAGGCCATGAATCGCGGGCCAAGGGTGGGGGTGTCAACCCGATAGTACTATCAATACCTCTCCGTCGGCTCCATCCAGGAGTTAAACAGTGGTGAAAGAATATAGCGTATAGAATAGTTTTCCACATTAAGTCACATATCGTAATAAAACTACACATCATGAGTAAGTGTATAAAAGCGTAGCATAGCATATGAGTAAAATCGTCTTGAGTAATAGCAAACAGTTTAAGCATGTATCTCCCCCAAAGAGTTTAAAACAAGTATTAAAGAGTAAAAGTGGGGCTATGAACTCACCTGGTGCGATAGCTACGATGACAAAAGTGGATACACGAAATGAGGCCCGATCTCTAACCGCAACCTAATATGAATGCATGAATACTACTTGAGATCATGAAGTGAAACAATGAATGAACATGCACATGTTACCTATACCACTCGTACTTTGAAAATATATGTTATCGTTGAAATTCAATGTTTCTAACACCTGGTGAAAATAAGCCCAAAATAGCTCGTAAGACTAGTCGTGTAAACATATACATAAGGTGTTAGTGTTTGGTCTTGACGTTTTGAAAACCCTTGAAGTCATCTCATTGACGTGTTAGTGAACTCTTGACGATACGTGTCTCAACGGTTAAGGAAAATGGCTCTTCTATCGTCGTTACTTGGAAAATACACTTTTAGTACGTAATATACCTTTTTATTAAAAGCTGTCAAGAATAATAAGGAATATCTTGTTTAAAACGTGAATATCTTGGTCGTTATAAATTCGTTTTCTACGTTCTTTATATCCATGGTTTCGTATAAATATATACTAACACATTTTTAGTAGCTCGGTTCATCTAGGTTTCGCCAAACGCCTCAAATAGGCCGTCGAATGTCGTCAAACAGCAACCTTTTTCCGGAGAAATAGTTTTTAGTCGTTAAACTTGTAAAAATCATATCTCCTTCGTTATTAACTCGTTTTTATCCCCGTTTTCGGCCACGTCTTCGTCTCGGAATGTATTTTCTAAATATTTGGCCAAAAATAACCCTAAACTTACTGAGTTGGCCACGTTTTAAAAATGGAGACAGTAGGTTTATATATACTTTAAAAATCACTTTCCTAGTTAGTAACTTGTCCAAAAACCTCACAAACAACAACCAATCATACCATAGCCTACCATACACCTTCTTAGGGTGTCATGGGTTCCTAAACATCATCCATCAAGTTAATCTACCAAGGATTTACCTATAACCCATCTCTATGGCTCAAAAGTTAAATAAATGTAAATGGAGTGGTATAGCTTGCATATGCATGTAGATCTAGTATGGAAAGCATATAATCATGAAGACAACTTGAAGAAATTATGAAAAAGAGTTTGACAACTTACTTTGAAAGATTTGTGAGCTTATGGATGAGTATAACCTAATGACCTTGAGTTTATATTTCAAAACTCTAACAAGGATCACCAAATGAACTAGAAAATAGCTTGATCTTGGAAAATCTATGGTTTCTTGCTTGTTTGATGATGATGGCCGATCCATATGATGAAGAAAGGATGAGAGTGTTTGGCTAGTTTATTTGTAAAGTGAAAGTGTGAAATGAAAAGTATAAGATGCATAAGTCTTTATGGTCTTTATGGTCTTTAATAAATCAAGTAATCACATGGACTAGGGACTAGGGGGGGGGGGGGGGGGGGGGGGGGGCGGCACACATGGGTAAAAAGAAGAGTTTGGGCTAATTAAGAATCTTGTCTCCCCCATTTAAAAGTATTAGTTGTTTTGTGTATACTTTGGGTGTTATCGGGTACCGAGTTGTCTTGAAATAAATATCCACGAAGTGACGTAAAATACGACGAAGTTGTATAAATGGTAAAAATATATTCCTGACAAGAATCGGGTGTCAGAATAGTTATCGGGTTAAAAATTCGCAAAATGACGGAGTTATAAGCTCCTGACGAATATTTTAGCGTTTGGTTTAAAAACACCGGGTAAATTAATAATATCACCTCTATATTATTAAATTTAGTATGAAAATATACTAGGATCATTATCGGGAGTATTGGGTATATTGTTAGTAGTAAAAACTGAGTGGTAACGTTAATTAAATAATTAAACATACGTTATTTGAAATGATGCATGATGAACATGAATAGTGTTTTTCTCTCGGGATGAATAGTGTCATGTGAATAGTGGCACTTCTCGGAATCACAAACGGACTCCGAAAACGATGAATAGTAAAATGATGAATAGTGGTCGGTGAATAGTAAACAATGAATAGTAACCGATGAATAGTAAATTGTCGAGGTTCGGAAAAATGGCCTGGAATTACGAGTTGTGACAGTCTCCACCCGTTAAAGGAATTCAGTCCCTGAATTCAGCTCGCTCGTTCTACGTACGTATGTTCTCGTGGTCGGGTTTGATGGGGGTAAACTTTCCCATGATCGAGCAAAGCCTTCAAAAGACCTCTAGGTAACCGATTTTTACTTAATCCCACAACTCATCAAACAAGAACTGTCATGGGATTAGGCTAAATCGATTTGAGGTTGTCGATTCAAATTTAATCTCACAACTCATCAAACAAGAACTGTCATGAGATTAAACTGAATCGGCTCGGGTAACAACTTGATTCCAGTTTGATCCTCGCAACTCATCAAACAAGAACTGTCACTTAGATCAAACTAGGAACAAGTGGTTTGAAGGAGGTCTTTTGTAAATTTGGCTCGATTATGGAATTGCTTACACCGATCAAATCAATCCGGACATAATTCCATTATAACTACTCTCAGTATTGCAAAATTCATCTCTGAGCAGGGCATAGGTAGTCAGCCTATGTCCAACTGTCCCGGGTTGAATATAGGTGACGAGTCTATATTCCACCGAGGTTCAATGAATTTTGGAATACTCAGCTTAGTTATAATAATACTATGTCCTTCACATATAAAGGGCGGTTCAAAAGACTAAGGCAGGTGATCAGGCTTGAGGTCGAATGATGAAACTACGTAAGATAAAGGTATAACGCTGCGACGTGCATGATATGTAAGCATACTTATATGGAATAAAATTATAGTAATCAAAGAGAGTAAGTGAGTATAAATGATTTGGTAATAAGACACAAATCTTATTAAATATGTCAGCAACAAACCACAATGAGGCATCAGCTTGGCAGGCAGGCACGTGGCGGTCATAGGGTTAAGTTTTCGTAAAAGTAGCTATAGTTTAGGTTTTAAAATTACCCAGTTCTCTATAGCCTAGGCTCTGATACCAATCTGTAACACCCCCAAAATCGGATCCAGCGGAAGCATACATGTAGCTGGGGTGCAACTCAATTGGTATCATAACACAAGTGCAAAGAACGGTTTTCATCTCATTCATTTAGAATAAAATAGTTTAACAAAAATGTTGATTTACATTGTAAAAAGTGGTGCGGAATTAGGCCCTTGAAAATATCATTTAAAACGGTCCCTTATGAATATCAGAGTCTTCTATGACCATGCCGTGCCCTGCCAAAACCTCCAGTAGCGTGCCTTTGCTTAATACCTGAGAATACATGCTAAAGTGTCAACACGAGGTTGGTGAGTTCATAGAGTTTGTATTAAAATAGTTGAAAAAGCCTTCAAAGAATGTTTCCACAGCAAAAGCATTGTAAATCCACTCAGTTCCAAGCCCCGGCCATACAAGACTCGCAACCTGTGTGTTTACAACCCACTGCTAACATATAGTATGATTAAGTCAAATGTGTATACGATATATGCACGCTTAATGTAAAGTTTAATAGCCTACTGAACCTCACGACAAGAATAAGCAAGAATGCTTCATAGCTGGATTATATTCACCCAAGGCCATGAATCGCGGGCCAAGGGTGGGGGTGTCAACCCGATAGTACTATCAATACCTCTCCGTCGGCTCCATCCAGGAGTTAAACAGTGGTGAAAGAATATAGCGTATAGAATAGTTTTCCACATTAAGTCACATATCGTAATAAAACTACACATCATGAGTAAGTGTATAAAAGCGTAGCATAGCATATGAGTAAAATCGTCTTGAGTAATAGCAAACAGTTTAAGCATGTATCTCCCCCAAAGAGTTTAAAACAAGTATTAAAGAGTAAAAGTGGGGCTATGAACTCACCTGGTGCGATAGCTACGATGACAAAAGTGGATACACGAAATGAGGCCCGATCTCTAACCGCAACCTAATATGAATGCATGAATACTACTTGAGATCATGAAGTGAAACAATGAATGAACATGCACATGTTACCTATACCACTCGTACTTTGAAAATATATGTTATCGTTGAAATTCAATGTTTCTAACACCTGGTGAAAATAAGCCCAAAATAGCTCGTAAGACTAGTCGTGTAAACATATACATAAGGTGTTAGTGTTTGGTCTTGACGTTTTGAAAACCCTTGAAGTCATCTCATTGACGTGTTAGTGAACTCTTGACGATACGTGTCTCAACGGTTAAGGAAAATGGCTCTTCTATCGTCGTTACTTGGAAAATACACTTTTAGTACGTAATATACCTTTTTATTAAAAGCTGTCAAGAATAATAAGGAATATCTTGTTTAAAACGTGAATATCTTGGTCGTTATAAATTCGTTTTCTACGTTCTTTATATCCATGGTTTCGTATAAATATATACTAACACATTTTTAGTAGCTCGGTTCATCTAGGTTTCGCCAAACGCCTCAAATAGGCCGTCGAATGTCGTCAAACAGCAACCTTTTTCGGAGAAATAGTTTTTAGTCGTTAAACTTGTAAAAATCATATCTCCTTCGTTATTAACTCGTTTTTATCCCCGTTTTCGGCCACGTCTTCGTCTCGGAATGTATTTTCTAAATATTTGGCCAAAAATAACCCTAAACTTACTGAGTTGGCCACGTTTTAAAAATGGAGACAGTAGGTTTATATATACTTTAAAAATCACTTTCCTAGTTAGTAACTTGTCCAAAAACCTCACAAACAACAACCAATCATACCATAGCCTACCATACACCTTCTTAGGGTGTCATGGGTTCCTAAACATCATCCATCAAGTTAATCTACCAAGGATTTACCTATAACCCATCTCTATGGCTCAAAAGTTAAATAAATGTAAATGGAGTGGTATAGCTTGCATATGCATGTAGATCTAGTATGGAAAGCATATAATCATGAAGACAACTTGAAGAAATTATGAAAAAGAGTTTGACAACTTAC
This sequence comes from Artemisia tridentata subsp. tridentata, assembly GCA_021014915.2. Classification (NCBI taxonomy): domain Eukaryota; kingdom Viridiplantae; phylum Streptophyta; class Magnoliopsida; order Asterales; family Asteraceae; genus Artemisia; species Artemisia tridentata. The sequence continues at coordinate 270,298,450 of CP139501.1, read as the reverse complement.
TTTGAAAGATTTGTGAGCTTATGGATGAGTATAACCTAATGACCTTGAGTTTATATTTCAAAACTCTAACAAGGATCACCAAATGAACTAGAAAATAGCTTGATCTTGGAAAATCTATGGTTTCTTGCTTGTTTGATGATGATGGCCGATCCATATGATGAAGAAAGGATGAGAGTGTTTGGCTAGTTTATTTGTAAAGTGAAAGTGTGAAATGAAAAGTATAAGATGCATAAGTCTTTATGGTCTTTATGGTCTTTAATAAATCAAGTAATCACATGGACTAGGGACTAGGGGGGGGGGGCGGCACACATGGGTAAAAAGAAGAGTTTGGGCTAATTAAGAATCTTGTCTCCCCCATTTAAAAGTATTAGTTGTTTTGTGTATACTTTGGGTGTTATCGGGTACCGAGTTGTCTTGAAATAAATATCCACGAAGTGACGTAAAATACGACGAAGTTGTATAAATGGTAAAAATATATTCCTGACAAGAATCGGGTGTCAGAATAGTTATCGGGTTAAAAATTCGCAAAATGACGGAGTTATAAGCTCCTGACGAATATTTTAGCGTTTGGTTTAAAAACACCGGGTAAATTAATAATATCACCTCTATATTATTAAATTTAGTATGAAAATATACTAGGATCATTATCGGGAGTATTGGGTATATTGTTAGTAGTAAAAACTGAGTGGTAACGTTAATTAAATAATTAAACATACGTTATTTGAAATGATGCATGATGAACATGAATAGTGTTTTTCTCTCGGGATGAATAGTGTCATGTGAATAGCGGCACTTCTCGGAATCACAAACGGACTCCGAAAACGATGAATAGTAAAATGATGAATAGTGGTCGGTGAATAGTAAACAATGAATAGTAACCGATGAATAGTAAATTGTCGAGGTTCGGAAAAATGGCCTGGAATTACGAGTTGTGACACATTGGTTTAAACAAGCTTTCAGCATACACAAGCGATTCCATATAACCTTCTCATTGTCCACAGTAGCTCTGCAGGTATGAGATATAACCCTTATTGTATGATGCACTACAAGAAGCACTTTGAGCATGAATCATATTCAAGGTACCATTACATGCGGGGATGAGCGGATAAGACATGTTTAAAGTTTTAAATAGTTTTAAAGTTTAACTTGTAGGTTGTTTTTTATGGCTGGGATAATTTGGTGAGCATTTGGACAATATGAGGATAAAGGGTGTTATGTGATATACCTCGGGGCATCTACAATGGGTTATATGATCAGCTTTAGGAATTAGACTTTCGTGAGGTGGTACTAATACTATCATTGTAGAGAAAACAAGCTAACTTCTTTTACCTTATTTGTACATGATGTGATTAAACATTTATTTCTATTATGTGGGTGGGCCAAACATTGAATTTTGATGGTGTTTATATCTAAAAATATGTAAATGGTTTGGTTTTTTTGGTTTTGTCTTCTTTGTGTTCTTTAGTTTTGGTATTGTTTTCTTGTATTTGTTCTTTGGGTGCAGTTCATTTAATCATCTTTGTGAAAATGGAGAATGCCGACCCATGAATTCTTCAGAGCGGGCCGGCAGAATACGTTACCGTTTAAAAACTTTAAATCTTTTGTATCAAATATCCAATCAAGCTTGCCATAATATGAAAAATGCCAATTATAGTCTTATGACTAATATAAAGCATATAGTAAACAAGTTGTCACACAAGCATAACCATCAAGCCACAACACAAATAATAATATGGTGCAAGTATAAAAGTAAAGCAGTAAGTAAAAGAAAGTGCAAACCGGACACGATGATTTATAGTGGTTCGGTCACGGAGCTCCTCTCCGCCCTACTCCACTCCCCGAGTACCCAACTCGAGAGTTACTTCACTAGATCAACAAGCTCCCTTCTCGGCGGAGAAAACCTTACAGACGTCGCTTACACTTTTTCCGGTACAAAGCTAAATACCGGGTTCTATTCGAGGTAGAACCAACCTAACGTCGCCTATACAATATTTCCGACACTAAGCTAGATGTCGAGTTCTTTTACAAGGGTACAACCACTCCCGTTATGTTTTATGGCCCAACATAAAAACCTTGTGTTTTATGGCACAAACACATAAACCATCTAATCTAGTTTGGTGAATATATTGTGATGATACAGTGATGTTTACAATGATGATCCATGACACAAATGTCTAATGGATATGAATGACTAATCTAAATGAACTTCTTGAATAAGAAGTCTTCAATCAATGAGGATGACAAGTGCCCTTGAATCTTCATATGTTGATATGCTTTGGTGGATGATGATGGCAAGATCTCCAAGCTTTCTTTGGTGGATCAGGAGGTATGATATGCTTACAACAAAGATGAATGTTAGAAGCATTATGATCATGTGATGGTGAGGGTGATTAATGTATGTTACTACATTGTTATCTACTGATCTAAATGTATGTAAAATGATAGAGAGAATGTGTGTTGAAGTGGTTAGGAAATGGGTGGACAATGGGCTGCTATTTATAGCCAACAAGGTCAGCAGACCAAGGAACCAAAAAAAGGGATCCGCGGGGTTCCGTCCTTATTAACTTTTGGTTCCGCGGGTGTCTGACAAGAAATCTAAAAAATATTTATCAAATATTTCCAAAATCTTATACACAATCTTTTCAAAATCTTTCACAATCTTTCCAAGATATCTTATGAGATCTTTCAAGATTTTGATGACACTATGCATGAGGTAATAACACCATTTTTATTTTGATTAAAATGTAAACAAAAGTTTGTTTGTAAAATGTATTACTTAACTAGTTAATATATGTTTAGTTAAGTGCTTGTCAAAATAAAATGTATTTTGTTAAGTGTAAATAAACTTTAGTGCTTGTATGAAAGTTATAATTAGTTTACTTGTACAAATAAAAGTATACATTTGTTAGTAGACATTTTATGAAAGATGTATTTGTATAAAATACTTGTGAATGCAAAATGTAAAATGAGGTTCGAAATAGAATGGTTAACCTATTAAAATACTTAATGACTCTAAACGTATTTTAAACATTCTAAATGATTTGTTAAGGGGTTTGATCATAATGCCACATAACAAACATGTACGAACCTGTGTTGTAGCATACGAGGACTTGAGACGTTGAGAGGTGTTGAATGTATGTTGAGACAAAATATGATTACGAGTAACTTGTACATTTTACGTTATGTATCAAGTTACATGTTTGTCATCAATCAAAACAAACGAGACTGTATAGATTAAATATCGTAATATTTGCACTAACAATCTCCCCCTTTTTGATGATGACAAAATATGTAAACATGATAGATAGTAAAATGTAAAAAAGTTACTTGTGTCCGTACTACCTTTTAAATTACCTTCTCCGTTTACACTCTTCTCCCCCTTTTGTCAAAACAAAAAGGGTGTGTCCTTGGAGTTAACTTCAATTCTCCCCGAAAAGGCGAGCTTGCATCATCCCTAGTGAAGTTAAATTGTCTACTCCAATCCCCTATGGTTGTTATTGCCCTTATTTGGTAGCGGATCCATGGATCATATTTAGACTCTTAACCTACATCAAGGTTAGTGTTGTGCAACATAAAAAAATATATGATAAATGCATGATGAAGAAAATGCACATAGCAAACGATACACGTGGGTAAGCTATGTTAGACTATCTTCTCCTCCTTTTTGTAGAAACACAAAGGTGTGTCGAAGAATGAGAATGATTATGAATGTGTGCATGCTCCCCCTTTATGGTTGCGCCCCCTTGATCGAGGCATCAAGGTATGATTAAAAAGCTAAAAAACAAATATTAGTGCAAAACTATATTCGTCTTTGGACGAGTATGTAATATACAACAAAGTGTGTATAAGATGCATTCTATAAATGTTTGACGAAAGCTCCCCCTTGCTCTAGGACGTCAAGATGAACCTACAAAACAAATATTAGTATAATAGAAATTTTGTCTTTAGACAAATATGTCATATACAACCAAGTGTATAGATGATGCAATATGAGTGCTTGATGGATATTCCTCTTTGTTCGAGGGTGTCAAGAAGCACCTAAAATAAGGAAAATAATTGATGCAAACTTCATCCTTAGATGAGTATGTTATATACAATCGAGTGTATATGATGATGAACCTACAATGAAAGAATTAGTGCAATATATTTCATCTTTTTGACAAAGAAAAAAAAAGAAGATGTATATATTGTTGGAATTTTAATATCATGACAAGTATAAATTAAACACAAAAAGCATCAGAGTAATAGCGGAAGCGAGTAGGAACTTATAATGTATAAATTAATTAACCAAACATAAATAGTAGCGTACCTTAAGATTCTAGCCAAACAAGAATCTAATTCCAAGCAACAATAGTGATGAACCATAATTAGGGTTTATAAGGATTGCACGAATTGCCCCTTACCGATTTTTCAATTCAATCCAAGATACTAACAATAATGTGTTAGTACCACGTTCTTGTACACACGTACTATAACGAATTAAAGTTATGCTAGTAAACTTAACACAAAATGATTTTGTTTGAAAAAGAAAAAAGTCGAACACCCTTGGAGAGGGTTTCGGCCGATTGATCACAAAAGAAAAGAAAACACACGTTTAGGTTATAGTATGTGTACAAGAGATACAAAAACTAATAACCCTTGATGTGTTTATATAGTATTAATAACTTGGAGCTCAAGTTGGATTTGGGTTGGGTTTTCCCCTTCCCCACCGATCGGCCTACATCCCTCAAAGGGGATCCGGAAGCTTCTTGACATACCAATTATTAAATACTAAAGGTCGTTAGACGTTATGTGTAATTAATAATTAAACATAACATTTTACATTTAATTATTAAACTTTAACTCTCATACGTAAAGTGTGCAATCCCGTGGTCTCGAGTTCGATCCTAACATACGACTACTAAAATAATGTCCATAAACTAACAGCTCCCACTTGGACATATTTTAATAGTGTAATCACATCGGTTAGCGTCTAGCAACACTTCGATGCCTCTAGTACAACTCGAGTAGGTCTCCTGGAAAAACCTTTAATGATTCATCATTATTATTATCCTTTTGTTACTAATACTACGTTAAATAAAGATATGGATTTAAGTCACTCTTTATTCAACTATTCTGTTTCTCGTTGTTTATGATTGAGCAAGATTACCAAATCTTCTAAACATATTCAGGGAAGATCTTGGGCGTGGTCACGCAAACATCTTATCAACCCTACGAGGGGCCCAGCAGTATTAAACTCCAAAATAAATTTGAAGGAACAAATTCGATCTTGACTACAAGCATAACCTATGAATTTTGTAACAATTCCGAAAACAATCCTTATGACTACCAGTTACGTATAGCGTTAAATTGTTCCACATAATGCACTACATTCATAACAGTTATCTGGTATCTCAAGTCTGAGGATAACTATTCATAATTTACTTAATAACAACATCCATAAAGTAACATCATGTAGTTTTGGATAAGTCCTATATTCAATTCATTGAATATCATGTGAATTTGGCATGTCAACGCATCAATATACTTTCAAGTATATTATACCAAAACTCAGATTTATCTTAATTCAATGATATTCTCACATCATTAATTGACAACGAACGATTTAGAATAACTAAATTATTCATTGATTAAATATGCAAATATATGACACAATTTATTATTAATGAAAATAAACGTACCAAGTACTTAAATTCATTACAAATAATAAACACTTAACATCTTTTATCCAAATACTAAATAGATCAATGCATGAAAATTCTAGTTGATGAATTATGTCTCAAGCTATGACAATCATACTTGTTGACAAGACATAAATCAACCAACTTTGATCTATCAGAATTTTGAGAATACTTATTTCAAGAATTTCAACTGGTGAAGTTCTTGTATGTGTGCATTCAAATAATTTAATAGTGCCCCATAATACTTCATAAAGTGTGTGGCAGCCTCAACAACCAATTTATGATAATTAAACTTTCATACATTTATAAAGTTTAAAGTATTCTTATTCTTTAATGTATAATGCAACTATGCTCTTAGTTAAGCATAACTAGTACACATGGCCATTAACAAGGATAAAATCCTACCATGACTAGTATTGAGTGTCATCTCAATTTCATTAGCATCATTGTATGCAAACAACAATATGCTCTTTAAAATTCCGTAAACTTTAATATCTACTGTGTAATGTTTGATGCCTTCCAAACTTTCAAGTTTGTTGGCTATGACAATTTTCACAACAATTGACAAATTGTTCATCTATAGAATCTGAAAGCAGTTTCAGGCTGAGGATGTAATTCTATATCCAAACATATTCCATTAGAATATTCATTACACTAGTTATCTAATAACTTTTTAATTAGATATCAACATTGTCATAACATCTAATAACAATTCGTCTATGTAACATTATGTTCATGAAAAAAATCTTCGAGTCATACTTAGATTTTGTTCATATTCTATCTTTTCAAAAGATTCGTATCCATTTAGATTTTCTAAATGATATATCATGTTCTATTAGATTTATTTACCGCACATGTTTATCACAATAAACATGTATTCCAAGGTTATATGTTTTTCTTTCTAAATCTTTTATATGAAGTTTCATTCCAAATTAAGTCTTAACATTTAACTTATATGGAATTTTACTTCCTATATGTTATACAACATATATGATTCAAGAAAATAAACATAATACTCCCACTAGCTTTCAGGAATACTTAGGATTTATCTTATTTTAAATTATAAATCAATACTTGGATTTAATATTTAAACATAAGACTCATCTCCTAGATGCATGCATTTATCCATACTTGAATTCTTGCATTTTGTACACTTTCAAAGATTATATGAATTCATAAAACTCTTAATTACTTACCGTCCTTGCTTAAGTAATTATACAAAAAAGAGTTTTATAATCCATTGTCAAATTTCATATTCATGAAAATAAGTATGACAGTTGCCATCTTTGTATATTTAATGTGCTTAGAAAAGAATATTCAATCATAGTTAATTGCTTAAGTATGATTAATAATCTTGTCATAAGACATGCATTAAAATATGTGTACAATATTGTCCATATGATTTCTACACAAAGATTTAAACCACTAGGGTTACCTTATCTTTGAAAAACATCATCTTCATTCTCTAGTCTAACTATTAAGAATTAAGATAAACCAATTTTCCAAAAATTGATTATCTTTATTGACAACATCTTTAACATTCATAGTATGAGTAATTTACCCAATTCAATATTTGGTAGTGCATCATAATATAATCCTCAACATATTAATCAAATATCTGATATATCCTTGCGGATCTATGAATGAGAATTTCATCATCTTGAGGTCTATCATTTACATGTTTAGCCTCATCATGATTTTCACTAGTGTGTTTTAGAAGATTATGTATCTTGTAATTTTATCTTTTCAAGATAAAAACTCCCACTTGCTTTTTGTAATTTATATACTATCTATAAATGTTTAGAAAATAAAGCAACAATACGATGTTCTATTTTTGGGACATTACAAATACATATTGACAGTTCCTGACATTTAGTTTGTTAATAACCTACTTATAAGTAGTTTAACAAATTCAAAACTTCATTTTAAGACTTAATGTGATTCATCACATTCCATAACAAAATGGTGTCTTATTAATCTTCTAGATTAGAGTCTTATTGAGTATATCCAATCTATACTCAATTTTCTAACCTTGATAACTTTTGGAAGAAAAGAATTCATAGTTATCTTTAATCAAACAATATAACAAGAGTTTGATTTTCCTAACTGAACATACCATAAACATTTGGTATTTCATTAGGATTAATATTGTAAGACAATCTTACAATATGTAAGATAAATATATTTTGTTTGGCTTATCTATTCACCAACTAAGTTAACTTAATGGTATAATAGAATTTCCAAGCCAATTGCATGCTATATAACATAAGTACTTTTTTACCAAGTCACTTCATGTCCATGTCTCAACAAGAAAACATAAACTGTTATAATCCCACTATACGTTATAAATCATTGATCAACTCAATGACTTCTTGTATATGTCTTAATTAAAAAACATAACAAGTTAACGTCTTACTTTGTTATAAGTCTTGTAACAATTAAAAGACTGCATGTTTATATATTTACAATGAAACATAAACATGTTTAACTAAAGTAATTATGAACACCATCTCTTGGTTTCAATAGTAATTTCAAGTTAATTTATTACTTCACTTATTTTATGTCATTCCAAAATTACATAAATATTCAAATTGAAGTAGTATTAGATTATTTCATTTATTTATGTCATTTCAATAATACATAAATATTTAGTTTGAAGTAGTCTTATTATCATATAGACACTTGTTCTAATAGGTATCTAATTTAGAAACTCCAAAATTTTCAGATATGGTCTCACGTAGCATGGATATTTACCTTGTTGCAATCTAGCTAAGCTCTCACATAACGTAAATTGCAACACCAAGTGTTTCTTGGATTAGATGTGAATAAGTCACATTAGAACTTTTGTAATACCCGAAATTTCAAAACATGCAAAATTACCAAAATACCCCTGAACTTAAAATTTCACTTAATAATTATATAAAAAACAAAATAAATCCCGAACCTTTGGAAATTAACCACATATGAAGTAAGGTAATTTTTGTGGCAACATTTTAATATTTTAGGATGTACAAAAATATATATCACACATATAAATGTTGCATGGGCCTAAATATTTAAACTTGTACATTTTAATTATATGTTAAATGTTTAAAATAAATCAAATAAAAGGAGATAAACATCAAAATTAAAAGGGATATCTTTTAAAAACAGAAAATTGATCCTATCACATGTCTTGGGCCGAATTTTAAGCCTCCCCTCCATCACTTCACACGTTTTATATATTTTCCTATTTTACACCTTCCTTAAACCTAAAAACAACACCAAAAACTCTCCTTGATCCATCCGATTTTTGGAGGCTGCTACATCATTTTTTCTGGGTTCTCTAAAGTCTAAAGAAGGTGAGAAAAATAGTGTTGAGGTCATGGGATCGCTGGTATACTCATAGGAGTTTTTTTTGGTGTCGAAATTGTCTAGCCGAGAGGTATAAACTTCCACACCTTATTCGATCATTCCAAAAATCATATGGTATTTTTATGGCCTCCTTTACATCACATATGATCTATATAAAATGGTAGATTCGAATCATGCATGCTCTATTGATCATATGAAAATTAATGAGAAGTAAACCCTAAAAACACAAATAAATTCTATATGGCTCATGCGATTTTTCTGGGTCTCTAATGTATTTTTCCTGAGTTTAATGTGTATCATATAACATCAAAAAAATAACCCTTGCATTTTTTGAGGCCTAGATCATGCTTGTTGATTTATTGTTATAATCGGATTAAAATGAAAAGAAGGAATAAAACCCTATTTCGACCATATAAAATTTTGAGGCCTTGTTCATATTTTATTTTGATCTTATACATATCATGTAACACCATAAAAATGCCACTTGAATTTATAGACACCTAAATCATGCTTGTTGAATTCTTGTTTCAATCGGATTTTTATTAAAAAAGGAGTTTTTAAATATAATAAAAATCGAATAAATTAAGGATTAGGGTTTTGATGAATAATCCGAATATTTAATGTATAATTAAGGTTGTAGTAATGATTACACAATGATTAGGAATTAGGGTTAGGGTTTTAAAGGATTTTTATGTATTACCGATTTAATAATTAAATTAAAAGGGGCTGTTTTGTAAATTCTGAAACTTGTGGGCTATTTTTGTAATGTATGTTAGATTAGGGACATTTCGTAGAAAATATTGTATGGGGGTCCTATGTGTAAAATTTGTAATTAAAAGGTTTAAAAGGATAAAATGTTTATATATTAATTCGAATTGTAATTTTATAAAAATTAAGGGACTAGTTTTGTAATTATGTATAATTGAGGGATAATTCGTACAAATATTCATGTTAAGGGTGTAATGTGTAATTTTTGATAATTAATGGCTTAATGTGTAAATATGAATATTGTAAGGATTAATTTGTAATTTATTTAATTAAGGGGTTTAACTTGTAAATGGTTATAATTATAGGATTAAATGGTAAATATGGGAAACTTATGGGTTAAAAATAATAACTTGTAATAATTTCATTTTAGACCTTTATCTTTGACATAATTGCATTTAAAACCCTAAAATATGGAAAGTTGGTATATTTAACCCTAAAATATTGTAACTTGCTAAAATGAACCTTATTTCCATAATATTATTAAATTAATGACTTAACCTAATTTTATCTTCCTAATTATGGGAAAACCTGCTAATTATAGAAACTTACTAAATAAGGAAACTTTCTAAAAATGGAAACTTACTAATTTTGGAAACCTGCTAAAATTAGAAAGTTACTTAAACTGGAAAGATAACTAAATCTGTAAATTGGAACCAGTAGTAATTCTGTCTTTTACTCCTCTAGGTCCGAAGAAGGAGTGACCGGTTTTCCTGTTAGTGTTTGTTTTGTGATTCTGCTTGCTTGGTTAATAAGGTACAGATATTCTGCCCTTTCTCAGTAAGGGTGTCCTTCTCATGACTTTTGATCTTGATTCACTATAGGGTTCCCTAAGCCATTGCTATGTTCCCTTATACTTTGATTCGTTCTTCATGTTTCACTTACATCTGTCTATATTGGTTTGATTATGATCTGAGCCTTCTTATTTGGGGCTTTCTTACTTGATCTATGCCCTTGCTATGCTTTCTTTGATTGTGAACCTTGATAATTGAGCCTTGCCATGTTCCTTTGATACTTGATATGACTCGTTCGTCACCCTGTAACATGAATATTTGAATCACTTGATACTTTGAAGGATTATTTGACTTTGGTAACTAGATGTGAAAACCTTTCTGAATTATATATGAAAATGTGTGAGAAAAGCTATTTTAAAAAGATGCGATATTACTTTTAAATGAAAGTTACTAAAAGTTTTTAAGAAAACTATTTTTAAGACCATCTTTATGAAAACCGTTTTGAAAGACTATTTTTATGAAAACTATTTTGTAAGATCATTTATTATGAAAACCATTTTTGAAAGATTGCTTTAAATGGACTTTTAAATAGAAACCTTCTTAATTGAACTGTTGCTATGAAACTTTGATTATGAACCTGCTGTTATTGACCCTTCTGATATTGAACCATCTGATATTGGACTATTGATATGAACCCTGATATGGACCTTCTGATATAATTGAAATGGAAATTGGAATTGAACCACTTGATATGAAACTTGAACTTGAACTTGGACGCTTGATACTTGACACTTGATACCTGATACTTGACACTTGATACCTGATACCTGACACTTGATACTGATACCTGATACTGGATACTTGATACTTGATACTTGACCTTGACCCACAGTTTGAGACTACGAGCCACTCACTAGGCATGAGGGTTTCATGTCCATGTCATTGATGCACCGATGGCATGACTCTAGGGCAGGAGAGTGATGACCTGTCCTGTCCCTGACTTGATTTGATTGGCGTGTGAGGTAGACTTTGGCCACCTGGGGCGTATGGATGCATCCTAGACTTGTTTCTGTTTCTGTTATATCTTGTTATTACTGGTGACTGATGGTGTGTGCGATACACGTATTTCACATCCTGGGAGCTAGCTACTCCACTCCTTGGAGGTATCCCCTTACCCTGTACTTGGTACCGAGGACTCCCCTCCGTACACCCTGATTACATGATTATGATATGATACTGTTTCTGGGCTCGTAGTGGATTTCTGTTTCTGTTACCTTATAACCTTGTACTTAGTATTCCGAGGTCACCCCTCCGGATACGTACTTGACTGGATACTTGACTTGATATTTGACTTGATACATGACTTGACTTGATATGACTTGGGCTCGGGTTGGGATGACGGTTTTCCCTTTACTCTTATCTATTGTAACTATTTCTTAACTCTTGATATATCTGCATAACCTTTTATATTTTTCTTTCTTAACTCTTGTTACACCTTGCATTGTTTCACTTACTTCACTATCCCTTTACTACTGCTTTGTTATCATTATATCTGTTCACTGAGCTTTCGTAGCTCAGCCGCATTTCTTTTCCTGCGGCAAGTTTTAGTTTGGAAGCTAGGTATGAGTGGAGAGTACCTTGGACTTAGAAGACCTTACTAGCTATTGAAGATGACTAGAAGAATTTATAGTTAGATTTGGAAATTATTGTATCATAACCTTGTAGTTTCAGATTTTCCATTGTAACCCTTGAAATTCAATTGTATTATTTATGTCATATGATTGTGTTTGTTCTGATATGAAACCATTATTGTGACATCTTTACCCTTTTCGGTTCGGGGTGTTACAACTTTAGTCTCTTACCTTGCAGTCAAGAGAATCCTTTAAATCATATTCCTATGTGTTGTACCTTGCATACAATAAAGATTTCTCCAACTTGTGCATGGAAAAACATCATGTATCAGATAAACAACACGTCACTCGTTTGTTTATGTGATCAATATGATTGTGTCATAGATATTATCATAATTAGTAGATTATGAACCACATTGTCTAGTAAGGAAACGTACATGACTATCCTTAAAAACACAAGTGTCTACTATTGGAAAGTAATTATCTCAAGACATTCTAGAGATAATTTAGGTTACTACCAAGATGACAAAGCTTGTAGCTCCCACTGAATTACAGATCATTACAATAATTCATTATTCAGTAATTACAACACAATGCTGCCACTGGATTTGACAACATTGTAAGTGTTTCATAACCAGTAAAAGCAAATAGTGTGCTATTTACTTTCCTACACATTTGAGAAGACCCATTCGTAACAATTACTTAGGTATTAAAAAGAGTATATTCTACTATGTAGATGATGAACTATCCATCAATGCAATTAACTTGAAAATTGGGCATGCAATTTCTTCCTTAATATGTCTACCATCCCCATAATGGTATGTAGCACCTTTAAATGGTCAAAGCACAATAACTAGATAAATTATGCTAGTTTGCCTTTTACCAATTTTGCGGTAATCAGTCTAGCTTCTAATTTAATAACTCAGAAAATGTGCAATTTTCTTAACTATTAAAGTTTGTTATGAGTTTTTTCTTAGAATTTAGACAATTCTAATTTTCCTATCATACATTTCTCATTCATGAAAAAGAATGGGATTAAGTCTCACGCTTCTCTCATAGAACTGAGACTAGGTTTATTCTTTTAGTAAAGTTGACTCTAGCCAAAAAGCCCTACGGGTGTAGATCAATTTATCAATAAAAGAATATCACACGTTTACAGTTTAATGTTGCATTAATACATTTAAAATAATTTACAAAATTCAATTTTAGTATTTTCGATAATACAATCTTTAAGAAAATTAAATACCCATTGGTTAATATTCATATAAACCATAGAATTTTCTTAAAGCTAGGATCATAATTGACATAATTTCATTACATCAGTTGATCTGCTAGTAATGAAAGTATTCAACAAAGTAATTGTCGAACAATAATTGGAAAACATTTTCCAATTCCTAGATCTTTATGGAATTTACATTGCCAAACAATATTGCAATGTAAGCATTTTTATTCCCATCTTATGCCTTGAGTCCAAGCTCTCACTTACAACTCAATTAAGTTGTCTAATTTAAAAAACTGCAAATTGACATAGTTCCATTACATCAGTGGATCTGCTAGTAATGAAAGTATGAAATTTACCTTTCCATTGCAATCTAGTCCAAGCTCTTACATGACGTAAATCACAACTTCAAGTGTTCTTTTAATTAGATGGCATTAACTTAATTTTAAGGGTACTAGTTTTGATGTGTATATCAAAATATTTATGAAGAAGCATGCATACATCTTCGTATCATAAGTTTAATAAAACCTTTTTATTTACCAGTTCATTAAGATCAAATTTACAAACGTTTTCAATTGAGGTATTTGGTTCACCAATCAAAGAATCTACCTTTAATTATCGTCCATTATATCGTACTTTTTCATAAGTAAAAAAACTTAGTGTTTCGGATAATTACCACAAAGTGGCGCATGGAATTAAAGTTAATTCACCCTTAAGGTGATTTTGTACATAAAATAGTCGTACTTGGTAGCTCCAATTTGGCGCACAAAGGAGCGTAGAAACAAAGGTCAGCGCAAAGCTTATTAAAAACCCATTCCTAATTATACCCCTCTTATAGTTTGTCACAATTGGGTGAGCCGTTCGTACTATTGGTACAAAACTCAACAATCAATTAAAACACTTTGAAAATTTAACTCTTCGAAAACAATTCATTGTTTCACCATTATTTAGTCCATATTATTTTTCTATTCAAAATTACCCTTTTTCGTTTATAAACATGTCTTTACAATAAATAAACAAAAAACAAGTAATACAAATAAAAAATAAAACAACTAAATAAACTTACATAACATAACAATTAATTATGTAAAAAACATGTAGCCACATGCAAACTTAATTCGATAAAACCTATTAATAATCAATTCTAGGTTTATATTTGTATATATTCAACTAAGACTATCACTTACAAAGGTAAGTGAGCCACATGCATCGACGTATCGATTGCGTTAGTCATAGCAAATATATACCATATTGCACGTAATTGATTACTTAATATATTGGAGTCTTCCCCAATTCGAAACTTAACCATTAATTCATATAGCAAATTTAAACAATTTAAATTATCACAACAATAAATCCATGCCAAACATGCACGTTTTCATGGATTCTACATAACTATTATCAAGTTGCCACAAGATCGCATACTAACACATAAACATGTTAATCTAGGGTTTCTAATCAATATTAAAATTAAAACCCAAACCCTAAAATAAATAATAAGGCAATCGGCCCTATTAAAAAAATTAGGGTTCGAAATTTTTATCCCTAAAAATCGACTAACATATATAAACACAATCCAAGATTCGTTTTTTTATGTGTTTTGGTAATTAATTACACATTATCCAAGGCTCGTGATACCACTGTTGGAATTTTAATATCATGACAAGCATAAATTAAACACATAAAGCATCAAAGTAATAGCGGAAGCGAGTAGGAACTTATAATGTATAAATTAATTAACCAAACATAAATAGTAGCGTACCTTAAGATTCTAGCCAAACAAGAATCTAATTCCAAGCAACAATACTGATGAACCCTAATTAGGGTTTATAAGGATTACACGAATTGCCCCTTACCGATTTTGTAATTCAATCCAAGATACTAACAATAATGTGTTAGTACCACGTTCTTGTACACACGTACTATAACGAATTAAAGTTATGCTATTAAACTTAACACAAAACGGTTTTGTTTGTAAAAGCAAAAAGTCGAACACCCTTGGAGAGGGTTTCAGCCAATTGATCACAAAAGAAAAGAAAACACACGTTTAGGTTATAGTATGTGTACAAGAGATGCAAAAACTAATAACCCTTTATGTGTTTATATAGTATTAATAACTTGGAGCTCAAGTTGGATTTGGGTTGGGTTTTCCCCTCCCCCACCGATCGGCCTACATCCCTCAAAGGGAATCCGAAAGCTTCTTGACATACTAATTATTAACACATAATTCTTTCCTTATATTCGTCTAACGGTCGTTAGTCATTATTCGTTAAATACTAACGATCGTTAGACGTTTTGTGTAATTAATAATTAAACATAAACTTTTACATTTAATTAATAAACTTTAACTCTCATACGTAAAGTGTGCAATCCCGTGATCTCGAGTTCGATCTTAACATACGACTACTAAAATAATGTCCATAAAACTAGCATATATATGCAATATATAAATGATATAATCACAAGCAACTCAAAGTAGAGAACCATGATTATGAAATCAAAGATCTCATGAAGTGTAGTCTTCTAATAAGAATTACAATCATAAGAAAAACGAGAATATAATATGATAAGAGCCTATAAAATAATGCCTAGAAAGAAGATATGAAGTGAAGTTGGAATATTAAAGTGAGTGGTGCTAGTGTTGGTGTCGATTTACTAGTAGGATTCATGTGGTGATAACTCGGTAGATGACTCAAGTAAGTTTTCGCTAATCCATGGTGGTGATGATTAGTGAAAGTGGTGATGGAAGGTGGTGGTGATAACGTAGACAACTATTAAAGAATTAGAAACACGTATGTATAGCAAATTCTATAAAAATAGAAAATATGGACTCATGCAATCCTTATCTAAAATTCACAACTTAAGGGATAAGCAAAGAATGTGACTCTCGTAATGCATAAGGGTTACGATTTGAATGATATTATTGACGATAACAAGAACGAAATTCATTCATTAATTGACACAAATTATAAAAATGACCTATTCTAGGTGACAATGGGAGAGAGAGTATTAACATGGTTTTGACCGACATGATCTTTTATGACATTATCATCTACCAAAGATGATGTATCATGCTATAATATACGCTTGAATGGTATTAAAGAAAGTGAATACAATAAGCTCCTAGGATCAGAAATTCCATATAAAAATAAAAAATAAAAATACTAAATACCTATATGAGAATGGCATCATATGATGGGAGAGTGTTGGTTAGATCAACGTGTTGAAGAAGTGTTGGGGATGACAGTTTTGATTAATATATCATTTGCACTGACAATGATGTGCATAATATGTGTCGAGGAAGAAAAGGATGAGATCCTATGATGGTGTTCTAGACAATGAAGTTGTGAGGCCCTGGTTTAAGAAAAATCCTATACTCCATTTAAATTAGTTGTTGGTTGTAGAGATGAAGAAGTTTGTCAAACACATGTTGTGTTTTTCATTGGATGAGGTATTGGTGCAAACTTGTGATGTTGGGTTAAAAAGGCTTGAAACACTTGTTGTTTTGTGAACCGATTTTAACTAAATGGTGTGTACCTATGTGTTGGTATTTTAGGGTGTAAGAAACATGAGTAAGTGTTCTTTAACGCATTTTGACAAAAGACAATTATGTGAATGAATTTATTTCCGCCTTAATCGGTGGATATCCAACATAATGTGTAATGCATCGAATGAAGAATGACGATAAAGTGTTTAGGAGGTTGCAGGTTAATGAAAGCGATGAGCTTAGTGATGTTTTTGCGGATGTTGGTTAGCATACAAAGAACTTCATCCTTGAAGTCACGTAGCTCTTCTCTATCAATGCGAGATGATCGCATGACGAGGCATGTGGTTTCCTCATAAGAGGTGTAGAGGATTAGAGTATTGTTATAACTGAATAGTGATGGAGGTGATTTTTGAAAAGAGGAAGCAATAATGAGATTTGGAAAGAGGTCGGTTGAAAGATACAAAAATGCAATGCCAACCCTCTAAAACTTAATTCTATATGCTTCAAAATTATATGCAAGTGCAGGGGTCCATAAAACATACAAGACAAGTGAATTAGTGTCTAAATATGTCAAAAAGATAGAAATCATAAGATAATATCCTATACAAACAACACATTAGACTACTAGACATAAAGTTACCACATAGCAAGATAGCACCAAGACAAACAATCATATTATGAAACAACATGACATTATTTGAAACACTTCATTGTTGATGTCACACCCCTAAAATCGGGTCCAGTGAAAGCATACACGTCACTGGGGTGCAACTCAATTGGTATCACAACACAAGGTACAAAGAACGGTTTTACCTCAACCGTTTAGAATAAAATTGATTTACAAACAGTGTTAAGTTTACATTATTCAAAAGTAGTGTGGAAATAATTTCCACGGAGGAGATGACAAGAACTCAAGAAGAGATGACAGGAACAATTCAAAACAATCACACATGTCAAACCCACTAATTAACTAAAAGGGTTGGTAGTCTTCGGTTATGATCCATTAGGTTTCATAAAACATATGTGTTTTATTTAACAAAAACTTGTCATGATTTATTCGTACGTAGAACGTTCCAAATCAAGTGACTTGATTAGTTTTTATTCCAAGATATATATATCAAGTTTGGTGTTGCAAAAATCCCAAAGTTTACCGACTACCAATCAACAACCAAACAAATAACTGATCCAACAAGTAATCCAATAGATCCAAATATGGTATCCTACGGGTAATGTGTCTCGAAAAGTCCAACGACCCATCGTGTGTCTCTTTTTCAAAAAGTCAATACATAATTTATTTTGTTAAATTATCTTATTAATTATATTCAATAACAATTACTAAACAAAATTAACTTAAGATTTTTATTTTCTTTCTTTTTCTTTTTCCAACTCAAGTCCGCATATAATATTAAGTCACATGGGTCGTTTCACATTTCGAGTCACGGTCCACTTTTCTCTTACGGGTCAACATTTTACCCTCGGGTTAATAAATTTTAAACTCGATCCCAACAACCACATATACCCTCGGGTCAATAAGTCAACAAGTCCATATATAAGTATCAATAGTCCATATTTAGGCTATCGTGGCCACACCGAGACCACGAGTTCTCGGCTAACCACGACGAGGCCGTAACATCACAATATTAACCAAGTTCGAGCTATAACCTCACAAATAAAACCACTCGGCCACCACTAATCCTACGGCTCGAGTTTCCAAGCAAAACATCAACCACAAGTTACAAACACCATTCGGCCATAATACCCTTACCTCGCCAAGACCATATGGCCTCGGCTTCGACCCACGCTGCGCCAATAACAAACTAAACGGACCCGCAGGTCTCTCGGCCACAAATCCAAATGGACCTCTAGGGCCTCGGCTACAATCCGACATAACCACAAAGTCTTCAAAACAACTTCTAATCCAAACCCTCATAACTAAAATAATCGCAAACATAAAAATGACTCAAGAACTCTCAACAAAACTCAATACGACTCCATAATGCTACAACAAGCTTCGGCCGTGAGCTTATGCTCATGGCATCACCTCGACTCGACATAAAAACCCAACAAAATGATGATACCAAATCGTTATTAATAGTTTTTATCCCGTAAAACATGTTTTATCTCCCAACCGATTCGAAATCAATTAAAAAC
Organism: Artemisia tridentata subsp. tridentata; assembly: GCA_021014915.2. Classification (NCBI taxonomy): domain Eukaryota; kingdom Viridiplantae; phylum Streptophyta; class Magnoliopsida; order Asterales; family Asteraceae; genus Artemisia; species Artemisia tridentata. The sequence goes on along the minus strand of CP139501.1, from coordinate 270,279,428 downwards.
GACTTGTTTGAAACAAGTTTTGACTCACACCGTTTCACACGAGGGTGAGAACGGTGTGTCTCACCTTGTCTTCTCTGGATCTACTCGTTCTAACAACAAAACCACAAAAGGAGGCGTGTGTCCTTTGAATACGAGGCACAAGAGTTAAGATAAAGAGGTTTTAGGTGGCGGTGTGGCGTTAACTATGGCGGTGATGGAGGCCAGAGGTTGGCGGGAGGGGGGGCTGCCGGATAATAAGAGAAGGGGGCTAGGGTTTTTATCCAAAGGGGGCTATAATGGAGTTTATATATTAAAACCCTAGGGACCGGAAATGTAAAATCACCAGGACAGGGGTGGTGATGTAATTTACTCTCAGGGACCATTCTCGTAATTTCTGAAATCTTTCTCAAAATTAAGTTCGGGGCTCGTTTGGACTAGTAAACGGTTGATTCAAGACACGAGGATTACGCCATCATGCTCAGAATAATATTTCCAATAAAAATGACTATTCATACGCGTCGCTTCTCGCAAATAATAAAATAATCAAATCAAATCGTCGGTTGTGCCAGTACGCGTTGTGTACAAATTCCATGTTTCGCGAGATAACTTCACGTTTTTAAACCAAATTAGTTCAGAACAGTTCGTATATGAAAAACAGCGATAATCTCGTATAAAAAATACGTCTGGAAAAATTACGGGTTGTCACAGTCTCACCTCCTTAAACGGAATCGCGACCTCGCGATTCAATTCAAGAGGTTTACGTCATTTGTCAGCATAACTCTTCTGACAATTCGTGAGCAGCTTGCAACTCGATTCTGATCTGAACGATCTTCTCGGTAGTCTCATGAACAAGTTCAGGGTTAGTAAGTTGGGTATCTCCAACTTCTACTTAACAATTCGGCGATCGACCACAAAGCACCTCACACGGTGCCGTTAAGGTAGAGGTGTGGGATTCGCTCCGGAGGTCTAGCTTCTAATATAGTAGCAAAACAGTAAATCGTCTTACAAAATGATTTGTCAAATAATTTGTGAAGCAGCTTATAGGATAATAGGAAAACAATTTCATCATTTTTGAAATTGTAGCAAGGTCAAAATTTTGATTTTTAGTTTGATTCATAACATTGCAACAGGAAAGCAGTTCGCCATTTATAAAATGGTAGTAAGATCAAAATTTTGTTTTTTGTGAAATAGCAGTAAAACATTTTGTAGGATGACCACAAATGGTCGGTAGAAAAATCAAAGGCAGTTTGTAAATTAATGGCAAAACAGTTTATTATCCTATAAGAGGTTAGCAAAGATAACTGTATTCTCGAGGGACAAGAGAAAAGTTAGGTGGTTGTCCCAAGGAACGCAGTTCAGGTTACTCCTTAACGTCTTAAAATTTCTGTTGGGCGTGGAATCTCTGTCAAATGGAGAGTTTAGCAAGTTCAGAGTACAACTCTGAGGGAAGATGTTGATTGCTACTAGCAATCAGTCGGTTGAATCAGTAATATACATAGTACTTAAAGCAGGAGGTACAACATTGATTGAACAACTTCGATTGAACAACATCGATTGAGCACAAGGCTTAGGGTAGAGGCGACTGTAACAAGACCACAAAAAAAACAGGGCCGAATAACAAATCCAAATCCAGGATGACGTCCAAAATCACAAAATCAAACAATCCAAATTCAATCAGGATCAAAACCAATCCAAACATAGCCAATATCAAATCCAAACGTAGCCAAAATCAAATCCAAACACTCCAATAAGCTCAGATGGGCTTATTACGCTCTTAAGGGGTTACAAATAAGTAACTCGGATTCAAACAGTGCCAATCGGGTCTAACCCGACCCGATGCAAACCACGGCCAGACGGCGACAAACAGGATTTCCATATAATGGAGATGTATAGCGGTGTCAGGTGTATTACGGTTCATGCGGTGTTGTGATGCTAGTGTGTCGTGTGTGTGGAAGTAATATTCCATGTCCGTGTACACACGCAAAACTTTACCATTTCCAAAATCAAAAACCAATCCGAACATAATTCCATTATAACTACTCCCAGTATTGCAAAATTCACCTCTGAGTCGGACCTAGGTGATCAGGCTATGTCCCACTGTCCCTGGTTGAATATAGGTGATCAGTCTATATTCACCCGAGGTTCAATGAATTTTGGAATACTCAGCCTAGTTATACTAGTAGTATGTCCTTTACATCCAAAATCATTCCCAAAATCACGACAAGTGTACAAACTCGACATTCAATAATGAGATTACACAAGGAAATAGCGTAACTCCGCGACAGGTTCGGTACGTACATAAGCATATGAAAATGCTTATAGTGAACAACTAAAACAGGCGGATATACAATATCCAATAGTCAGGCACACATCTCAACGAATATATAATCAAGCATCCCATCAAACAACTCGTCAAATATATCATAAACATCTCATCTAATATATCATTACTCGTCTCATCAATTATATCCTCAAACAAAATCATACACGAGGCATCAGCTTGGCAGGCAGGCACGTGGCGGTCATAGGGTTAAGTTTTCAGAAAAGTGGTTATAGTCCAGGTTTTAGAAAATAAACCCAGTTCTCTATAACCTGGGCTCTGATGCCAATTTGTCACACCCCCAAAATCGGGTCCAGTGGAAGCATACATGTCACTGGGGTGCTACTCAATTGGTATCACAACACAAGGTACAAAGAACGGTTTTTCCTTAACCGTTTAGAATAAAATTGATTTACAAAAAGTGTTAAATTTACATTATTAAAAAGTAGTGCGGAAATAGGCCCATAAAATAAGTAAAGCGGTCCCAACATATATATCAGAGTCGTCTATGACCGTGCCCCTTGCCAAGCGCCTCCAAAAATAAGTTGTTGCCTTAACCTGAAAATACATGCTAAAAGTGTCAACACGAGGTTGGTGAGTTCATAGGTTTTAGTTTAAAACAATATGGTTGAACCACAAGGTTCCGAGTTCAAAACATCTTTCACAAACAAGTCAAATTCAATGTAGGCTCACACTGCCTAAACCGCAGTACAAAAACCAATCCGCAAACAATATCATAATTCAAAACATCTCGAGCCATAATCAATCATACAGATACTACAGTCATATAGTGACGCGCCTATTGAACCTATGGTGTTCATCATACTCATAACCAATATCACGTGGGGAGCTACCCCGATAGATCTATCAACATGTGGGCTCTCAAAGAGAGTTAACAGTTGCACCAACTGAACCTATCAACTTGTGGGCTCTCAACAGAGAGTTAACAGTTACACTAACTGAACCTATAAGTGTGGGCCCTCAGCAGAGAGTTAACAGTGGCGCCGTCATGTACTCACAAAACAAACATGTCACAGCATATAATCGCATCATCACACGTATATGTCCAAAATCATGTAACACAGTAGTTTACAGCATAAAAACGTTTGTAAAGCATTGAGTTTAGTGAAAAACAACGAGCATGTATTCTCCCCCAAAATAGTTATAAAATAAGTAAAAGTAGGGGCCATGAACTCACCTTAGCCACAGCAATGCAAAAATCACGACTGACATGACTGGCATCGAGAAGAAAAATACAACCGTCTCAAGACATACGGCACGACGGTTCCAGGGTATACAGGCACAACGGTACACGGAGGTACAAGTACAACGGCAACTATCACACACGGCACAACAGACTCAGCACAACCTAATAATATAAAGACTCGTCTCAAAATATATTCCACATAGTAATTAAAAGCGTGAAAATCTCCAAAAGTTATCTATTTCCCTTTCCAAAATCAATCATTTCCATTTCCAAAATAATCAAATTTCGTTTTCCAAAAGAAATCTTGTTTTATCCGTTTATCAGTGTTTGGTATCATCGTTCGTGTGACAGTGCAAGGACACTGACTCAAGTGAACACACGCCAAAAAGGAAACAAACAACATAATTTCCGCGGAGGAGATGACAAGAACTCAAGAAGAGATGACAGGAATAATTCAAAATAATCACACATGTCAAACCCACCAATTAACTAAAATGGTTGGTAGTCGTCGGTTATGATCCATTAGGTTTCATAAAACATATGTGTTTTATTTAACAAAAACTTGTCATGATTTATTCGTACGTAGAACGTTCCAAATCAAGTGACTTGATTAGTTTTTATTCCAAGATATATATATATCAAGTTTGGTGTTGCAAAAATCCCAAAGTTTACCGACTACCAACCAACAACCAAACAAATAACTGATCCAACAAGTAATCCAATAGATCCAAATATGGTATCCTACGGGTAATGTGTCTCAAAAAGTCCAACGACCCATCGTGTGTCTCGTTTACAAAAAGTCAATACATAATTTATTTTGTTAAATTATTTTGTTATTAATTATATTCAATAACAATTACTCAACAAAATTAACTTAAGATTTTTATTTTCTTTCTTTTTCTCTTTCCAACTCAAGTCCGCATAGTCACACGGGTCGTTTCACATTTCGAGTCACGGTCCACTTTTCTCTTACGGGTCAACATTTTACCCTCGGGTTAACAAATTTTAAACTCGATCCCAACAACCATATATACCCTCGGGTCAATAAGTCAACAAGTCCATATATAAGTATCAATAGTCCATATTTAGGCTATCGTGGCCACACCGAGACCACGAGTTCTCGGCTAACCACGATGAGGCCGTAACATCACAATATTAACCAAGTTCAAGCTATAACCTCACAAATAAAACCACTCGGCCACCACTAATCCTACGGCTCGAGTTTCCAAGCAAAACATCAACCACAAGTTACAAACACCATTCGGCCATAATACCCTTACCTCGCCGAGACCATATGGCCTCGGCTTCGACCCACGCTGCGCCAATAATAAATTAACGGACCCGCAGGTCTCTCTGCCACAAATCCAAATGGACCTCTAGGGTCTCGGCTACAATCCGACATAACCACAAAGTCTTCAAAACAACTTCTAATCCAAACCCTCATAACTAAAATAATCGCAAACATAAAAATGACTCAAGAACTCTCAACAAAACTCAACACGACTCCATAATGCTACAACAAGCTTCGGTCGTGAGCTTATGCTCATGGCATCACCTCGACTCGACATAAAAACCCAACAAAATGATGATACCAAATCGTTATTACTAGTTTTTATCCCGTAAAACATGTTTTATCTCCCAACCGATTCGAAATCAATTAAAAATGACTTGTTTGAAACAAGTTTTGACTCACACCGTTTTACACGAGGGTGAGAACGATGTGTCTCACCTTGTCTTCTCCGGATCTACTCGTTCTAACAACAAACCCACAAAAGGAGGTGCATATCCTTTGAATACGAGACACAAGAGTTGAGATAAAAAGGTTAAAGGTGGCGGTGTGGCGTTAACTATGGCGGTGATGGAGGCCAAAGGTTGGCCGGAGAAGGGGGGCTGCCGGATAATAAGAGGAGGGGGCTAGGGTTTTTATCCAAAGGGGGTTATAATGGGGTTTATATATTAAAACCTTAGGGACCGGAAATGTAAAATCACCAGGACAGGGGGTGGTGATGTAATTTACTCTCAGGGACCATTCTCGTAATTTCTAAAATCTTTCTCAAAATTAAGTTTGGGGCTCGTTTGGACTAGTAAACGGTTGAATCAAGACACGAGGATTACGCCATCATGCTCAGAATAATATTTCCAATAAAAATGACTATTCATACACCTCGTGAGAGGGATTCGATACACTATAAGGTGGTTAAACCTTTGTTGCTTTGTTTATATGATAAGTTGAATTAATATGATCAAGTATGCGGAAACTACTTAATCACACTTAGAAGGTTATTTTGGTTATGGAAATGGAACAGTGATGCTTGTGTATATTGAACAATGAACACCGAAAGTATAATACCAAAGGATTCAATATTATTGATAATGTTTATGATTATTCTTGTTCTTGACAGTTATGAATTTGAAAGTTTTATCAAAGGTTCTATTCAACATATAAAATTTAATCACTTGAAACATACACACTATTAGTCACACTTATGACTAAGCTAAGATCTCCTTTTATAGTCCAAGGAGATCTTTACAATATTGTTAATTCTTGTCAAGTCTTGTCGAACTACTTGCTAGCTTATGTGAGTCAGTAACTAAGATACAACATGTATCTATGTTTACAAATTGTTCTGAGAATATAACATAATGACTGATCACATGGGGTAAGATATTATCTACCGTATATATTTGACTTTAGTATACTTATCCATCCAGCAAGCAGACTTAACTTTAGAAGAGCAGACTTAACTTTAGAAGAGCAGACTTAATTTTGGCACTCACCAGAATTAACCACTAGACTTAACCACCAGACTTAACTATCAAAGACCAGACTTAACCAGCAGACTTAACTTTGGAACTCACCAGACTTAACACTAAAGCAACCAGAATTAATCACTTAAGAGAAATTCCTGATACTTAGTCTTCAGAATATTTAATTCCCAACAATCCTCCCCTAAACATGTGAACTCTTTTCAACATGTTTCTTCTGAATTGAATTTCTGATTGTGAGGATCTTGCAAACACTTCATAGTCAGACCCTTGATCTGAACTTTCTTCTATTCTGTAAGATTAAAATCTATCTCAGTAACTCATCTGCTTTCTGTTCTTTGACTTCAACAATATCAATACACATCTTCAGGCTTCAAACATTGACCTAAAAGATGGTGCAATTTCCTTGGATGGAGGAATTATAAGAGGCAATGGTGCTGTGTATCTTGGATGCTTGTTTCAACAAGTGAAATCATCTATCAGCATGCCTTTGCAAGTGATGAACAAACGTAGTGAACTGAAATTGAAACTTTTCTCCGTTTGACCTAGATAGAACTTTCTCCTTTTGAATGCTTCATCCCTTCTGAATATACATAATACTCCAGAATCTTGTTCATGAAGAAGAGATTATCAGCTCTGTTCTTGTCATTTTCAACCTCTATGTCATCATCTTGTATGCTCTTGTCTTTTCCTCCCTTTCATTGGTTAATCTTCCTTCTTTGGGATTATTTCCTCCCCTGAGATATTTTCTCCCTGGATTGCAAATAACATTTTATCCTCCCCTGTTTGGAAGATCTCTCACAATGTCTCTCCCCATCATCTGAGCTATCAATTAGAACTTGTTATCAGACAATGTTGTACATGTAGCCATCAATTCCTTAAGAGTTTAATTTGCTGCCCTCATCACTTCTAGGTGTGTTAACTCCTATGAGAGGTGATTCATGGGGCAATAACTCATAATCCATCGTTTGATGGGATTTTGAGCCATTTTTATTCCAAAAACATTCTTTTAAGAAACTTTTGCCTTAGCAATATGTAACAATTCGCATTTTCAGGTTACTATCCATTTCCAAATTTTTACTATTCATTTTTACTATTCACTTTCACTATTCATTCCCGAAAATTTTTATTTCATATTCTCGTAAGTTAAACTATTTTAATGATAATCCGAGAGTTTGACACTCGTCGGATCATTTCTGTAAAAATAACTAGTCACTATTCATCAAAATATCTAAACACTATTCATCAAAATATCTAAACACTATTCATCCAAAATATCTAGATATTTTCAGAAATTCACTAGTCGTGTAAATACTCATTTCTCGTGGAAAAATTATTCTAAATACAATGGTACTAATTTCGTGTCATAAATCGAACGTTATCAAGCCTAAATGAGTCCCAAACCATAATTACACAAAAGTTACAATAATGACCCCTGTAAAAATATTTCTCGTTTTATATATTCATTTTGTTGGAAAAACTATTCTAAACGCAACGGCGTAATTTTCGTGACTTGAATCAAACGTTTGCTAGCCTAAATAAGTCCCGAACACGAAAAGCAGAAAAGTTACACAATTAGTCCTCGGTTGAAATTTTCCTATAAATAGGAGGCATAAGTGTCCTAGCTCCTCGAACGTTTACTACATGACCTCTGAATTATGATGGCCCGAACGGTAGTTACGCGTAGAGACTTCCTGGCTTAATCCATCAATCCCGTTATACGTGGTGATATCATTAGTTCAAGGTGAGTTCTTAGCCCCTACTTTTATACTCGTTTTAACTCTTTGGGGGAGATACATGCTTAACTACTTTCAATTACTTTTACAAGTATTCCAAACCTTTACATATTACTGTGAGTTCTTAGCCCCTACTTTTATACTCGTTTTAACTCTTTGGGGGAGATACATGCTTAAATACTTGTTCTTATTTTCACAAGTAAACTAAACTCTTATACTTTACCGTGAGTCATAGCCCCTACTCTTTTAATACATGTTTTATACTTTTGGGGGAGATACATGCTCAAACTATACTTTTACAAATACACGTTTAACTTTATGATACAGTTAGTCAATGATTCAAATCTATGTGATACTTTTATTCTTTTATGCTATTTATATGTGATGAGTAGTCTTATTATGTGATACACTGTTATGTGTAAATCTATTAATGTGGATTGGAATTATCAAATACATGATTTATGCAATTACTTAAATGTTTATACTTTTATACGATACGCTTTCATACTTGTCTTTGGGAAGTAGGCACCCAGTAATCTTTGGGAAATGGCACCCAGTATTCTTTGGGAAATGGCACCCAGTAATCTCATGATGCATTGATATGCAAGACATCTACCCTAGACATACTATGTTAGCAGTGGGTTGTAAACACACAGGTTGCAAGTCTTGTATGGGCGGGGCTTGGAACTGAGTGAATTTACAAGGCCTTTGCTGGGAAATCTTTATTCAAATACTTTACTTTTAAACTAAACTCTATGAACTCACCAACCTTTGTGTTGACACTTTAGCATGTTTATCTCAGGTACATTAGATGATAGCTAGATCTTGAAGCATAGAGTCGCACGACATATTTTGAAGACTTATTCTTTTATCATTTACCATTCGAAACATTTTGTATACATTTATGTATCATACTTTGGGATCTCATGTTTGTAACTCTGAATTCATTAATTGAATGGTAACTTTTCAAAACGTCTCATTTAGAGGTCGTTTTCTATAACTTGTACTTTGTATTATGAAGTAGCACCCCAGTGACACAATCTTCCGCTGCGATATTTTGGGGGTGTTACAGATTGGTATCAGAGACTTGGTTATAGAGAACTAGGTTGCATTTAGGTGCCTAGACTATAACTACTATATACGTTGAGACTCTTATCCCTATCGCCTTACATACGTAGAACTTTTCCCATTTATATGCGCACTGTTAAATGTTACAATATCTGCACCGATAGGGGAAAAATCTCAGAATCTAAATCGAGACATCAAAAACATGGAGCTCAGTGATAACTATCTATTTAACTTAATCTTGTGACAGTTCTTGTTTGATGAGACATGGGATTAAGTTAAATTGTAACACCCCAACCCGACAAGGGTAGAGATGTCACAATAATGGTGACGTATCAGAACAAACACAAGCATATGACATAAATAATACAATTGAATTCAATGGTTACAATGGAAAATCTGAAACTACAAGGTTACAAATGAGAAATACAATAATTTCTAGTCTAAATATAAGCTCTTCTAGTAATCTCTAATCCAATTAGCTAGTAAGGCCTTCTAAGTCCAAGATACTCTCCAGTCATACCCAGTGATGCGTGGTTTTGCAACCTTACAACAGGTTTTACCTCTCAAGGGATCTCAAGAGGCTTACAACCCCACCAGGCAGTGTACCTGACCGATGTAGTATAGTGTAGTGGTAAGTACGGGGGATTGATCGTTCTCCACAGGGAATAGTGTTCGTTAGGTATGAAAAAACTACTCTAATATGTCTAAGGGTGAGAGAAGATTCTTTTTTTATGTTTTTATAATTTTATGAAAGCAAGTAAAATCTCGGGTTTGAAAGAGTGGGCGGAATTAGTTGCTAGTCAACTAACCCAAATAACTACGAATGCAAATAAAATAAAATAACTGAAAATGAAAAGGTGGTAAAACTTATGTGGAGAAAAATGTGTTTACTTAGATTTCCTTACTCCCTAACTATCTTTTACCGATTGATTAGTGTATATTAGTTGCGTGGATGACGGGTGTATTCCTTAATACCAATCGTGGGGTGGCGTACGTACTTCCCCAACTCTACAAGCTCCTACTTCACTCCTATGTCGGGTCGGCTAGGAAGCTCCTAACATGGGATCACTAGAATTCGCTTGTGCATTAAATACAACCATAAAAACCTTTAGTACGCATTGGTTCATGTTTCTTAAGACGTTCAAGCAAGTTACCGAATAGGAAGTTAGCCAGTTTTCTTAAGCCTAACATAGATAAACAATCATCCAATACAACTAATAACACACTAATAACCAATAATCAATAGCTAGGTTTCATTAGATCTAAGCAAACACAAAGAAAACCTAGCCTAGCATGTTAAACAAAAGACAAGAACAAGATAGAATCAAACAACACATAGACATATTGAATGATTAATTGATAACTTATCTTCAATGTAACATGAAAGATCTCAAGGCAAAAAGCCTTGAAAAAGCTGCTAAAATCGTCTTAGGGTTTTCACACACAAAGTTCCCCAATAAGTTCCACCCTAATGACAAAAAATTGCAAAACTATATATAGACTTTCAAATCTGACGGCGTCACGTTATGGAGTGTGACGCCGTCACCTCGCCGCTTTTAGGGTTCCCGGATGGCCTTCCTGACGCCGTCCCTCTTTAGACCTCCAAAATCCGTTCTGGCTTATCAAGGCTTGACGCCGTCAGATTATGGCTTGACGCCGTCCCTCTTTAAATTAAGTCGTGACGACCTTGATCAGATTAAAGGGTGACGCCGTCAGATTTCCATGCAAAATTCTCTGGCTTATCATGAGTAATTTTCACATCCACCTTTTTCTTGCCAACCCATGACGCCGTCTGGGGATAATCCTGATGCCGTCAAAGGTAATTTTCAGCTGATTTTGAGACTTTGTCGTTTTCTTCACTTTTATGCTCCAAAAACGTCCAAAATGCTTCCTTTTCCAGATTTCTTCTCAAAAGTACCTAAAATGACAAAAGGAACGATTTAGGGCAATATTTGATCAAATAAATACGATTTAGGGCTTAAATGACCCCCTAAAAGCGGTACACTTTTCGCTTCATCACCCAGCTTCCAAACTAAAACCTGCTGCAGGAAAAGAAATGCGGCTGAGCTACGAAGGCTCAGTGAACAGATATAAAGGTAACAAGCAGTAACAATGGAATAGTGAAGTGAGTGAAACGATACAAGGTATAACAAGAGTTAGGAAAGAAAGAAAAGTAAAAGGTTATGCAGATATATCAAGAGTTAAGAAATAGTTACAATAAATAAGAGTAAAGGGAACAATAATCCACCACGAGCCCAAGTCAAATCAAGTCAAGTCAAATATCAAGTCAAGTATGTATCCGGAGGGGTGACCTCGGAATACCAGTATAAGGTTATAAGGCAAAGGAAACAGTAATCCACTACGAGCCCAGAAACAGAACATATCATAATAATGTAACCATACAAGCATATAGAGGGGAGACCTCTCAGATAACCCGATACTATGTGGGGAGTCCTCGATAAATGGAGTGATCAGCTCCCAGAAATGTGAAAGACGTGTATCGTACACACCATCAGTCACCAGATATACCAGATAACATAACAGATACAGATACAGAAAACAGATCTAGGATGCATCCATACGCCCCAGGTGGCCAAATACCTCCTCTACACACCACAAGTCAAATCAAATCAGGGACGGGATAGGACATCACTCTCCTACCCTAGAGTCATGCCATCGGTGCATCAATGACATGGACATGAAACCCTCATGCCTAGTGAAACAGATAGTGGCTCGTAGTCTCAACTGTGGGTCAAGGGTCAAGTATTAAATGTCCAAGTATCCAAGTTCAAATTTAATATCAAGTGGTTCAAGTCCAATTTATATTTCAATTATATCAGAAGGTTCATATCAAATGGTTCATATCAAATGGTTCATATCAGATGGTTCAATATCCGATGGTTCAATATCAGATGGTTATAATCAAAGTTTCATAGCAACAGTTCATTTAAAAGGTTTCTATTTAAAAGTCCATTTAAAGCAATCTTTCAAAAATGGTTTTCATAATAAATGATCATACAAAATAGTTTTCATAAAAATGGTCTTTCAAAACGGTTTTCTTAAAGATGGTCTTAAAAATAGTTTCCTTAAAAACTTTTAATAAATTTCATTTAAAAGTAGTATCGCATCTTTTTAAAATAGCTTTTCTCACACATTTTCATATATAATTCAGAAAGGTTTTCACATCTAGTTACCAAAATCAAATAATCCTTCAAAGTATCAAGTGATTCAAATATTCATGTTACAGGGTGACGAACGAGTCATATCAAGTATCAAAGGAACATGGCAAGGCTCAATTATCAAGGTTCACAAATCAAGGGAAGCATAGCAAGGCATAGATCAAGTAAGAAAGCCCCAAATAAGAAGGCTCGGATCATAATCAAACCAATATAGAAAGATGTAAGTGAAACATGAAGAACGAATCAAAGCATAAGGGAACATAGCAATGGCTTAGGGAATCCTATAATGAATCAGAAATCCAGAATGTCATGAGAATGAAGGCACCCTTACTGAAAAAGGGTAGAATATCTGTACCTTATACCGCAAGTGCAAACATATCTAGAAATATAAAGATCGGAAACAACTCCATCTTCAGCGAATCTACACGAATACATGGTCGTCTTATTATTAATATCTTCTTCAAATCAGATTTCTCATTTTAGTCGGCTTTCCATTTTTAGTAACTTTCCATTTATAGCAGGTTTCCAAAATTAGCAAGTTTCCATTTTTTGAAAGTTTCCTTATTTAGCAAGTTTCCAAAAATAGCAAATTTCCATAATTAGACAAATTCCAAAAAGTAATTAGGTTAAGTCATTTATTAAATATTATTACGGAAATAAGGTTCATTTTAGCAAGTCATGATAGTTTAGGGTTCATTATGACAACTTTCTATATTTTAGGGTTTCAAATGTAAATATGCCAAAGTTAAGGTCCAAAATGCAAATATTACAAGTTGTCATAATGAACCTTAACTTTGTAATATTTGCATTTGACAACTTGTAAATATGCCAAAGTTAAGGTCCAAAATGCAATTAGGATCATTATGACAACTTGTAAAAAGTGTTATAAAAATATCAGTTAACATTTAGAATGATCGGATGAGGTGTGGACAATTTATTCCTCTCGGCAAGACTTAAACGCGACCAAGAACTCCAAACCAACGAACCAAGTTTCAAAAATTCATACTCCTATTTTTCTAGCCTTCTTCTAACTCCAATGGATCCAGGAAAAATACCAATAACATGCAGAAAATTGGTGGTGTCTATTTGGGAGTTTTTGTTTGATCGGTTAAGGTTTTTGAATATAAAAGGAATGTAAATAAAAGAAACCGTGTGATATAGGGGGAGGGTGAAAGGATTTCGGCCCAAGGGATGTGATAAGATCAATTAGGATCAATTATTTCTGATTTTCAAAGATTTTATCAATTTATATATATTTATCTCTTTATATTACATATTTAATCATTTAAAAAGAAAGTAATTACATAATTAAATATATATTCGGCCCATGTGAATTTTTATAGATGTGACAAGTATTTTTAGGACATTGGGAATATTAAAATGTTCATGCAAAAATTATTACATTTCATATGTTGCAAATTTCCAAGAGCTTGTGATTTATTTGGTGTTTTATTCAAGTATTTATTGAAATTTTAAGTTACAAGGGTATTTTGGTCATTTTGCATGTTTTGAAATGTTGGGTTTTACATAAATAAAGGTTATCACTTAGCCGTAGAAATTTGATGAGTTCACTTGAGGATTTTCTGAGAGATGATCACCCTACTCTTTTGTGTTACGTCGAGAGATGTATACTTGGTGATATGTACATATGTGAAAGGAGGCAAGTATAATTATGGTGGCCAACATAATTATAAGTGCATCACGACTCACGTGGACATATGTAATCATGCGTACGTGCCTTATCCTACCATATTATTCTATTCTAGTACAAAAATCTAGCTTTTATTCATGCCTCTGTTAAGATAAGAGACCTAGACACATTAAATTCCGGGACGGAATTTCCTTAAGGGGTAGAGACTGTAACAATTCGCATTTTCAGGTTACTATCCATTTCCGAATTTTTACTATTCATTTTTACTATTCACTTTCACTATTCATTCCTAAAAATTTTTATTTCATATTCTCGTAAGCTAAACTATTTTAATGATAATCCGAGAGTTTGACACTCGTCGGATCATTTCTGCAAAAATAACTAGTCACTATTCATCAAAATATCTAAACACTATTCATCAAAATATCTAAACACTATTCATCCAAAATATCTAGATATTTTCAGAAATTCACTAGTCGTGTAAATACTCATTTCTCGTGAAAAAATTATTCTAAATACAATGGTACTAATTTCGTGTCATAAATCGAACGTTATCAAGCCTAAATGAGTCCCAAACCATAATTACACAAAAGTTACAATAATGACCCCTGTAAAAATATTTCTCATTTTATATATTCATTTTGTTGGAAAAACTATTCTAAACGCAACGGCGTAATTTTCGTGACTTGAATCAAACGTTTGCTAGCCTAAATAAGTCCCGAACACGAAAAGCAGAAAAGTTACACAATTAGTCCTCGGTTGAAATTTTTCTATAAATAGGAGGCATAAGCCTTCATTATTTCTTGCACCACCCCTCTCTTTATCTCTAAAGTCCTTAAACCCAAGGCGATTCTTAGCTATTTTAGCAAGTTTCTTCAAGAACGTGCAAGCGTTCTTGAGCAAAAGCTAGATTTTGATCTACTTTGCTTCGAGTTTTCAAGAAAGGCGTCGTTATAATTTTCAAATAATTCCAAGTCTCCAAAAAGACTTGTTATTATCTTCAAATCACTTCGGGTTTCCAAAAAGACTTTGTTATTATCTTATTTTAGTATCGGGTACTACAACACTAGGGAACTTCATGTGAGGGGTTCATTTGGGTAAACGGATCGACGAGTTGCTGGATTTACGAATTAAAGTGTCCTAGCTCCTCGAACGTTTACTACATGACCTCTGAATTATGATGGCCCGAACGGTAGTTACGCGTAGAGACTTCCTGGCTTAAATCCATCAATCCCGTTATACGTTGTGATATCATTAGTTCAAGGTGAGTTCTTAGCCCCTACTTTTATACTCGTTTTAACTCTTTGGGGGAGATACATGCTTAACTACTTTCAATTACTTTTACAAGTATTCCAAACCTTTACATATTACTGTGAGTTCTTAGCCCCTACTTTTATACTCGTTTTAACTCTTTGGGGGAGATACATGCTTAAATACTTGTTCTTATTTTCACAAGTAAACTAAACTCTTATACTTTACCGTGAGTCATAGCCCCTACTCTTTTAATACATGTTTTATACTTTTGGGGGAGATACATGCTCAAACTATACTTTTACAAATACACGTTTAACTTTATGATACAGTTAGTCAATGATTCAAATCTATGTGATACTTTTATTCTTTTATGCTATTTATATGTGACGTCTTATTATGTGATACACTGTTATGTGTAAATCTATTAATGTGGATTGGAATTATCAAATACATGATTTATGCAATTACTTAAATGTTTATACTTTTATACGATACGCTTTCATACTTGTCTTTGGGAAGTAGGCACCCAGTAATCTTTGGGAAATGGCACCCAGTATTCTTTGGGAAATGGCACCCAGTAATCTCATGATGCATTGATATGCAAGACATCTACCCTAGACATACCATGTTAGCAGTGGGTTGTAAACACACAGGTTGCAAGTCTTGTATGGGCGGGGCTTGGAACTGAGTGAATTTACAAAGCCTTTGCTGGAAAATCTTTATTCAAATACTTTACTTTTAAACTAAACTCTATGAACTCACCAACCTTTGTGTTGACACTTTAGCATGTTTATCTCAGGTACATTAGATGATAGCTAGATCTTGAAGCATAGAGTCGCACGACATATTTTGAAGACTTATTCTTTTATCATTTACCATTCGAAACATTTTGTATACATTTATATATCATACTTTGGGATCTCATGTTTCTAACTCTGAATTCATTAATTGAATGGTAACTTTTCAAAACGTCTCATTTAGAGGTCGTTTTCTATAACTTGTACTTTGTATTATGAAGTAGCACCCCAGTGATACAATCTTCGCTGCGATATTTTGGGGGTGTTACACAATATGTACTTGATTTTATTATGAAAAACCATACTGCTTTCAACCATTTTGAAGGGATTAAGTGTATAACAGACACTTAATCAAAATTTCGGTTTAAAGCAACCTCTGGTTGTGTGAGAACCAATGTGTTTCAGTTATAAATAACTGCCTGTGAAAAGATAAACCTATTCAAAAGGCTTTCTTGACAGGTTTCCAGCTCATAGCAATTGTTACCTCTAACACAAGTGTTAGATTCACTTTTACTAGCTGTTATTTCTATCAGATGTCCTTAGACTTGCTCATTATACTTAAAAGTATAAAATGATAGAAAGTGAGTTGTATCAGTTACTTTCTGATCAACTAAGTCATCAATTCAATGTGAAATTTCATAAACAGGTTTCAAGAAAGAAGTTTTAAGGAGGTGTAAATTCTCAAACTCTTTCTATCATGAACCTATTATGTTAGCAACTGTATTATCATTCTGCTGCTCATATTTCACTTGAAATATCCTTTGTGCTCAAATATTCATACTTGAAATTGTTAGTCTAAAACCAAAAGAACAATGTACAAAGTACTTGTCTTATATTAGAATAAACATATGACTAACTGTATGAATAAACACAATTAAAAGTAATAGCTAGTACCAATTTATAAAGCCAACAGTACAAACAAAAATTTATATACATAAACACACAGATTTAAATCATTGAGGATTTAGCATTCCAATACTTGCTACCAAGTATTGAAACCTACCAACATCAAAAGCTTTTGTTAGCAGATCTGCAAAGTTGTGTTCTGAAGCAATTTTAAGAACTTGAATTAATTTTTTCTCATTGTAGTCTCTTATAAAGTGATGTCTAATTTCAATGTGTTTTGTTTTAGAATGTTGTACTGGATTTTTAATTATGCAAATTGTACTACTATTATCAATATGAATGACAGTGTTCATAAAATTGTACCCATAGTCAAGAAGTTGGTTTTGAAGCCATAGGACTTGAGCACAGCAACTTGTAGTAGCTACATATTCAGCTTCAGTTGTTGAAGTAGCCACAATTGTTTGCTTCTTACACTGCCATGAGATAAGTCTACACCCAAGGAATTGACATCCTCCAGTTGTTGACTTTCTGTCCAAGCTAGCACCAGCATAACCACTATCTGAAAATGCTACCAAGTCAAAAGGTAATTCCCTTGAATACCATAGTCCCAACCTGGGTTGACCCTTGAGATATCTAAAAATCCTCTTGACTGTTGTTAAATGAGAAACCTTTGGAGTTACTTGAAATCTTGCACAAGCACAAACAGAGAACATGATGTCAGGTCTTGATGATGTGAGATACATCAAAGAGCCTATCATAGATCTGTAAGTGTGTACATCTACATTTTCTCCATCTAAATCTTTAAGAAGTGGCTTCTCAGAGTCCATTGGTGTGCTTGCCATTTTTGAATCAGGAAAATTGAACTTCCTAAGTATCTCAGCAACATATTTATCTTGACTAATAAATATGCCTTCATATGACTGTTTAACTTGCAAACCCAAAAAGAATGTAAGTTCCCCCATGGAACTCATCTGAAACTTATGATGCATAAGCTTCTCAAACTCCAAACACATCTCCTTCCTTGTAGACCCAAAGATAATGTCATCCACATACACCTGCACTAACAGAAGATCCTTCTTGTGTTGTTTGATGAAAAGTGTCTAATCAATCTTTCCTCTTTGAAATCCATTCTCTATTAAGTAGGAAGCCAGTGTTTCATACCAAGCTCTTGGTGCCTGATGTAGGCCATATAGAGCTTTTACAGCTTTGTACACTTTGTCTGGATTGTCAGGATCAATGAAACCAGGAGGCTGTGAGACATAAACCTCTTCTTTAATAGTACCATATAAAAATGCACTCTTGACATCCATTTGATAAACTGTGAAGCCTAAAAATGAAGCATAAGCTAAGAAAAGCTTAATTGCCTCAAGTCTTGCTACTGGAGCAAAAATCTCATCATAGTCTATCCCTTCTTATTGTATGTACCATTGGGCTACTAATCTAGCCTTATTCTTAATCAATATTCCCCTTTCATCCATTTTGTTAGGAATTAAGCTTAAGCAGTTAAGACTGTTGGAAGTAACAGTTAGAACTGTTGAAGGAAGAAGTTAAGACTGCTGAAGGAGTGTTGAAGACATGAGCAGTTAAGACTGCTGAGTGAAGAAGTTAAGACTGGTTATGATTTATGTAAAGTAGATAATTATGGAAAATATATTGTGTATATCGTATAAGAATAGATTGATAGTTATCTTGTACAGGAATCCTTAGTCTATAAAAGGATTGCCTAGGTTAAGGTTTTATATACACAAGATACACGAACACAACACATATACGTATTAGAAAGATTCAAGGTTGTAAACCCTAGTGATAGGAAGATCACTCGTATTATTATTCTAATAATATTGAATCGTTAAAGGTTATTATTCGGTGTTTCTTTGTTTCATTCAATTCATACAAAACACAACAAGGTCTTCTAAGTGCTAGCTAGTAAATTCCGCGTGCTAGACTAAGTATAATTCTTCGTATCACATCTAACACAAGGAGTGTGTGTAGATCCGGTCAAGTGGTATCAGAGACAGGTTGCTGATACATAGATTTAGAAGATCCGAGAAGAACAAAGATGGACATGGAAACAACACCATCCACAACTAACATTGCTGCTAAGCTTCCTATGCTTAAACCTAATGAGTTCGATATGTGGAGACTTCGTATTGAGCAGTTTTTCCAAGTGCAAGACTATGCACTATGGGAGATCATTGAAGATGGAAACTTGTTTACCCCTGTTGTAACAACAACTGTTGTTGAAGGTAAATCTGGGACTACAGTGCAGACAAAGCCGACTACTAATAAAGAGAAGGCAAGATACAAGAATGATATCAAGGCTAGGAGTTTGCTTCTGATGACTATTCCCAATGATCAGTTGCTGAATTTTAGTAAGTTCAAGTGTGCTAAATCACTTTTCGAAGCTATTGTAGCAAGATATGGTGGGAATGAAGCCACGAAGAAAACTCAGAAGACTCTTCTCAAGCATCAGTTGGAGAACATTACTGCAACAAGTAACGAGTCGTTGGATCATATGTTCAATAGGCTTCAAAAGTTGGTGAGTCAACTGGCTGTTTTAGGGATTGAGATGCCTCAGGAAGATCTCAACTCAAAGTTTCTAAGAAGTCTACCTTCTGAATGGGCTATGCATGTGGTAGTATGGAAAAACAAGCCTGGTATAGATTCCATGAGCTTAATGGATCTATATAGCAACTTCAAGATAATTGAACATGAGATTAAGAAGTCTGCTGGATCAAGTTCAAGTTCAAGCTCAGGGAATTTGGCCTTTGTATCAACTCCCAGTTCCTCAAATCCAGATGAAGAAGTGCAAGTTGCTGGAACAGTTGGAACTGTTAGCGCAAATCTTGGTACTACTAGCACCTCGAGCAGTACTAGTGGATTTTTGAATGATGATACTTATTGTGCTTTCCTGACTACTCAGTACAATGGAAGTATGTTGACTCAGGACAATGGAAGGTTGATGTCATAGGCATCAAGCTCTGATACCACTTGACCGGATCTACACACACTCCTTGTGTTAGATGTGATACGAAGAATTATACTTAGTCTAGCACGCGGAATTTACTAGCTAGCACTTAGAAGACCTTGTTGTGTTTTGTATGAATTGAATAAAACAAAGAAACATAGAATAATAACCTTTAACGATTCAATATTATTAGAATAATAATACGAGTGATCTTCCTATCACTAGGGTTTACAACCTTGAATCTTTCTAATACGTATATGTGTTGTGTTCGTGTATCTTGTGTATATAAAACCTTAACCTAGGCAATCCTTTTATAGACTAAGGATTCCTGTACAAGATAACTATCAATCTATTCTTATACGATACACACAATATATTTTCTATAATTATCTACTTTACATAAATCATAACCAGTCTTAACTTCTTCACTCAGCAGTCTTAACTGCTCATGTCTTCAACACTCCTTCAGCAGTCTTAACTTCTTCCTTCAACAGTTCTAACTGTTACTTCCAACAGTCTTAACTGCTTAAGCTTAATTCCTAACAATCCTCCCCTAAACTTATGATTTCACTCCAATCATTAAGTTTCTTCAAATTAAGCTTCTTCTTCTTAATGCTGAAAATTCTTTCAAATACTCATCAAGCAAATCTCTTAGATCCAGCTTTTACTTCTTGTGCAAGGTTGAATATCTTCGTTACCAGCATATTAGCCATCTCAGACTCTTCATTAGCTTCCAGTTTAGTAAATACCAGCATAGTCAAAACACCTGATCTGAGTGGATAATTCTTTTCAACCAGCATATATATTTCTAATCCTTCCTTTGTAGATACTCTGTGTACTCCACATGTACCAAATAATTTCCATGAGATATCCTTGACTTGAGCTTGAAATCTCCAAATCGATTCTCCACCATCTGGTTCATACAATCTCTTCAATTGTACCCATAGTTCTTTGTCTTTATCTTCAACTGGATCAATATCTCTGAACTTCTCTTTCACTAAACTCCAAAGTTGATTTAGATCTTCTCTGTCAAATCCTTTAAGCAAATCTTCAAACAACTTATATCTTTCAGAAATATCTCCTAACCTGATAATCTTCCAACCCTTCATTCTACCATCAGTAAACACTTCCCAGTCAATTATTGGATGTTTGACCTGCAAAGGTTTAATGTAAGAATCCTCTGGAATAATTACCATCATGCTTTTAATCTTCTCATCAGTTAATCCTTCTTCATCAGACTTTTGTTTCTTAGCAACTTCTGATTCCATAGATTCTGCTTCCCTCTTCCTACCTGTTTTGACACTTCTTTTTGGAGAATTCAAAACTGCATAAGTTTCACAGAATTCTTTTTCAATAATAGCATAAGACTTTCCCTTGAAATCTTTCATAGAGTAATTTGCTGAGTTCTTCAAATAATGCTTCATATCCTCAACAAGTTCTCTTTTTGTAGGTAACTTAGTCTTGTACCCTGACTTATGGCTTTCTCTTATTCTATGAATCAGATCTTCCCACTTTGTAACTCTATTCTTCTTGAGTATAAATTCCTTAAGCTCCTCTGTCTTCTCATCTTCATTTAACTCTTGATCTCTAAGAACCATAGAAGCTTGTGCTCTTACCATCACATCAGAATCTAAAAAATATTGCAACTGATCATTGAATTCTTCTTCATCTAATTCATTTGATATTTTCCTTCCCATGAATTCAGCTATATTCCTCATATCATCAACAGCTAATTTCCTTGCAAATTCTTCATCATGTTCCATCTGGGCTTGTTTAGCTTCCTTTTTAGCTTCCTTATCAGCCAAATCTTCTTCTAACATTAACCTTGCAACCTCTGCATCATGATCAATCTGTTCTTTAGTTTTTGGCTTCAACCTTTTAAGTCTTTCAAGTTCTTGAACAGCAACCTCTTCTTCAGATGTCATAGGTTTCTTTCCTTTATTTGCTCTTCTCCTTTCATATTCTTGTTCAGCAGAAGTTTCTTCAGTTGGAACTGCTTGTTGTTCTGACTCAGCAGTTTGAACTGTTACTTGCTCTGTCTCAGCAGTTTGAACTGCTTCTTCATAAGGAACTGCTTCAGCTGAATCTTCATGAATATTACCAGAACCTGAACCTTTATCATAACCTTTTTCTTGTTCAGAACCTTCTTCATACCTCCCCTGAGATCCTGATCTATCCTTTTCATCAAATTTCCTTTCTTTACCAGATTTCCTCCCTTGTTTGGAAGAATTTTCATCATCCCCTTCAGAGCCATCTGAATCATCATCATCAGAAGAATCATCCAACACCACTCTTGCCCTTTTCTTTTGCAACTGTTCTTCAAGCTTCTTCACCCTTTTTGTTAGCTTTGTGTAAACTCTGGCAAATGTCTCCTTGTGAGATTTGAATTCCTCCTTGGTTTTCTTTAGCTCCTTCTCCAAAGTGTCAACCTAAGCTACTAACTTGGTACATAAAGCCGTCAATTCAGTTTGTGAAGAACTACCCTCATCACTTCTAGCTGTGTTACCTGCTATGAGAGGTGAATCTTTGGGCAAGGATTCAGTCACAACCCTAGTTAGACTAGGTTTAGACCTTCTCCTATAAGTGATAGGTGTTTGTTGGGTTGTTTCAAATACTTGAGTGGATGTGTGATGGGGATCAGTTGGAACTGCTGAACCTTCACCCAACTCAGTTTGAATCATGTGAGGAAATAATGGAACTGGTTCCCCTTGAAAATGTTTACTAGCCATAGTCATATTTTGAAAAACCTTTGATTGTAGACTAGACGTAGGAAAAATTTCAGTTGGTTCTGTAAGCAGGTTTTTCTTTTTATTCAAAATTGTTTGAACAAACCTGGGATACATTAAAAACTTTGTTTTACTATCAACATTTGATGCCATACCCTCAAAAATATATTTTGACCAGTTAAAAACTCTGTTTGTAGACAAGCAAATGAGAGCAATAGCAATATTGCTACTGAATTGTTCCCAAGCAGTCTTTTTATTACTTAAACATAATAGAAGAGTATGTATCAAAAATCTCCATTGGGGTGAAAAACATGCCTTTTGAAAAGTCAACTTATGTTCAGATGTATTATACCCCATTTTTTCAAGTTCTTCCCAAATTTCAGTATTTAGCATAGTGTCGATACCATCTGAGTCATTTAGTTTAAGATGTCTCCTAAGTATAGACTCGGTAACAACAAATTTAATGCCATCTACTTTAGTATGAATTTCTATGTTTCCATCACCACGTGTCAAGATAGATGAATTCTGCCAGAACTGTGTGATGTGTGAAACAGAAAGAGTAGGAGAAACAGTTAAAGCATACCTTATGTGAGAGTTGTTGAGAAAATCCACAACCTCATAAAATTTTGGCCCATCACCTTGCTCTGTTCTCTCTAAAAACGCAACCTGGTTGTGACGCTTAGCAAAATCCAATCTTGCCATTCTTAGCAGCAAATGTTAGTTAACAGTCGTGAATAGTAATAATGGTGAGTGAAAAGATAGAAGATGAAAGTAAAATTGAGAGTTTATGGAGAGAGTTAGGGTTTAAAGTTGAACGACTTAAGAAATATGGTAACTATTTATTTTAGTATAAGAATATAATAAAATAAAAGTTAAAAATATCTATAAGAGGATCCCTTGAAATCCGTAATTCAACCAGTAAAAATCTCAACAAACCGCCAACGGCTAGTTTTTACTCCAAAATTAATTACCGACACGTCAGTCATAACGGCTAGTTGAACCGTTCCAATATTTTGTACTACCCATCTCAACTATTGAAAATTTTTATTTGAGCCGTCCCAACTTTTGAAATAAGAATTTTAAAAATAACATGGCTCAAACATAGTTTTTAGCAAACTATCAGCTATCAACGGATTTGATATGTCTTTACCAATAGCCGTTTGCTTTGGACTAGCCAACTCTTCACATTTAGATATGGTGAGCTGATAACCATACAATTTTTGGTAAATTATCAACCATAAACGGATTTGATTAGTCTTTACCAGAAACCGTTTGCTCTGGACTAGTTGGTTCTTATGTGGATAAGACATGGTGAACCAATTACCATTTGTTGTATGCAAGAATCACATACTAATCTCCAGAACACCAGTTAGTCCAAAACATCAAGCATTCATAATCCCTTGGTGTTTACTCTCCAATCCTGCAATTGTTAGTCCAAAAACAAAGAATTCCAAATACAAGCACATGACTAACAATGCATATAACAAGAAAAATTAAGTTCCTTGTGGAACCCAAGCCAAATCAGACTTAGGCTTTCCTCTAGCATCAACATAATTTATTCTTTTCAAAACAGTCTTAGCACCATTGGGTTGAATTGCTCTCCATACCCAACATGCTGAAGCATTCACTCCATTTCCCATGTTTCCCTTAGCAGTGTTTTTATTCACACCAGTACCAATTACCTTGCTAGCAGTTGGAACTGCTGGCTTGGCAGTTGTTACCTTAGGTTTCCAAACTTGGTTTTTCACCACTGCTTTCTCATAAAAAGTTCTTTTACCAGTTGTGTAAGATGGTTTAAAAACATTTATTTGATTTTGAACCGGTGGCCTTGGGTGAAATGGTCTCATAGGTCTGACAGTTGGAACTATTGGTCTAGCAGTTGGAACTGCTGGTCTAGCAGTTGGAACTGCTCTAGGTCCAGACCTTAAAAGAACTGATCTAGGTATCATCCTATCATTCCTAAGAAAAGATTGAGGTCTTGCAATGCTCAACCTATGATTTGAATATCCAGATACCCATTTATCACAATAATCTGCTAGATGATCAAAACTACCACAAGAGTAACAAGCTTTCCTATAGCAAACAAAATCCTTTCCTAATTGGTGGGATTTGAGGTCATTCCAATTCCTCTGGTTACCTCTTGGCTTGTTTGTGGTTCTATACATCTCTGCATACCTAACTGTTGGTCTAAAAGGTTTGGCATTAGAACTAGGCCTAACAGTCTCAGGTTTAACCATCTTTGGAACTTTTGGTTCCTCCACTTTATCACTAACAGGCTTATCCACAACCTGATCATCCTCATCATCAGAAGTCAATTCCTCAATTGTTGGAGCATCTGAGTCCTTAGGTGAGGATCTATCAGAAGACACCTTGTCCTCAGATAGTGACTTATCACTTGCACTAACAAACACAGGTTTATCAACTACATCCTTCTTAGGTTGAGGACCATAGTTAAGTTCAGGTAATTGAAATTCAGGGAGTCCTGTGTGTTCTAAGTCTATACCTTTAGGTGATGGAATTCCTCTATAAGGAGGTGGAACTGACTTATATCCTAGGCCTGACTTAGCTTTATTCTGAATCTGACTCTCAATTATCTTTTTAACACCTTGTGATGTGTATTCAAGTGTATCTACACTCATCTAAATGTTCTCCTTAGCCTTCTTAACCTGTTCTAGCTCATGTTTTAAAACAGTAATTTCATTCTCTCTAAACATTAAGTCCCTTTTAACAATAATCATATCATCAGAAAACTTAGACTCATTGTTTTGATAATGAACAATTTTCTCCTCTAACACAGCTAAAGCTCTCTTATGATTTGCTAAGCTAAAAGCAGTTTCTCTTAATTCTTTCCACTGACTCTCATATTTTGTTTTAAGTGTTTCTAATTCTTTTAAAGCTTCACAAGATTTAGAACATTTTGAAACTTGTACCTCAGAATCAGAAAATGCCATGAGAGCAACCTCTGTAGATGCTTCTGCTTCCTCCTCTGCAATATAGCTCCAGTTAAATCCTAAGCCATCAATAGCAACCATAGCTTTCGAGCTTGAATCAGTAACCTCCACAATTCTTGACTTGTTTCTATATGCTTTACTCTTTCCATCTTGTTGACTTGGCAATCTGCACTCCCTTGAGTAATGACCTTTCTTGTGGCAATTGTAGCACTCAATCTTGGATTTGTCATACCCTGCAACATCATTATTGTTATGACAATCTTCTTGCCAGTCTTCTTCAAGTATCTTCTAGCTCTCAAACTGAGAAGAGAGAGCTGCCACTTAATATCCATCTCTTTAATATACATCTTCCTCAATGTAGTCAGTTAAAGTGTGTGTGTGTTCTAGGCGTTTGATCATAGAAAACGCCTAGGAAGTTTAGCTTTCAAGAATCATTTGATTCCCTGTTATTGTAGATAACACATATTAATATATTGAAAGCTTTGTTGGGAAAAACTTTGTGTCAATAACTGTGATTTGTTTTAATTCCGCTGTGCATATTTATTCATAGTTATTGTTGAACCCTAAGGCTCAAAACGATCCAAGAACTTATTGATGATGGCGTGCATAAGTTCTATCAGGTGGTATCAGAGATTGGGGAGCTCGTTACCTAGGGATTCACAAACTTTATTTGAAGTCGGTTGAAGTTTTGAAGAAGGTATGAATTGACAGTTAAAGGGTATCGAACTGCTGATCGATTATTATAAGGGATTCATTGTTAAAGGTAACATCGTAAAACTATCTTTTAATTAATTGGTCGAGTTTTGTCGTCTTCAAATTAAATTATACCTCGTACTGTCGTGTATCATTAATTGGAAGATTGATTTGATTGGTCGAATTATGTGGGTCAGCGATACACTAAATTTACCTCATACTGTACTACAATGATAGAATATTAAATTGGTTGATTGCTGTATCATTCGATCTGATTGGTGGGATAAATGATGGACTATTCAATTGTGGGTCAATGGTGGATTATGTTATTAAGGTCTGTTTGATCGAATATTTATCACGTGGGTAGCTGTAGATCAGAGATATGTTAAATTTGATTTGTTGTCTTCTGCAAGTGGTCAGTAGAATACTTTAATTAAACTATCAGATAGTGGGATGAAATTGTTTAAAGTGCTGCTACGTCTGATACACTCTGCTGCTAGTTGTAATACTCTGCTGCTAGCTTTGATCATCCTGCTGCTCGACATATATCACTCTGCTGCTACGCATATTGATTCTGCAGCTGGACTTACTTTCTGCTGCTACGTTATTGCTGGGTTTACACGATTGATACTTGCATAATTTACGAGCAGTGAGGGGAAGTAAGTATGGTTATTGGTTTTCACACACACAAGGAGATTGGATTTTGTTTTATGTTCGTTAATGATTTAAAGGCTCGAGTTAATTTTCTTATTGGAGAAGAGAAGTTTTTGTTGCTTCTTTGATGGTGCAGTGGAATTTATCAAGGTTGTGTCTTATCATATCTTAAACGTCCACATATCGTTTAAAGATGCTTGTTTGTTCGTTCAAGTGACTCGAATTGACAAAACACTTGAAGGAGTTACGTTATTGTGCTCAGTGATTATTGTCAAGAGATTGCGGTCTCCCTATACGTTAAGTATACGTTCGAAGTCGTATTTAGTACAAGGCATAGGACACAAGGTTGGTTTCTTCTACTTCAACATCAAATTGGTAATGATTATTTTTCTTCAACAATACATAAAGCCTACAGATTTGAAGAATCATTTTATGTACATGCATCACTCGAGGGGAAGTTTCTATTGTTTATTCATTCTCTATTTGTTGATAACAAAAAGGGGAAGAAATATTGTGATGGCATGGCTTAAGGGGAAGACAAGATTGTTTCATTCATGGTGAGATTTAATTATCTCAACTTCTGCTACTTCGTCTAGGGAAGTTCGTACAAGAATATGTTTGTTTTGTCATCATCAAATAGGGGAAGATTGTTGGGTTTATGGATTTGATGATACAAAACATAAAGAATGAAACAAGAAAGAATGAAACATGAAGGACTTACTTGCAAAAGAAGATTTATATTTTAGTCATTCGTAGTATTTTGTAAACCCTAATTTCTATTATATAAAGAAATTAGAGGTACAGGTTTTATATATAGGTCTTCCCAATGTAGTCATTAAAAGTGTGTGTGTGTCTAGGCATCAAGTCCTCTAATGGATGCCTAGGGTTTGTAATCGTTCGACAAACCTTGTGCAATAATAATGATTCGTTTGATTATTCCGCTGCGTAGTACCGTATTGATTTATTCATTGTTATTGTGTAATCCTAGATATGAGGTCTAACAAACCTTGAGCATAACGATCTCCACAAGTGGTGTCAGAGACAGGTGTTTTGACTATGCTGGTATTTACTAAACTGGAAGCTAATGAAGAGTCTGAGATGGCTAATATGCTGGTAACGAAGATATTCAACCTTGCACAAGAAGTAAAAGCTGGATCTAAGAGATTTGCTTGATGAGTATTTGAAAGAATTTTCAGCATTAAGAAGAAGAAGCTTAATTTGAAGAAACTTAATGATTGGAGTGAAATCATAAGTTTAGGGGAGGATTGTTAGGAATTAAGCTTAAGCAGTTAAGACTGTTGGAAGTAACAGTTAGAACTGTTGAAGGAAGAAGTTAAGACTGCTGAAGGAGTGTTGAAGACATGAGCAGTTAAGACTGCTGAGTGAAGAAGTTAAGACTGGTTATGATTTATGTAAAGTAGATAATTATAGAAAATATATTGTGTGTATCGTATAAGAATAGATTGATAGTTATCTTGTACAGGAATCCTTAGTCTATAAAAGGATTGCCTAGGTTAAGGTTTTATATACACAAGATACACGAACACAACACATAGACGTATTAGAAAGATTCAAGGTTGTAAACCCTAGTGATAGGAAGATCACTCGTATTATTATTCTAATAATATTGAATCGTTAAAGGTTATTATTCTGTGTTTCTTTGTTTCATTCAATTCATACAAAACACAACAAGGTCTTCTAAGTGCTAGCTAGTAAATTCCGCATGCTAGACTAAGTATAATTCTTCGTATCACATCTAACACAAGGAGTGTGTGTAGATCCGGTCACCTTTTATTCTTGAAAACCCATCTAGTGCCAATTACCTTTGCATCCTTAGGTAAATCAACTAGCACCCATACCTTCTGAATCTTGAACTGAAGAAGCTCCTCTTGCATAGCCTCTACCCAACTTGAGTCATCTAAGGCTTTCAGAATGTTCTTTGGTTCATCTTGTGAGAGAAAATATACAAACAAGCAAGAGTTTGAAAACTCATGTTGTTTTGAAGCATAAAGGGCATCAAGAAGCTCTTGTTGGTCTGAAGACATCAGTTGTTGTCTTGTCTTCACACCTGATTGTACATCTCCAATCACATTTTCCAGGGAGTGGACTTTGTGAATCCTTGTGTGTGGAGTAGAAGGAACTGGATAATCAGGTGGGAGATTTCTCAAATCCACCTCATCTTCTGTTAATTCTGCTTCTTTTGTTAAGTCTGCCTCTTCAGTTAATTCTGCTTCTTCAGTTAAGTCTGTTTCAGCAGTATTATCAATAGCAGAACTATTTTCTTGTTCCTTTGTTCCATCTTCCTTGTGTTCATCTTCAACATCTTCTTTAGCTTTACCAGAAGAAGATTCACCATTTATTAAAGTCGAATCCACACTTGTACTTGACCATATTGGCATCATCACATAATCTTGATTTGTCTCCTTTTCTAACCTTGCCTCATCTGATGTTTCATAAGCTTTTGAACCTGAAAATTCATTAGTTTCTACAACAATAGGCACATAATTCATTGAATGGGTTAGAGTTTCAAGATCAAATAGCCATTTCGGTCCTTGACCTTCTACATTGGATTTATGCTCTAAAAATTCCACATGTAGGTTTTCCTCTACTTTCTTGGTTCTTAAGTTGTATACTCTAAAAGCTTTGCTATTGAGAGAATATCCAACTAAGAATCCTTCATCTGCTTTACCATCAAATTTTTCTAAATGGTCTAAGGTATTCAGAATTGTCACATGACATCCAAAAGGTCTAAGAAATCCTATTGCAGGAGTTCTACCTCTAAAAAGTTCATATGATGTCTTATTGTGAGGCTTGACAACTAAAACTCTATTTTGAACATAGCAAGCAGTGTTGACTGCTTCAGCCCAAAAAGTTATAGGTAGCTTAGAGTCAGCTAACATAGTTCTAGCAGCTTCTATTAGTGTTCTTTTTTCCTTTCAGCAACTCCATTCTATTGTGGAGTTCTAGCAACACTAAATTCTCTCCTAATACCTTTTTCTTTGCAGAAGTCATCCATAACTCTATTCTTAAACTCTGTCCCATTATCACATCTAATGACTTTTACTTTCTTATCTACTAGGTTTTCTATCTCTGTAATGAAAGTCTTAAGGATGCTAGGTGTCTCATCCTTAGATCTTAAAAAGAAAACCCATGTAAATCTACTATAGTCATCAGTAATAACTAGACAATATCTCTTATGCTGCATACTTCTAACATTTGTAGGACCAAATAAGTCCATATGAAGCATAAACAATGATTGATTGATAGAGTTAAAAATCTTGGGCTTACAAGTGGCTTTGTGTTGTTTGCCTTTAAGACAAGCAATGCATGTTTGATCATTTTCAAATCGTTTTTGAGGTAAACCTCTTACCAAACCATTCTTAACAATCTGATTTATGGTTTTGAAATTAATATGACCAAGCCTCCTATGCCATTTGAGTGACTCTTCTAATGTAGCTTTTGCAATCAAACAAGTAAGAGCCTCTTTAGGAACAATGTTCTTCATATCAACACTGTACATATTGCCCTTTCTAGGAATTTTAAGAAGTACTTGACTTTCATCAGGCATCTTAAAATCAGGAGAAAGCACAAGACATTCAGTGTCACAGAAAAGAACTTTGTTCTTTTTGTCACACATTTGTGAGACACTAAAGAGATTATACTTAAGTTCTCTTACAAAGTATACATCTTCAAAGTCTAAATTTCCAGTTTTAATGGTACCTTTACCGGAAATTTTGCCACCAATACCTCCTCCAAAGGTAACATGGCCTCCATCTATTGATTGAAAATCTGAGAGATAATACTTATTGCCTGTCATGTGCCTTGAACATCCACTATCTGAGTATCCTTGATCCTCTTGTTTATCAATTGAATGTTCCTACACATTAATAAGAAGTATTAGTTTCCTTTGGGGACCCAAGCCATTACTGACTTGGATCTGCCTCTTGCATCAATGAAATTTAATCTCTTAAGAACAGTTGATGCAACATTGGATTTAAGAATCCAACATGCTGATGCCTTAACAGCATTTGCCCTGTTTTTCCAAGTAGCAGAATTAACTACTTGCTTAGCAGTATTAACTGTTGGCTTTGTAGTTGTACCCTTAATTTTCCAAACTTGTTTTTGGACCACTGCTTTTGATTGAATGGGCCTTCTAGCAGTTTTTAATGCATATTTGAAAGTTGATTTTGCATTTTTAACTGCTGGTTTTGGGTAAACAGACTGAAATGGTCTAGCAGAATTAACTTGTTTTAAGCCAGACTTAACTGAAACTGTTTTGGGTTTTGTTCTATTAAAATTAGAACTAGAGTGAAAGTGAGTTTTAGGAGTTTGCCTTTTGAAATTCACCCTATTGTTTTCATACCCAGATACCCATTGGTTGCAGAAAGCTGTAAGATGGTCAAAACTTCCACATGTGAAATAAGCTTTATTATAAAATCCAAAGTCATCACTGTTTTGGTGAGACTTGAGGTTGTTCCAACTTCTTTGGTCACCTCTGGGCTTGTTTGTGGATCTATATTGTTCACAATATCTAACTGGTTGCCTAACATGTTTTACATTGGACTTAGACCTATCAATATTGTGTTTGACTATCTTAGGAACACTTGTTCCTGCTTTCTTAATCACTTCAGGTTTAGACATAACCTGTTCATCTTCTTCATCATCAGATACCCAGTCCTCAACAACTATAGCATCTGGTTTCCTAATAGAAGACACATTGTCTTCTTAAAGTGAAGTTTTACATAAACTCTCACTTAACTGCTTAGGCTCATCAACAACTACATTGGTTTTTGGTTGTACACCATATTGTAACTTTGGTAGTTGAAATTCAGGTAAGCCTGAGTGTTCTAGGTCAATCCCTGGGGGTTTAGGGATACCTCTGTATAGAGGTGGGACACTCTTATATCCTACTCCTGACTTAGCTCTGTTGATCACTTGACATTCTATCATGTTAGTTACACCTCTAGAAGCATGTTCTAGTGTTTGTGTAGTCAAGTGAATGTTTTCATTTTCCTTTTTGACCCTATCAAAAGCCTCTCTTAAAAGCTTAATTTCAGCATCTCTAAAGAATATGTCTTGTCTAAGTAGAGCTTTGTCATCAGAAAAAGCAAGTTCATTTTCTTTGTAGTATAGGATCTGCTTTTCTACTGATTCTAAACCACACTTATAGTCTATATAGTTTTGATGAGTTTTGCTTAGCTCTTTCTTTTGTTCATCATAATGTTTGATTAAAGTTTGTAATTCTTTAAGAGCAATACAAGCATTTGAACAAGCTTTATGAGATTGTACCTCAGTAGTAGAAAAAGCCATGAGTGCCATCTGTGAAGAATCTTCTTCTTCATCAGCCATGAAACTCCAATCAAAACCTAGCCCATCAATAGCTACCATAGCTTTTGAGTTTGGCTCAGAAACCTCCCTTGTTTTGGATGTGCTTCCAAAACCTTTGTTCTTGCTATCTTGCTGCCTTGGCCTTCTACATTCTCTTAAGAAGTGCCCCATCATGTGACAGTTATAGCACTCTATCTTTGACTTGTCAAAACCAGCAGTATCAGTGTTGCTGATTAAGAGCTTCTTCCCCGTCCTTTGATAGAACTTCTTGGCTCTCATGCTAAGAAGAGAAATTTGCCCTTTTAGGTCCATTTCCTCTAGATCATTGATGCGCGTGATGTGTCGTTGCGGTTTAGCAGTATTAATGCCTACTCAAGTTTTAAATTTATATTTAGCCGACTTATCAATAACACACACACTTAACGAGCAGTGTACCCGGTCAGTATGAATATAATGGTAAGCATAGTGTCGATCACTAAGAGTGGAACGTATTATCTAGTTATTCTAATCAGTATTTTAATATCTTAAGTTAGTTATACAACCTAATCTAACACAAGGGGGTTCAGTCTGAGAGACTGGCACAGTTTGGTTATAATTAAATAGAAAACTAAACTAATGAGCACGAATCAGCGATTAGCACACACGTACACAGATAGATACTCGAGACAATAAGAAGACCTGTCCTGATAATTAAATAGCTTGTCACTTGTTTTATTGCTAGTTTTATATGAAGTGTATATAATTAAACCTTTCTTGTTGGCTCTAATCTTATCGGCGAGTAAACCCTTAATGATTACTTATGTCTATCCTACTTTTCTAGAGACGCTAGAATAAATAGGCGAAGAAGGGGCATGGCGACCCAAGCAAGACTCAGCTAGACACAGAGGTTATCAATGCACTAATAAAAGTCACCAAAGACATCAACATATAAACTTTAATTAATGGGAAATCAATATTAAGGGGAGTGTATGATCTTCCGTAGTCACATGACACAAGCCCATCAATCCTTATGAATTAAAGCGTACTAAAACAATAAAACAAAACTACTTAATGAATTGAATACATGCAGGACCTTCTTACAGCTCTTGTATCTTTATTTGAGGTGTGTCTTGTGCTGCTTGGTCGTCTGAATTCGGCTCTAGGGTTATATATATGGTCTCTTAAATTCGTCTGTCCTTGGGGTATTTATAGTTTCTGTCTGAGGGATCGATGCGGCGCATTGAGTTGATAGATGCGGCGCATTGACTTAACTTCGCGTGGGGTCCAAGATTAATATATACTGGAATATTCGTACACCGTCTTCAGATGCGGCGTAACTTGATCTTTGTATGCGGCGCATGTACTTTAGCTGTCTTGGATTGTAACTGGTGAAATCTTGATAGTGATACGCCGTATGTTAGAAGTATATTGCGGCGTCTCTGGAGTAGAACGAGCTTGATCTTCTTCTTTGACCAAAGTTTCATATGCGGCGCATGACAGAATTGCATGCGGCGCATTCTTCAAAGTCAGGCAATGGTCTTCGAATTCATCTAAGTATGATATTGCGTCGTATCTGTTGAGTGAGATACGGCGCATCTTCTGGATTTCAGTAGACTTTTGACATCTCGCTTGTTTTGCTCCATAATTAGTCCAAAATCGCCAAGTTTCACATAATGCTTGTTTTTACCTGAGAATTACTAAAGTAAACATTAATGTATCGATTCTCATATATAATATAATAAAACAAGTCAAATAAATAGGATAAATGATGATAATAAAATGTACTTATTTGAGTTCATCAAATATCCCCCCACTTGAACTTTACTTGTCCTCAAGTAAACCTTAGAATTAATCATATGAAAATGTATCCTAAAAGATATTAGGATTTATTTTTATATTTAAGCACGTATTCGTTTTGTCATAATCACACAACCAAACACTTAACGAAGTAGAAACCAAAATAATTTTTAATTTAAAACAATTCTAAATCGTTTAGTTGCTTAGTCGTGACGAATATTCTATCCTAGGCTTAGCAAGTATACGCATCTCCCCCACTAAAGCCAAGGAGTAACAAGTCTAAAGCGGTAAAAAGGGTTTTTTGGTTAAGGGTTGATCATCCTTTTTAATCTCTATCGATCTCATATTCCAGAAAAGGCGACAAAATTACAAATACATGATCGAATCCATGACCACGATACTTGCAATTGCTCAATTCTTTAACTCGAATGGGCTAAAGATAGGACCAAGTAATCTTCACCAATAATATTATATCAAAAAGGGCGACAAAATCATAAATACATAGCCGAATCCACGACTACGATACTTAAGATTGCTCAAATCCCTAATCTCAATAAATCAAAGGTTTGGATGAAGAATGATATAGGGTATGGATAGTATTTGAGATACAAATTGGTGTAAAATGAAAAATAAACAAAACAGATAAATTAAAATCCTAAGTGTGGTTAATCACTTTCCCAACCATCCCATGAATAAGACTCATATCATTGAATAACTCACGCTTTAACACTTGAAACACACGCTTTAGGTAGACACGAATTATACTCAACAAAATCTCAATCAAAGAATAACCTTAGTTGGCGTTCCCATAACGGCCAACTCCCATTCGATCCATAAATATAATATACAACAACGAATAGTGGTGATATCACCCACTTAATACAAAACTTTACAAAAGTTGGTTAAAACAAACTTCCAACTTTTCCTTCTTTTTTTTTTTTTTTTTTTTTTTTTTTTTTTTTTTTTTTTTTTTGACATCAACATATATGTGTAAAATTTCACAACTTTTCTATCACTATTTTTCCGGATAATTTTTCCATACTTTTCATACTTTCAGAAATAACTGTAATAGTGAAAGTAGCAAACACACGAAAAATAAACTAAAAGTTATACAATATTTACTTTCATACCAATTGCATCGTGCAATTTCCCGACCTAACCAAAGATAATGAATTACGCACGCGAACACAGGTAATGTAAGGAAACACACTTTGCCTAAAGCAATTAACCACGGATTTTAATCTACAAGGTAGGCTAAGGTGTAAGGGTGTATCGAAACATTATAACAAAGGTGTAAGAAACGAAAGGAATGGCTCTGAGGGTTTTTCTAGGGGTATCTTACTCTAAAAGTGAGAGTAAACAAAAGGTTTATACGGGGGTTAACTAACCAGTGTAGTTAGTTAATATCACATAACATATAAAGGCTATTTGGGTGTAATCCTAGAAATTTACCAATTTAGACAAGTCACTCCAATTATATAGATAATACTCATTATGGTGGTCTCGAATAGTATACAAGCCAAGTTCTAAAGTTTACAAGTCACCGGCACACTAAAGTTTTAATATTTTTGAAAGAATAGAGTTATGTGTGCGGTTATGTAATTTAGACTTTAAACAAAAACATGCTAAATTTTTTTTTTTAAATTTTGATATATTAAGCGCATTTTAAGCATATTTTGAAAAAGTTTAGGACAAGTAAGTGTTCTAATTCTCCATCCCCCCACTTAATTTAAAAAACGTCCTCGTTGTTTGTGTCAAAGGTTAAAAACTAGAAAATAAAAGAATTAGAACAGAAAAACTCCCCTGAGATTTGCTCGGTATGATCCTCCATTATTCGTATAAGAGCAAAAATCATCTTCCTTGTGGATGAGAACGTTTAAGCTTCATAAATGATGTATCCACAAAAATGCAGGAATCTATAATACCATTTAGACTTTAACACACCTGAGTTAAGAAGGTTCAAACTTGCATAATACATTAGTAGTTAGTAAAAATAAAACTTAAAAAATTAAATTGTTAATCATCAGGTCAGTCGATACGCCGTATCTTATGGAAGAAGATACGCCGTATCGAGCCTGGAATAAATACGAATCAGAATAAAAGATGCGTCGCATCCTTAACCAGGGATGCGCCGCATTAAATAAACTGACAGAAAGTTTTAAAGTCAAAAATAAAAATGCAGAAAATGAAATAAGATATGACCAGTGCAGGTGATGCGTCGCATCTTATGATGGAGATGCGCCGCATCTTCTGCAGGTCTGACAGACTCGACACATAACAGAAAAGTAAAAAATTTTCCTTCGGGTTGTCTCCCGGTCAGCACTTGTCTTTATTCCAGAGTCTTCAAGTTAGACTCACGTTCAGCTCCTTATTACCGATCACTGAAAGAGTCGGAAGCATCGCGCTCCCTCATCGCCAGTCCAGTAATATTGCACACTCCTTGCTCGTCCTTAATATCCACGCCATTCTTCTTTAATATCTGTATAAACAAAGTTCTGTCCCTTTCGGGCAGAGATGACAAAATGATAGACGGGAAATTCTTATTATTATATAGGCATAAATATGCAAGGTGGGGTGGTAGTTCAATAAACATATCATTATTCAAATTTGTATTCTCAACTATTCTCCTACATTTGTTAATCACTTCGCAATCATACCACTCATCATCAGAATCATTAACAATATCGCGCCTAAGTTCGGTAGGTACATTAAGGTCAATAAATTCCTCGAGGTTCTTATGATTAGGATTAGTTGAGTTGTTTTGAATTAATGTTTCTCCCATAAGCCTAGCTTCTAGATCGAGGTCCATACGTTCTCTTAATCCTAGCACATAGACGCCTCTAATTATGCTCTTAGCAGGATTTTGGCACTTATAGACTAGTTTATTGTTCCCTACCTTTAATGAGATTTTTCTTTTAAACACATTAATCTTAGCATGGGCGGTAGACAAGAAAGGTCTTCCAAGGATTAAAGGAATCTTAACATCCTTGGGCATATCTAATATAACAAAGTCTACGGGGAAAACAAACTTCTCAATCTTAACTAGCACATTTTCAGCAACCCCTTCAGGTCGTTTTACCGTTTTATCAGCCAATTCAATAAGCAACTTAGTTGGTGCTAATTTTCCTAGTCCTAGGGTAGTGAAAGTCTTGAGGGGCATAACACTAACGCTAGCTCCTAAGTCAGCTAATGCATTATTGAAAGATATGTCATTAATTGAACAAGGTAAAGTAAAACTTCCTGGGTCCTTTTCTTTATGAGGCAAGGCATATAAGTCGGTTGCAGAGCTCTCTTCTTTCATTGTAGCCTTGATCTCCTCTTCAATCTTTGTCTTCTCGTTGAGTAACCTCCTTAAACTGATTGAAGAATTAAAGAAAAATTCGGGCTTTGCAGCATCATTACCATTCATCAATCTTCTAGGAAAAGGTATGTTAGGCGTGACTTCTTCAGTAGTGCATATGACCTTGACATGATCTCTTGGGTTAGTTTCAGTTGAGCTAGGTAAACTTCCGTATCCCCTTTCTTGAAGAACCTTGCTCATTTGTCTGATTTGTTGTTCCAATGCTTTGATCGAAGCTCCTTGATTTCTTGTTATAGTATCCGTTGAGGCTCGGATTTCTTTGATCATAGCGGTGTTCTCTTCATGTCTTTTAGCAGCATCGGCCATAATTTGCTTTAGAGTGTCATCCAAAGTCTGCCTCCTTTCTTGATAAGTGGGATTATAGTTGTTCTTTTGATAGTATCCCGGAGCAGCTTCCCTAAATCTTCCTGAAGGTTGGAATGGTTGTCCAAATTGTGTGTAGTATGCTTCTTCAAAAGTCTCACTTTCATTCTTTTTAGGGCAATCTTTAGTGTAGTGAGGTCCTTCGCATTTTTCACATCCAACTTGGGCAGCATAAACTTTCTCATCACGCTTCTTCATCTCTCTACTAATTTTATCCAATTGAGCTTGAATTGCAGCAAACCCGTCAAAATTAGTGCTGCTCTTAGATCTAGTAGAGGTTCCGTCGTGCCATTTTTGAGAGTGATCAGCAGCTTCTTGGATAGCTTTTCTAGCATCGGTTGCACTCATTTGAGGCACAGCTCCCTTAGCATCCAAGATTTGTCTAGTAGGTACGTCCAATCCTTGATAGAACAATATTATCTCTTGCATTGGATTTAGATAATGTTGAGGGCATTTCATCAATAAGTCTTTAAATCGTTCCCAAGCTTGATAAAGAGTTTCATCAGGCTCTTGCTTGAAATTGTTGATAGCCTCCATCTTTTTAGTAGTTTTAGCAGGTGGACAATATCTTTTCAGGAATTTGCTCTTCAAATCTTCCCATGTTGTGATTGAACTAGCAGGTTCATTCCTTAGCCACTTATTAGCAGCTCCTTTAAGCAAAATTGGAAAGATTCTTAGCATAAGTTGATCGTCAGAGATTCCTTCTGTAGTAAACAAATCTGCAATCTCGAGGACTCTTTCAACATGTTCATTAGCATCTTCATGTTCCGTTCCACTGAAAGCATTTTCTCTTAGCTCCTTGAGAAACTGACCCTTCAACTCAAACTTTGACTTTTCATCAAACTTCGGTCTAGCAACTCCTGAACTGTAATCAGCACGGGTTTTGTTCATGTATTCCTCCATAGTAGTGTTTTCCGTCATTGTTTCTGTTTCTTCTTTCTCCTTCTCTTCAGAAAAGTAATCAAGCTCGAACGAACTTGAAATTTCAAAGCTTTTTGTGTTGAAAAGCCTTTTAAGCGAATGTAAGGCTCGTTCAGGATCTTCGAAAGGTTTAATCAAGTTCTTAGTTGAATTCCTGGTCATGCACTTCCTGAAATCATCACAAAAGCATCAGTAGGGTATGTTCAAAAAAGTATGATATCAGAAAATTAACAACGAAAACGGAATACGAAAAATAAAAGTTGCTGATATCTGCAGACGATGCGCCGTATCCAGAAAGTTGGATACGCCGTATCTTATTACGTTAAAATTTAATCAGACTTTTATTCAGAAAACAGATACACCGCTTATGAATTAGAATGCGCCGTATCAAGTTAAATTATCAAAAATCGATTATATTTATTAAAATTAAATGCGTCGTATTAACAAAAGCTAATGCGCCGTATTTTCGTTACGTTTCAAAATACAAGATTTTTGATTTAGTAGATGTGCCGTATCGATAAAGATCGATGCGTCGCTTCTGTTTAATAATTCAAAAAACTGTTTTTAATTTAAATAGAAAATACGCCGTATCTGTTAAAATAGATGCGTCGTATGGCGTTAGCGTTTAGAAAAATTTCTTATTAAAAACAGAATACGCCGTATCTTGGGGAAAGATGCGTCGTACTCGAATTTATTAAACGCGTTGTATTTTATAAAAATTAAACGCAATACGCCGTATCTGTGAAAACAGATCCGCCGTATCGTTTGTATCAGCACAATACAACGACAGCAGAATGCAAAAAAATACAGAAAAAAGAAAAACAAAAATAAAAAGAAACAAAAATTACAGAAAACAAAAACACACAAAAACAGTAAATATGCAAATTATACAATGAATGCAATCTATCTAATATACAACAGGGTTAGTGGTTAGAATCTTAAAAAAAACTAAAAAGAAAAACCTAATTAAAGTACTTAATCAAATTAACAGATAATAACAATTCACTCCCCGGCAGTGGCGCCAAAAACTTGATGCGCTTGATGTGTCGTTGCGATTTAGCAGTATTAATGCCTACTCAAGTTTTAAATTTATATTTAGCCGACTTATCAATAACACACACACTTAACGAGCAGTGTACCCGGTCAGTATGAATATAATGGTAAGCAGAGTGTCGATCACTAAGAGTGGAACGTATTATCTAGTTATTCTAATCAGTATTTTAATATCCTTAGTTAGTTATACAACCTAATCTAACGCAAGGGGGTTCAGTCTGAGAGACTGGCACAGTTTGGTTATAATTAAATAGAAAACTAAACTAATGAGCACGAATCAGCGATTAGCACACACGTACACAGATAGATACTCGAGACAATAATAAGACCTGTCCTGATAATTAAATAGCTTGTCACTTGTTTTATTGCTAGTTTTATATGAAGTGTATATAATTAAACCTTTCTCGTTGGCTCTAATCTTATCGGCGAGTAAACCCTTAATGATTACTTATGTCTATCCTACTTTTCTAGAGACGCTAGAATAAATAGGCGAGGAAGGGGCATGGCGACCCAAGCAAGACTCAGCTAGACACAGAGGTTATCAATGCACTAATAAAAGTCACCAAAGACATCAACATATAAACTTTAATTAATGGGAAATCAATATTAAGGGGAGTGCATGATCTTCCGTAGTCACATGACACAAGCCCATCAATCCTGATGAATTAAAGCGTACTAAAACAATAAAACAAAACTACTTAATGAATTGAATACATGCAGGACCTTCTTACAGCTCTTGTATCTTTGTTTGAGGTGTGTCTTGTGCTGCTTGGTCTTCTGAATTCGGATCTAGGGTTATATATATGGTCTCTTAAATTCGTCTGTCCTTGAGGTATTTATAGTTTGTGTCTGAGGGATCGATGCGGCGCATTGAGTTGATAGATGCGGCGCATTGACTTAACTTCGCATGGGGTCCAAGATTAATATATACTGGAATATTCGTACACCGTCTTCAGATGCGGCGTAACTTGATCTTTGTATGCGGCGCATGTACTTTAGTTGTCTTGGATTGAAACTGGTGAAATCTTGATAGTGATACGCCGTATGTTAGAAGTATATTGCGGCGTATCTGGAGTAGAACGAGCTTGATCTTCTTCTTTGACC
The DNA here is from genome assembly GCA_021014915.2 of Artemisia tridentata subsp. tridentata. Lineage (NCBI taxonomy): Eukaryota > Viridiplantae > Streptophyta > Magnoliopsida > Asterales > Asteraceae > Artemisia > Artemisia tridentata. Next base: position 270,238,727 of record CP139501.1, on the reverse strand, counting down.
AAAGTTTCATATGCGGCGCATGACAGAATTGCATGCGGCGCATTCTTCAAAGTCAGGCAATGGTCTTCGAATTCATCTAAGTATGATATTGCGTCGTATCTATTGAGTGAGATACGGCGCATCTTCTGGATTTCAGTAGACTTTTGACATCTCGCTTGTTTTGATCCATAATTAGTCCAAAATTGCCAAGTTTCACATAATGCTTGTTTTTACCTGAGAATTACTAAAGTAAACATTAATGTATCGATTCTCATATATAATATAATAAAACAAGTCAAATAAATAGGATAAATGATGATAATAAAATGTACTTATTTGAGTTCATCAATCATCATCATCATTGATCTCTTGGAGGTCTTCATAAGTGAGCATGGACCCATCATTTCGACTTGTAAGAAATGCACAACAAGTCTTTTCATCTAAAATACCCATGGTACTGCTTGATGAACTAGCAGCACCAACACCATCAACAACTTTCACCTCTTCACTTGATTTTGAGGTACTAGGAGTTGACATAAATGCCATGTTCCCAGTATTAGAACTAGTACCTCCACTTCTCTTCAAATCTTGCTCCACAATCTTAAAGTTGCTATACAAATCTATCAGTTCCATTGTATCAAGATCTGGCTTATTCTTCCAGACAACAACATGTATAGCCCACTCTTCTGGTAAGCTTCTCAGAAATTTTGAGTTCAAATCTTCTTGAGGTATTTCAACACCAAGAATAGCAAGTTGGCTCACAATATTCTGAAGCTTATTAAACATATGGTCAAGAGATTCATTGTTGGTAGAGGAGAAGTTTTCAAACTGCTGCTTGAGCAGTGTCTTGTGGGTTTTCTTGGTGGCTTCATTTCCACCATATCTGGCAATAATGGCCTCAAATAATGACTTGGCATCTTTGAACTTGCCGAAGTTTAAAAGTTGATCATTGGGAATGGTCATCATCAGCATGCTTCTTGCCTTTAAGTCATTTTTCTTCTTTATTCTGTCTTCTGCAGATGTTGGCTTTGTCTGCAGAGTTGTCACCACTTTGCCTTCCACTGTTGATGTAGTGGTGGTAGGCTGGTAAGAGTTTCCATCTTCAATAATTTCCCAAAGTGCATAGTCTTGCACTTGGAAATATTGCTCTATCCTCAGCCTCCACATCTCAAACTCATTCTGTTTGAGCATGGGTAATTTTGCAGCAACATTGGTTTGAATAGATTCAACGTCCATTTCTACTTCTTCTTCTTCTAAATCAACTATATCAGCCTGGCTCTGATACCAATTGAGAGGAATCGATACACTATAAGGTGGTTAAACCTTTGTTGCTTTGTGTATATGATAAGTTGAATTAATATGATCAAGTATGCGAAAACTACTTAATCACACTTAGAAGGTTATTTTGGTTATGGAAATGGAACAGTGATGCTTGTGTATATTGAACAATGAACACCGAAAGTATAATACCAAAGGATTCAATATTATTGATAATGTTTATGATTGTTCTTGTTCTTGACAGTTATGAATATGAAAGTTTTATCAAAGGTTCTATTCAACATATAAAACTTAATCACTTGAAAGATACACACTATTAGTCACACTTATGACTAAGCTAAGATCTCCTTTTATAGTCCAAGGAGATCTTTACAATATTGTTAATTCTTGTCAAGTCTTGTCGAACTACTTTTTTTTCTCATGTGAGTCAGTAACTAAGATACAACATGTATCTATGTTTACAAATTGTTCTGAGAATATAACATAATGACTGATCACATGAGGTAAGATATTATCTACCGTATATATTTGACTTTAGTATACTTATCCATCCAGCAAGTAGACTTAACTTTAGAAGAGTATACTTAATTTTGGCACTCACCAGAATTAACCACTAGACTTAACCACCAGACTTAACTTTCAAAGACCAGACTTAACCAGCAGACTTAACTTTGGAACTCACCAGACTTAACACTAAAGCAACCAGAATTAATCACTTAAGAGAAATTCCTGATACTTAGTCTTCAGAATATTTAATTCCCAACACCTCGCTTCTCGCAAATAATAAAATAATCAAATCAAATCGTCGGTTGTGCCAGTACGCGTTGTGTACAAATTCCACGTTTCGCGAGATAACTTCACATTTTTAAACCAAATGAGTTCAGAACAGTTCGTATATGAAAAACAGGGATAATCTCGTATAAAAAATACGTCTGGAGAAATTACGGGTTGTCACAGTTGATCACAATGAAGTAATCAACAATCTTGAGTTTAAACAGGTTCTTCTTGATCACAAGCTCTGATACCACTTGTTGATCCCAGTTATGCACTTGATCGAATCCCTTAGCTTGTAAAGGTTTAGTTATCTTGAATAAATTCAACACAACTAAGTATAGAAACTGTCTTTGAGTTTATCAAATACAGTGCGGAATCTTGTACTTGATCTTAAGAAGAACTTTGTATTAGTTGTAACAGTAAACAAAGAACACAATTATATCAAACAAAACGCTTCAATATTATTGACTATAATACAAATACTCAACAGTATTAGAGTTTTACAACCTTGAAGCTATAACTCTATGACTCAATGAATACGTATCAATCTCTATGCCCTAGGACCTCCTTTTATAGACTAAGGAGTCCTAGTCAGCTTACAATAACTTTCTATGCAAGATAAATCTTTTCTATATTTATCTAAACGTGTTACACGGTATTACTATACTTATCTTACACATAAACCGACTTAATACATTAGCAACACTAATCAATACTCCAGCAACACTAAACTTTAACTCTGGCAGCATTAATACTTCAGCAGTAGTAAGTTAGTACTAGCAGCACTAACTTTTCTTCTAGCAGCACTAACATACTTAGTGTATTTCTTTGAAGTTCAGCAACATTACCAACAGTAGTAATATACACTAGCAGTCTTAATCTTTGTACCAGCAGTAGAAACATACTTAGAGTATTTTCATTTAAGTACCTGAGCAGACTTAATCATGTGAGCAGTCTTAACCATCTTGAGCAGCATTAACACCTTGAAAGCTTTAATACCCAACAATCCTCCCCTAAACTTGATATTTTTTCCTAAAATCATCAAATTTCCTTCAAAGTGAGTACTTGTGATTAATCAAGATGATTATGGATTACGTCGAGTGTTGGTTAATCACGGCTTATGATATTGTGAGTACTTGAAGTTGAGTTATTTGGAAAATGATTATCCTTTGCATTTTCCCAAACACACTCCAAAATCATCATTGTCTAAATTCTTTTCTTTCTTAATGACAATGTGATTAATCTCTTAATCAAACCCTTAATCATCAAATAAACCTTAAAACATTTCATAATCCTTTCAAATCCTTCCAAATCTTATCCCCAACATTCTTTAAATATTCCCTTACACCCATTGTACTTGATTGTACTTTTTGTCTCCTAACATTCCAACATTCTTCACATCAACCTCTTTTTCACCACATTCCTTCCTAACCAACATATTTCCAACACATTACCCAATTTCCCTATTCATTCTCTTCTCCATCTCACTACTCTCACACACATCCATTTTGAATTCAAATTTCACACACACCCTCTCACAAACCTCCTCCCACACACACACAACCTTATCCTAACATTTGAAATTTAAATTCATCTCAAAGGCTCCCAATCACTTCACTATCCCATCATTACAACTCATCATCTGATTCACTCTCACACTCTCTATTTCAAATTCAAATTACACACACTCCTCTCACATTCCTTCCCTTACACAAACTTGCCAACTCACTCACTCACACACCCACATAATTCAAATTTGAATCCAAGCCTTAGGCTCCCCATCAAATCACTCTTACATTTCACCTCCCCCACATACAACCTTCCTCACTCTTCTCTCCTCTCACATTTCAAATTCAAATTTGAATCCAACCTAAGGCTCCTCATCACATCCATGCCAACTCACTCTCATCTCACCCTCCTCTCCAAGAAAAGCATATTCTTTATTCCTTTGACATATTCTCTTCTATCCTATCCATGCCAACTCACCTCTTATGTGAAGTACAATTGGAGGTTTAACAAGGTTGGGTACTTAAAAGACCAAAATCCCAAGAAAAATAGTTTAGGAATTATGGCACGTTGCAGGCACGTTGACGCGCCAGCCAGCACACCAGCCTCAGATTATTTTTTCCCATTTTATGATTTTGGCCTATAAATACCCACCCTTGGCTCTTGTATTCCTCGCCCTTTGCCAAACATTCTTTCTCTCTAATTTCTTTTCCCTCTGCCCTCTAAATCTACATCTTGTGTTTTTGATCTATCACTCTTATCATTATTGAAAGAACACATTCTCCGCAAGGGAAGAATCACAAGAACCTAATCTACTATTGTGATTGTGTCGATGGACTTCTTCTCTATACACTTTCTATTAGAATCGAGTCACTAGGTTAGGTTAGGGCTTGATTTAAAGAAACAACATTCTATCATTCGATTTGGCTGTAAGGGAAGTCTTGTATCTTGGTGACCAAGCCTAGATCGGTGGAGATCTATTCGGGATTTAAGCAGCAGGAATACGATACAAGGTTGTTTTTGTTGTTTATGATTTGGTTTGTGTTCGGTTAGCATGAGGTGAATCACAAGGGCGATTTATTCTTAGATCTAAAAAGGTTGAGAGGAAAAGTTGTGTTGTGCGGCTGCGTTTGATGTTAATGTGAGTTTAGGGTTGTGAAGATGGAGAGAAATTAGGGTAGAGACATTTAGGTTAAGTGGTGTTTATAGCGTGGAATTTAGGGTGTGTATTGGTTATTGGGCTTCGGGTTATTGTTGGATTGGCTGGTACTGGGCTCATGCTTAAGGGACGAATTTTATACAAATACCTGGGTTGGTAGATTTTGTATCTTTATCTTTACTACATTATCCGAATTTTGTGAACTTAAGTGGTTAAGTGGTTAATTTTGGGTTGAAATTGATATATTAAAGTAGATTTTTTTTGCAACATCGCACATACACCTTACTAGAGGTCAGTAAATCCACCAGAAAACTGACCAGAACCGGCCGAAACCTAACCGAACCAAACCAACCTTTTTCGGGTTTGTATATTTATTCTGGTTAATTTTGGGTTAAAATTGATATATTAAAGTTATTTCAATCTAAAATTCTCATCATCCTTAAAATTCTAATAACTGAAAACGTATAATCCAAAAAGAATGCTCGCCAAAAATTTTAGTTACATGCTACTCGCCGCCGCAAGTATACTGGTGATACTAGGCTGATGTGGTCGCGCCCTAATAAGTGACAACAAAAACATGACATTTATATAACCTACTAACCACCATTTGCCACTCCCACTCACTCACACTCTCCAAAACCCATCGGGGTTTTAACCTCCGTTACCGTCATCAACCTCACACACCAACACCAACACCAACTCCGTTACTTTTTGCATGTAAAAAATGGGCACACCGTCGTTACGCCTCCGTTTAGTCTTCAAAGACCGTACAATTCTGACTCAAAAACAACGATCAGATGGAATGAATCACTGTTGGCTCCTTATTAAACCACAGCAACACAAAACGATTGCTGACGTGTGCAGTCATTTGGTTCATGTTTTTGAACTGAATCGTTCTTGCCCTAATGGCGTCTTACTCACTGTAAATTCTCATTTTGCCCTAATTTTTGTATTATTTTGTAGTAATAATTTGTTGTTTATTTGTCTAATTGTATTTATTGGGGGGAATAAAGTGTAAACTTTTAGAGACGCCTCGACTTGAATCAGATGCATCCCTAGTCTTTTAGATGCGCCATAATATATTTTCTAGTTTAAAATTAGATGCATATACATATATTATATGCATTTCATCAAGATATGCGAATCTTATGTATTTTTCGTCCTCTGCCGGTCAAATTTGTTGCTAGTACTACTTTGCATCGTTTTCACTTCAAAATCACTTTCGAAACTAATTGGGATGCATCTAAAATTCAAGTTGATGCATCTCAAATGTGTGATTATAATTATTTCTCATTCTTCTCATTTTAAGTTAAATGATTCAAAATGGAAAGTTTGATATTGAATATCAAGTATGTCCTTTTAATTTACTTTTAATAATGTAAAGTTGTAAACATGGGGGGTTAAATTGATATCTAACGTCTATTTGTATCATTTTGATATGTTAAATGTATGTTCATTTCTGTAAACTATGATTTTGTAAGCATAATTTTGGCTTGAATTGGTGTAGACGAGAATTGGGTGGCCTATAAGGTTGTTTCAATATATTGGAGGCTTAAGGAAAAAAGTTCAACACTTAAATGGTTAGAATGGTAATGCACTTTAATGGCTTAATGAAAAAAGGTTGTTTCATTATACACCGTAACTATCTATGTTATACCTTAGAAGCTTGAAAGTTATGTGAATGTTGAAGTTGAGAAGATTTTATAATTATACGTATTTCTTGTTATAACCTTGTTACGATTGTAACTATCTTGCTACTTTTGTTTAAAAAATTTATTGTAAATATCTAACTTGTCGTGAATTTGAGTTGTTCGTTTAATTGTTCTTCTGTTAAATACTTATTCAAGCGATATTCAGATGTTTTCCAGTGGTTATTGTAGCTTTTTATACAGTAAGAAGGTAACATGTACGAAAACAAGGATACTGATTTTACCAATATTGATCTCAGTTTATGTTGCCCTATAATATGTCGTTGTTGTGGGTTTCTATGTGATTTGATCTAGTGCATTGCCATAATTTCTTTTAGTTACGGGGGTTACCTATTGGGGTAATTTGCGTCAAGTGTTGATTTGATGCATAAAATTCGATAAATTTAATGCTTGTTAACCTGCTTTTGTCATATATTGCTTGTGTATGAGTTATGACCTATTTTGTTGCAGATGGAGGGCTTTGCATTCACACCTTTTGAGTCGACTGAAATCTTGAATGATAAGGATATTATCTGGTCAGTCTAAGTTTTAGTTTTTATATTAACCGTCTTTAGAGAATTATGTAAATATCTATATAACAAGCTGGTGTTTTTGTTGTTTTAGTGTGAAAAAGAAAGGTGGGGCAATGACTGATGCATTAGAAGCAGGAGAGGAAGGTAATTTGCTTGAAGAAGAGGTTGAAGACGATGGGTTGGAAAATGGAGATCGTGGTTTGCTACTCTTAGCGAATGATAATAAGGGAAAGGAGGTATACCAAAGTGAATCTGATGATGTCAATGAAGATCAATCACTAGATGAAGATTCACCCGAAGAAGCAGTTTGTAAGAAAAGAAAAGCCTCCACAAATCTTCAGAACTTGAAGTAAGTCTATCTGGTGTACCGTCATTTTGTTATGATTTTTCATTACACTGAAGCCTTAGTCTAGAGTGGAATTATGGGGTGTTTGGATGCGCGTTTTGTAAGTGATTATGCGACACGCCGACACCGAATAATTTACTGTAGTGAAATGGGTAGTAGAAGATAGTATCTGGATGTGCTTCTGTTTGCAGAAATAATAATTAGATGCACAGATTTTATAATGTTTGGTAAGTTATCATTAGCTAATTGAGTAGTAGATAAGTGACCAAAAGAACATTTTTGTGAAAAAAGGAGGGAAATATTGCGAAATGAGAATAAAAGTCTCTCAAGTTTGGCTAAAAGAACGGGTAAATAGGTAACTTTGTTTTACCTTTAGAAAATCAGTTTTGACCTCTAAATAATCAGATGCAAATGTGTTTTTTCAAACATAAAAAACTGATTATGCGACTTCAAGTTGCAATAATTAGATGTTTTGGAAAAGCAGGTCAAACACCACCAATATAATACATGTACCCTTAATTTGGTTTCTGTTTCTATATGTTGCTTATTTGTTTGCCATTTGAATCACAGGAAGAAGAAACGCTGTTTGGGGGTGTTGGATAATGAAGATGATACCGTGACTGATGAAATTGAAGATCTAAGAGAGTTCATCAGGAGTAAGAAGAAGTTACTAAATGGTAACAGTAACCCAAATGAAGAGACCAACAAAACAGTTGCAACAAGTAACAAAAACCTTCAATCTCCTTCCACTGCTAAAAGGTCACGTATCTTTATAATCTTCTTTCCCTATTCAGGTTTAGTTGTTCGCTTTAAATACTCGTGTTTTATCTAGTAATCTTTGTTTTTGGGTTTCATAGGATTGAACAACATCAAGAGAATGTTGAAGAAGCCAATCAAGTATCTAATGCTCCTGTGGCCAAAAAGGTTTGTAATAGTGATGTATGACATGATTTATGAGATTAATGGTCACAACAGTGATTTTACTCATTTTTTTGGAGAAAATCCATCTTTGTATTTTACTGAAGTTTTGGATGATAGAGTTTGTAGTAAATTAATCAATGACTTTGATAATTTGTCATTAATGTATGGGACTAACAATTATACTTGTTGGAGCAAATTATTAGATGTCTAGTAGAACTTCTAGACGGAAAAGGGAGAAGAGACGATGGAAACAAGAACTAGCTAAAATTGCCAAGAACAGGGTATTAATTTGTTAAACTGCATTAGAAGGATATCTCAAAACGTTGATTATCTATCTGTGGCTTCCTGAAGTCCTGATTCGTATACATTTCTTGTAATTTGAAATCGCAGCCACAAGCCTATTCAAAGCCTGAAGTAACTAAAGCTGGAAACAAAGAGGCCAGTGGTCACCCAAAGGGACTAGTAAGTAACTAATTGTGCACCAAACTTCCCGCAAACTGAAGTATCGTATTAGTTAACCCATTTTTGTTAATTTTCAGCTACACTGGAAACAGGCTTCTAAAAACCATGTGCAGAATGGGAATGAGGGTCCTATTGTGAGCAGGCCAGGACATATTCGGTTTGATTTTTCTGAAGAAGGTATATGTTATTTGGTAACTTATATGTTCCTGTCATTGCGGAGTGCTAATTTTCATTGTTAATTGTTTTATGCAGATCAACCTGCAAAACAGACCAGAGTATCAAAAGTATGTTTCCAATGCGTAGACAAAACTCATGATAATATGCTCATAATCTCTCATAGTTGATAATCCTTACAACTTTGTGTATGAATACTTCTACTCTTCTGGAGACCTACGCAACAAGAAACTAATAGAATACTGAATACCTAAATATCCTCACAAAATATAGCATAAACATTCATACTTGGTTAATTGTAGAACTGTGGGAGATTAATTTACAGCAATCTACACCTATATTTTGGGCATACCTTACCTTAACTCTTACTGTAATATTATTGTAGGTTTCTTGCCCTATAGCTTTCATCGTCTCAGCTGTTTGTTGAACTTAAATTCTGACTGTTGTGAATCGATAACTTGTTGCATTTTGCTTTTTCGAACATCTAGTTAAATTTGATAATGTTGGGGTCCAGATGTCAAATGAATTACTGTGTTTATTTGATGATATGACTAGTCATATTTTTCTCACATTCTGTGAATCTCATTTTGTTGCGTGTAAAGCAACACAACTGCGTCATTTGCCCAATAACTTAATATTTATTATCTTTACTGTTGTATATTTTGCTATAATTTGGCTTATAGACCTTCCCATATTAACACTTGAGTCTTGCTTCAGGAAACTTTTAACCAGAACAGCAGTAGCAGCAAGAGAAAAAGTCAAAAATGGGGTGGCAGAGAAAGGTTTTTAACTTATCAAAAGAATGAATCTAAAAGAATAAGTAAAGAATCTTTCAAAATGTTGTTCAAAGATGCTCAAGTACCTGTAATTGATCCCAATGATTTTGACAAGCTTCCTCCCTGTTGCGAGCCAAAGGTATCTCTCTCTCTCTCTCTCACACACACACAGAGTGCAGGCAAGCCACACACGCTTTTTTTTTGTTGGGGGGGGGGGGGGTGTTTGGGATTTCTTAATTGTAACTTCTTATTGCTTTTTAAAATAAGCAGTTTGGAATACGTAACTATAAAATGCTTATTCAAAACAACTTAGTTCACTGACAAACACCTTTAAAAGTGTCCATCTGCTGCATCAAAAATTCAAAACGCAATAAGTAGATAATTAGCGATCTTAAACACCTCGTATGCACACAATCATTTTGTTATGGTATGGATGTTTCATTCCTTTTTTTAGTGATGTTAACGGATTTCTTTGGCTCTTGTAATAACAGTATGTCTAGATTATAATATGCTTATTTGCCATTTTTCACCTCACCATAAGAAACTGCAATTCTTTTCAGCTAATATATGTTTTGATTTGCAGGAAGGTGATGTGATTGCTTATCGTCTTCTCGAGTTAAATTCTTCATGGATCCCTGAGCTCTCATCCTTCCGTGTAACTTTCTCCTCAGAAACATTTTTCCTCAAAACAACTATATGTACATGTGATTATGTGGGCGGCTTCTATATTCTATTTTTTTTATTCTGGTAAACAATCGATTTACATTGCAGGTTGGAAGAATATCGTATTATGATGCCAAGGACATTGTTCTGATTCCAGTGCCAGAATATCCTATTGTCTTGGGTGATATTAAGGAAGATGGGCCCAATGCATCTCTTTATGGAGAAGATGGCACTTTAGAGGTAGTATAGCATTCAGCATGCACTAGTGAGATGCCTAGTCTCTTGATTACTGATAATGTGTTTTTTTTGTGCAGATCAATTATTCAGCTCTTGTTGATGTCCGCAATGTCGAGCAATATGTTCCAGACGCTACAAAAGCAGCCAGTAATGGTGTTAACCAAACTTTGTTGAGTAACGACATGGATGCTTCTGAAAATTTGGTATGTAACAGTAACGACAACAATACAGATGACCCAAAGGACTCCAATCCAGGTATATTTTATTTATTTATTCATGCATTTAAATTTTAGATCATAATCATGAAACATCATCTCGAAGAGCATTGAAGTAAACACATCAAGAAGTGAATGACAATGAGAACTAGTGTTAAGAGATTGTAGTATCATGTAGTGGGTATGAGTAGAAAATCTTGCATGTTTAGTGTAATAAATACAACATTTGATTTTGTAACTGTCAAAATGGTAAGCAAGACATTTAACATGGAACCGGATTTTATCTATTTATGATTGTCAGTAACACATTAGACAGCAGTTTGCAAGCTGACTTTTGAAGGAACAGTTCATGTAGTACAGTTATACAAACTCCCTAATTGCAAATGGTTCTTATTGTAGCATATGAATCAATGACAGTGTTAAATTTTCGTTATGATCAATGTTTAACCATTTTTATAAAATGAAAAATGGAGAAACATATTTGTTTGGATCTTTAATCCCTTACTTATAATGTTTTTGCATTCATATGAATCTGGTAAATACGAGGATCTGTTGTACCTTCAGAGGATGGTGAAACATGTTATGTACTTATATATTTTTGCTGTGGTAATTGAGCATTTGTAGAAAATGGAGAAGTAAATCCATGGGATCAGTTCAGCAAGGCAAACCCCAAAGCCAGTCAGTCGGATATGGTAGCTTATATGGTAGCTTCTGCACTGAACCAATGCTCAAATGGTGCGGCTGGCCCAAGTACAAGTACAGCTGGTCATGGTGCGGCTGGCCCAAGTACAAGTACAGCTGGCCATGGTGCGGCTGGCCCAAGGACAAGTACAGCTGGCCCAATGACAAGTACGGCTCCAGATGCTAATAAAGAAGAGTCATCTAAGGAGAAAGATGAGCAGCAGAAGGATAATGCTTCGGACCCATGGTTAAATGCAAATAAGCCAGGGCTTTCTGAAGTGAGTAATGTCAGTTGGACAGAAATTCAGAAGACCGGCCCTGCTGCTGACGATAATTGTGAAAATGGGAGCTCTTGGGGAAGACCATGGTCCTCATTCGCACCCTCGAGGAGCAGTGCAGTCAAACAACCGAACCAAGAAAATAACTGGTATAGCGGAAGTTCTCGTGGCAATGGGAAACCATGGTCACGTGGTGCTCCAAGAGGACGTGGTCGTGGTGGCCGTGGCCGTGGTCGCGGGAGAAATGGTATTATGTAAATGTTCCGGTGGGAATGATCGGAAATGATTGGCTTGAGAGGAGATAACTGAGGCTGAGCCTATGTTCTGTTTCAAGATGTGGAAACTATGGCTATTTTGAGGTATGGGAACCAGTGCCGTCTATGTTATGATTGTGTAATCTATAACTTATGCCATCATCTATCATACAGTTCTAGGATTTATTTAATATGTTTTCTTCTGTAAAGGTGGTTTCTTAGTTTGTGGTGTCTACCTTAAACTGCCAGTGTTAAATGAGCTAATTTATAACATAAAATTCGATGGAAACTGCTTCGATTCCTGTGAAAAATTCGATAGCTACACTTGAACTTAAGAAGATATTAAAGTAATAAATACATTTTAATAGCTCAGAAACTGTACAAGATATTCCACATGATACATCACTTCTGATCTTTCTCTGCTGTATTTGGAAATGAGAAACAATGAAGATGCTTCCATAGTTTCTCTGGTTCTTCGCCTTCTTTCACTACCTGTAAAATAATTGGATACTATTAAGTAATATGATTTGAGAATACAAGTAATGTAATGTTTATAACGCTCATAATTCAGCACATTACCTGAACAATAGAGCTTGTTGACAGACCTTCTTTAACAAGAAAGTCATGACCAACCATTTGCCACTCGATGCGACCGTTATTGCTGCTGCCTGAGACATCGCGTCCCACCCAAATATACAAAACATCTGCGATATAAGTTATATACACAGATCTGGAATCAGGAACCCCTGTACTACCCATCTCGACTTTCTCCATATTAGGCCACTGATAAAGAACAAAATCAGCCTCTGTACTCCTGCCCGAAATGTCATCATTCATACACTCCTGCCAATCATCGTCATCTGCAGCATCTTCCATGCTTTGATCCTCCATGGAAAATGACCAGGTTCTGACCAGGCTCTTTGGAATTTTAGGGTTAGGGTTTAGATTGGGATTAGAGTCTGATGCTTCCAACCCAGAAGGGGATGGTTGAGCCGATACAGATAAATCAGACCAGTTAGATGATGTGGGTGAGAACGTGAACGAATAGGTATCAGATGTTGAAGGTGAAACCGAAGGAGACGTGTTATCAAAATTTATTTGATCTTTAACAAGAAATGAAGAGAATGAATCGGGGGACATGCATTCAGAGTAACTATCATCTTCATCTCCCTTGGAACCAGTAGTAGTATTTACCCAATTTCGAGCTGAAACTGAAGAACAAGAATCAGGTGAGTCGCAAGGCGCTTCAGATTCAATTTCTTTGGATGATGTTATCAACTCCTTCATGACACCAGTGGCAAACTTCCTTCTCAATCTTTCCCAGCCACTTTGTCTAGCCGGCAAACACGTCTCGGAGTTGGTTCCCGAGATCGAAAAAGGCGGGACCACCCCACTATTTGCTGCTTCAGCAAAAACACCAAAATCTATATCATAGTCAACAACTATCCTTTGACCAGCAACACCTCTATTTCCCAGAAACTGTTCTTCATCTTGATCATTCCTGATTGCATTCCAGAACTCAACCGGCTCTTCACCTTCCTGAACGGTCAACGCTGGACCATTAACTTTTTCATATCGAATAACCTGTGAAGCTGCTAATCTTGCACTCTCATACATCAAAGGATCACAATTCTTTCCTATCCACACATATATAGCAGAAGGAACATTAACAATAAAAGCACCACGAGAATCAAGACCCTGAGCATTAGGTCGCGCCAATAGTTTTGGTACAAGATGAAGCGGTGCATATGACGAGTGTGGAGCTATCCTATACATTCTTAAAGCTGAATTCGGGCTTACGGGTACAGCATGGACCCGTTTCTGGCACTGCAGAAGCTGACTAGCGAAACCCATGTTTGGATTAGTCACACCTCTTGCTGCTTTCACTTGCTGAAACGCGGTGTCAAAGCTTTGACCGTCTCTCCACATAAGGTACGCTATAACCAAAGATGTTGACCTCGATACTCCTTGACAACAGTGCACAAAAACCCGCCCGTTTTGCTCTTTAACATCCTCAAAGTAGTCAAAAACATCGTACAGGATGGACGTAATATCCTCAGACGGGCTGTCTTGAAGCCAAAGCGTCTTGTACACTAAATCATTCTTGAAATACTCAGGGCACACAAAACCGACACAGTTCAAAACATGTGTAATCCCATTTTCACGCAGCACATCACGATTTTTGGCAATAGCATCACTTCCTAGAAACACATGATCCATGATCCTTGAACATTCTTTATCAAAAAATGCAAGCTTATCTTTCTTAAACTCAAACTCTCTAGGAGGTTTCCCTGAACCTTTATTCAAATTCAAAGGAAGAGCAGGCGGTCTAGGCTTAACGCCGGGTGTAGTTGCCGCCACATTCGGCCAAACACCAAGATCATCAGAACCCGCCCTTGGCCACTCTTCAGTTCTCGGTCTAGAAACCGAAAGTGGCTGAAGAGGCGGCAAACAAGCTCTCGCCTTTCCAGCCCAAGAAACCGACCGCGAATATATCTTCCTATTATCTCCTCCTCCAGCAGCCGAAGCAGCAGTAGCAGTCTGCTGCTGCACCTTGTCTTGGTCACCCAACATCTAGAAAAGCAAAATCTTTTCTTGGAAACTAATATATTGAAAAGTGGATTAAACCCATGTGAGGATGGTTCTAGGAAAGATGTATACACTATAAACTTAAACTCATACTATGAAGAGAAATATGAAAACTAATAAAAAATCTCACCTAAAACACCTTGACTATGAGAAGAAAATAAAGACTGAGTAAACGACTGAGCTATCTTAACGTGGGATGTGGGGTATTATTCTAAGAAAAAATCAGAAAAAGTAGGCTGAAATGGTTGAATGAAGACTTGTTATTTAAGAAGAAAAATATGAAAATATGAAGGAGTAATATATAAGTTTTGAATGAATAGTTGTTAGTTGAAGATTGAATGGTATTGATGGTGGCCATATTTGACTAGGAAAATCAGAAGTGGTCAAAGTGACAGCGCCATCTTGGAATTTCTGTTGCTATTTATAGGGACTGCTATACTGGACACTTACTTGTTGGTCTTCATGATTCATAATTTCATATTATGAGTTTTGGACTATATATTTTTTTGGTGTATATGGTTTGTAATATTTTTTTGAGTTAATTGCAAAAATCGTCCTTAAAGTTTGACGAAATTACAGATTTAGTCCAAATACTGAAAAATTGCAAATATAGTCCTAAAATGAAACTATTTTGCAAAATTTTGTCCCAGCTTTCTAACTCCGTTAACCGACGTTATCTTTTCAGTTAAATGTTTGCATCGTTAGTCCCTCCGTTAGTTTTGTTTGCATCGTTAGTCCCACCGTTAGCATTTTCGTCTGACTTTTAACTTTTTCGTCCGATTCTTTACGTTTTCGTCTGAATTTTTACATTTTCGTCCGATTCTTTACGTTTTCGTCCGAATTTTTACGTTTTCATCCGAATTTTTTCGTTTTCGTCCGATTCTTTACGTTTTCGTCCAAATTTTTTCGTTTTCGTCCGATTCTTTACGTTTTCGTCCGAATTTTTACGTTTTCATCCGAATTTTTTCGTTTTCGTCCGATTCTTTACGTTTTCGTCCAAATTTTTACGTTTTCATCCAAATTTTTTCGTATTCGTCCGATTCTTTACGTTTTCGTCCAAATTTTTACGTTTTCATCTGAATTTTTACGTTTTCGGCCGAATTTTTACGTTTTAGTCCGATTCTTTACGTTTTCGTCCAAATTTTTACGTTTTCATCCGAATTTTTACGTTTTCATCTGAATTTTTACGTTTTCATCCGAATTTTTTCGTTTTCGTCCGATTCTTTACGTTTTCGTCCAAATTTTTACGTTTTCATCCGAATTTTTACGTTTTCGTCTAAATTTTTATGTTTTCGTTCGAATTTTTACGTTTTCGTTCGATTCTTTACGTTTTCGTCCAAATTTTTACGTTTTCATCCGAATTTTTACGTTTTCGTCCAAATTTTTATGTTTTCGTTCGAATTTTTACGTTTTCGTTCGATTCTTTACGTTTTCGTCCAAATTTTTACGTTTTCATCCGAATTTTTATGTTTTCGTTCGAATTCTTTACGTTTTCATCCAAATTTTTAAAACTCTTTCCTCCTAGTGTAAACATAACTACTTTTAAGGTTTAAATTTTGTTGTGCTAAAAATTTATATAGTTAAACGAAAAAATATAAATTATGTAATTCGGGTTATTAAGGTCAACACGAAAACTGAACCGAATTTTATAAATTTTTTCGAATTTTTAAAATTTTTTTTAATTTTTATAGGTTTTTTCGAATTTTTATAAATTTTTTAGAATTTTTATAAATTTATATAGTTAAACGAAAAAATATAAATTATGTAATTCGGGTTATTAAGGTCAACACGAAAACTGAACCGAATTTTATAAATTTTTTCGAATTTTTTAAAATTTTTCGATTTTTTGTAAATTTTTTTAATTTTTATAAGTTTTTTCGAATTTTTATAAATTTTTTAGAATTTTTATAAATTTTTTCGAATGAAAACATAAAGTTTCGGATGAAAACGTAAAAATTCAGATGAAAACGTAAAAATTTGGACGAAAACGTAAAAATTCGAACGAAAACATAAAAATTTGGACGAAAACGTAAAAATTCGAACGAAAACGTAAAAATTCGGATGAAAACGTAAAAATTTGGACGAAAACGTAAAGAATCGGACTAAAACGTAAAAATTCGGCCGAAAACGTAAAAATTCAGATGAAAACGTAAAAATTTGGACGAAAACGTAAAGAATCGGACGAAAACGAAAAAATTCGGATGAAAACGTAAAAATTCGGACGAAAACGTAAAGAATCGGACGAAAACGTAAAAATTTGGACGAAAACGTAAAGAATCGGACGAAAACGAAAAAATTCGGATGAAAACGTAAAAATTCGGACGAAAACGTAAAGAATCGGACGAAAACGAAAAAATTTGGACGAAAACGTAAAGAATCGGACGAAAACGAAAAAATTCGGATGAAAACGTAAAGAATCGGACGAAAATGTAAAAATTCAGACGAAAACGTAAAGAATCGGACGAAAAAGTTAAAAGTCAGACGAAAATGCTAACGGTGGGACTAACGATGCAAACAAAACTAACGGAGGGACTAACGATGCAAACATTTAACTGAAAAGATAACGTCGGTTAACGGAGTTAGAAAGCTGGGACCAAATTTTGCAAAATAGTTTCATTTTAGGACTATATTTGCAATTTTTCAGTATTTGGACTAAATCTGCAATTTCGTCAAACTTTAAAGACGATTTTTGCAATTAACTCTATTTTTTTTGTTTGATACTTATGGAATAAGGAGAATGGAATTTTTAGATAAGGAAAGATAATTGATAGATTACAAAGATCATCATCTTGTGGCTCACATGATGAGTTAATAATCATAAATTTTTTTGAACAAATTAATCATAATTATATGTAATGAAAATGGTCATGGGTAGGGCCGTAAACGAATCGGACGAACACGAACGGAGCCTTGTTCATGTTTGTTTATTTAATTTTAACTGGACAAATAAACGGACACGAACGTTTAAACGGACGAATTTTTTTGTTCATGTTCGTTTATGTTCGTTCATTAAGACACTAAGCGAACGATAAACGAACATAAACGGTCGAACATAAATGAAAATAGACAGACAAACATAAACTTTATTGAATTATGCAAAATATATTGTTTTATAAGTGTTGTATTGTTTAAACAAACCAATTTTATAATTATACAATTAAAAGATATGATATACGAATATAAATAAATAAATGAACATAAATGAACACATAATCGGACGTTCACGAATATAAATGAACGGACGTGGCTTTTGTTCATGTTCATTCATTTAACTAAACGAATGTAAAATATTATTCATGTTCGTTCATTTAATAAATAAACGAACATAAACGAACTTTTTACCGAACGGTTCATGAAATGTTCATTGAACGTTTAGTTCGTTTACAGCCCTAGCCATGGGAGATAGCTTTGGCCTTTTGGGTATGCTTGTGATGTTTTAAGATTTAGGGTGTGTTTGGTAAAAGTAGCAGTGAGCTGTGAACAGTAGCAACAGCTCACAGCTTCTTAAAGAAGCATTGGAAAAATGAGCATTCCTAAAAAATAGCAAAGCTTACCGCTCATTTGCCAAACGAACAATAAAAATTAAAAAGCTCATTGCTCACCGCTCATCGCTCAAAAAGCTCCGCGCCAAACATAGCCTTAGATAGTCAAATAAAATGAAAGGATATGTTATTGGTACCCCTGACCTATCGTATTTTGTTCTTCACCCCCCTTGACCCACTTTGTTTATAGTACAACACAATTTTTTTTTATCAATTTATGTTTCGTATTTTCTGTCAAGTTAGTACTTTTGACTTATTAAAATTTATATTTTCTGTTCTGTACTTTCAAGTTTATAGTTTTTTAATATAAACAAAATAAAAAATAAAAAAACAAGGGAGGGTACAAATGGCCTTTCTAGGGGTACTTATAACCACACCCTAAAATGAATTATATTTGTTGCGACTACTTTTGGCAACTATTTATATTTAGAACATTTAAATAAGTAGCTAATCAGAATCAATTTCACACTACTCAAGCACTAGAATTATTGCGTATAGTAACACAATATTCATAAATCACTTTAACAAATACTAATGCATAACATATACTATGACCATATGTCACACTTTTATAGAATAAGAAGCTAAAAACATTTGAGTGTGTTATGTACGAGACTTTTAGACTAAACTTTAAGTTTGCATTATTGCATATACGAATTGTTAACATGAGGATATAACCACACGTAGGGGTCACGATTAGGGTAAACTACAAAAGTGGATCGCCATGTGTTAGGTCCGGTTTTTGGTTAGGTCCTGTTGATCAGTAGAAGACTGAACCTATAAACGACGGACATAATGGTCGAACATGAGTAAATTTTATTTTGTGAAGGTGACCGATGTCGGCCAAATAATTGAAATATTTTATACTTTGTCAACATTTGCTTTACTTCTACAGTTCTACAATATTGGCACATAAAATGTAAAAGAATCGTCCATGAGAAACTATAAAAAAAACATTGCAGTTAATGATAATGACTTACATGTGACAAGAAAAGTGAAATATTTTTAATGTGCAAGTTTTTGTAAGTTAGCATTAATTTATATAACATGGTGCGCTTCCTTTCTGTCTCTTTTGGCATCGTGGATTGTTTATTTATAGAAACAAAACAAAACTAAGAAAACAAAAAACATCTTAGGGTACAATATTTAATTGGTTTGTCACACCCAATATTCTAGTTCTAGGGTCAAATACGACTACCAAACACCTAAAAATTTACTTTTCCCAACCTACTACTATTATGTGTGCAATACATCCTCAACTACCATCACTGCTATATATTTAATCGTGTTACAATTTTATATATATATATATATATATATATATATATATATAGAAAAGTGATTTGATCAAGAATATAAAGTTATATATCTTCTTGAAGACTATGTTGTGTGTTTAACGATATCATTGATAATAACTATAGATTTGCTATATAGAAACAAGTTAAAGAAATAATTTGAAGTCGATTGTCGTGCAAACTGGTCTCCAAGAAATATGTTTCGATATTTGGTATTTAAGGGTCCCCATAATCTTATGTTTATCTTTCTTTTATATTGACGATCTTCAACACGAAAATCAAAGAGACTTCTACAAATTAAGAATCCAGAAAAATGGCCCAATAACAGCACACTAATAAGCCCAAATATGTAGAGCAAATATCCTGTCTTGTTGCCCATGCTATCATTTAATTGTGTTGAAGACTTGAAGCTGTGGTCTCAAAATGGTTTTGTTCTCATGTGTTCTTTTTTAACTACTAAAACTAAAATTGCACATAACTTAAAGATATAGTGGATGAGTGCCGATGCTATTATGCGAGACATCACTAAGTTCGAGTCTCTAAAGAGTAAATTGCAAAAACTGTTTCTATAGTTTGTTCAAAGTGCAGACGCAATCGTTAAAACTTTGAAAATGCAGTCATAGTCCTTGTAGAAAACTTATTGTTTGAATATCGTCCCTTTCCAAACTAAAATATTTTCTCCTCCCTTTTAGGGTATTTATGTCATGTCATTTCAATCAGGCCATGAACGATATCCAAATCAAAAGTTTCTCACGGAATACATTCTCACTAGTCACTATTGAAGTTTTAAGGATTACTTTTGCTATTCACTCTCCTATATATTTACATCCAGTTTTTACTTTTCAGTAGAGAATGCAAATTTTCATAACTACTTATTGCATGACATCTCGGACTCTATAAACCAAAATTATTTAAAATAGAATTCGTGACTCGTGACATTGTACCAAAACCTCTAGATACCATTTCTATTTCGTGCCTTAATATAACAAGGATATACAAATTTAAGCAACAGAAAAAATGAGTCATGGGATGGAGAAAAAGCATTCCTAAAAAAGACCCCGTGAGTCAATGAGTTGCCTTGGAAGTCTTTCCAAAACCCCAAAAAGTCCAATGGATTCACTCCAACATTTATTTTTCCATGTTAAGATAGCTGAATTTTGATAAAAGTCATCAATTAATAATGCCTTAATAAAATTAGATCTTTAAAAAAGATCATAAAAAAGAACTTCTAGACAGGAGCTTTGATAATATATCTTGTGACATGTATTGATGTTAGATAGGCCGACTTTGAATTATCTTTTTTTAAGATGAGTGATAGATACCTAGATTATATGACTAATTTAATGCTTAATATATTTATCGATTGACACATTGCATGCACATTTTCTTACTCGTACTTTTGATCTTATTGTCAGACATACTTTTAGACATACTCGTTCCAAGGAAAGTGACTGATAGTTGAGATTTTGGAAGTGATTTGAAATGTTTGGGAAATAATTTTGTTATGGTGGCGATGGTTTTAAATGTAGAATATAAATTGTTATCCATAGTTGGATTTATCTTTTCTGGATTTGGATATAACTAAATATAAAAAGTTTGCCTTTTTTTCTTATAAAAGTTCATAGGCTAGATAATATTCACAAGGACCATGTTTATGTGTGAACTTAGGAGTGAAGAATGGTGATGGTGAAATTTGCAGATGTTCAGATCTGTTTAATTTGTTATTAAAAGGATGGTTATGGTGAAGAATGGTTATGGTGAAATTTGCAGATGAAATAATATCAGATTTGTTTAATTTGCTAGATAATAAAAGGAACACATATTATTATCTTTTCAGGATTTGGCTTTTTTTTTAATGATTTCTATGATTTGTGTATAATAATAATAATAATAATAATAATAATAATAATAATAATAATAATAATAATCACAAGGACCAAAAATGAAATACCAAGCAAACTACAAGGACCAAAATGTAGTTAGTAACTTTTTCAAAAAAAAAAAAAAGAAAAAAGACAAATCGTCCAAGAATTGTGGGTCTCAGTCGCCCAAGAGAGTACTTGTATAAACTAGTACTATGTACCGACATGGTAGGGACACCCCTAGGGACACTTGGCACAATTTTAGGATATCCGCCCAAGATTTTCAGGCGACCCTCTCCCATGGGGTATTCGGAGAAAAAAAATTTTTTTTTTTGGGCATTTAAGGTGAGTACATGTGTACTTGTGGGGCATTTGAAGAATTATCCCTTTTAGTTATAAGTATTATTTTCTTTTGGGAAAATTCTTTATGTACCCTTAAAGTACAAACCACCAACCCCTACTGTCCCCACCAAGTTTTTTTTTCTTCAAATACCCTTGAGGCGGAGGTCGCCCAAAAATCTTGGGCGGATTAATTAGTAATGTGACATGTGTCCCTAGGTGTGTCCCCACCAGGTACACTTTATCACATGCATTATTTGGGCGACTAGGCCCACAAAACTTGGGCGACTTGATCTTTTTGTCTTTTTCCTAGGACACATAAAGACCTATCCTACCCTTCATTTTTATCTTCCATTTTAATCATCATCATCATCAACATTCAACATTCACTTTTCACCATCTGTTTCCTCACTTTTCTCTCATCCAAGCAAACCAAGATCCAAATACCAAGATCTTTGTTTTCATCTCTTTGTTTTCACCAAACCGAAACCCAGTAAAATAACGAGATCCAAAAAACCAACAACGGTGACGACGGATCTACAAAGCCCCATCACCACCGCCACCAGCTTCATCCCAAAACCCCATCACCACCGCCACCTATTACCACTAACCATCATCCAACATCAATAAAACCATTACGAAACCCATACATATAAAAATCATAGTATCAATAGATATGGAATCTAAAATTTAATATGAACTTTGGATCCGACGGCGTGTAATGCGATGGGATCGTATTTGGTAGTAAGAGTGTAGGTCGCATGGTGTGGGGTCTGGACTGAAATGATGGTAGTGTTGATTTTCGAATGTGGTTGTGATAGTTTGACCGGAAGTTGTAGAGGTGGTGGTGGTGGGCAAGGCCAAAAACAGTGGTGGTTGTGTTGTAGCAGTAGTAGTATTGGTGGAGTTGTTGGCTATGTCGACGCCAGTGGTAGAAGCAGGTGCCCAATGGTGGCGGTTCGTGTGGTTATGTGTGGAGGGAAGATGAAAAAAATATAATACAAGTTATAATTTGATTTTAAACATTGGTTCAAATAAAGGTTAGGATAGTAATTTACTTGATTGGTGTTTGTTTTAAGGTTAGGATAGTAATTTACATAACAAGTCGCCCAAGAATAAAGAACAGTGAGACACATTCGCCCAAGATATATGTATTAGAAAACAATAAAAAAAGACCATACTTTTTTAGGAAAAAGACAAAAAGATCAAGTCGCCCAAGTTTTGTGGGCCTAGTCGCCCAAATAATGCATGTGATAAAGTGTACCTGGTGGGGACACACCTAGGGACACATGTCACATTACTAATTAATCCGCCCAAGATTTTTGGGCGACCTCCGCCTCAAGGGTATTTGAAGAAAAAAAAACTTGGTGGGGACAGTAGGGGTTGGTACCTTTGTACTTTAAGGGTAGATAAAGAATTTTCCCTTTTCTTTTTTCTAAACCAAAACAGTACTTAACGAGCTGGGAAACCCGCGCGTTGCCGCGGGCCTTTTTTTTTTTTTTTTTTTTTGACGCGCGTTATTGTGTATTTGTGCATTAATTGCCTTTTATTTTTTGTATTCGGATTGGATTAACGTTGCCTTATGTGTTTAATTTTGTGACAAAAAGTTGAGCTTTTTTTTTTTTTTTTTTTTTTTTTTTTTTTTTTTTTTGTTGTAATAAGTTGGGCCTACTTTTTTTGTTTCCTCCTTATTGGGTCAGGCATATCTTTTTTTTGGGCCTTAGTAATAGTAATGTGTCTCTTTTTTTTCTCTTAACGTTTAATAGATTTGGGTATTTAGGGTTTAGAAAACGCGCGTCACCCATTCCCATTCCAAAAAGTTCTTGTTCGATCTAAAGCTTTGTTGATTCAAACGGCATGTCACCAAGGTTTCCCAAGTGTTTAAAAATTGCTCATGAAATCGGTGATCGGCGAATTGATAGAGTTCTGCAGGCTATTTTTTCGCGGGAGAAGGAAACATATAAGGGGGATGAAAAGAGCTATAATGAAATGATTGAAGAGATACAGGCTAGGGTTGAACATAGGCATGGAATAATTCTTGAGCTAAAGAAGTTTATGAGCGACCCTGTTCTGGATGAGTGTCTTGCAGATTTGAGGGATGCGGAGCAAGAGGATATTGCTGAAATTGGGCGTTTGATCCACATGAGTCATGCTGCTGCTTTAAGTGCTGGTGAGAAATCCAGGATTATTAAGAAAATTAGGAAATTCAAGTAAGTTTGGTAGTCTGTCAGTGTTTTGTATGGGTAAGGTTGTTGAAGTATAGTGGTGTTTTGTGTTAGTTTGTTGGGTAAAAAGGTTAGGTTTCCATGTAGGTGTGTTGGTACTTTGTACTCACTATAACTCTCAGTTCCAGTGTGTAACACCCCCAAAATCATAATATTGCGGAAGCATACACTTTGGGTGCTACTAAATCGATAATCACAACACAAGATATAGAGAACGGATAAAAAATCCGTTTTTAAATACATTACATGTTCAAAGTCATGTTGTCTTACATAAATTCCATTTCAAATGAAAATGTAGCCCATTTAACAAAGCGGTCCAAATTTCAGAGTTAACGCAACAATAAAAACATTTCCATTATTTATTATGACCATCGCCATGCCCTGCCTTCAGTAAACACACCTAAGTTTCCTGAGAAAAAAATGCTAAAAGTCAGCTAACGCTGGTGAATTCATAGGTTTAAAGTAAATAACACATATGGACCATAGCAATATTCAGCAACAATTCAGCAATAACACACTATCCTGCTATGGAAACACTAAGCCTCATCTAACCGAACTATGACATCACAGCATGCCAAGCTGGCATTAGCTAGAAAAGGGGTGCCCGCGAGTGTTAATCCCCAGACACTCGGCCTATTTTCATATGGTATACGTTCGCCTTGACTATGCCGAGCCAACCGAACGGGGGTGTCATCCCCAATAGATCTATTTATATCAAACGGCTTTCTAGACATGAATTAACGGTTGATGATAGAGGGCGCAATGGTATTCAGCTAAACTTAGGTTTCTGCATACAAGTGTGTATAAAAACAAAATCCATTTTTGGTCCATGAAAACAGTTTTGCATGTTTCTCACCCCAAGCTTATAAAACAAATCGTATAAAAATATGGGGCTATAAACTCACCTTAAAATAATAGCAACCTGCAAATAAATCAACAAAATAGTGCAACCGCTCCGACACGCAACCTAAATCAGTACGGTAAGTCTTAGCGATATATTCGTGTCTCATATGTCTTTACTTTATTTGAAAAGTTTACGCGTGAACAGTGCTTGTGTATTTCTTGCTTGCTGGGCGGTAAAATATATTTCAAAATGATTTATGAGAGGACCTATGACACACGGTTAAGGTGGTTAAACCTTGTATACTTTGTGTGTAAGATATATTGAGTTTATATGATTAAGCACGCGGAATTTACTTAACCACACTTAGAAGGTTATGTATGTTATGGAAATGGAAGAATTATATTTGTTACTTAACAATGAACAAAGAAAGTTTTTCACTAAACGATTCAATATTATTCAAAATAATACGAGTGATCTTGTGTTTATCACTAGGGTTACAAAACCTTGAATCTTATGTTACAACTTGTGATTTGTGTTTGTTCTATGTCTTAACAGTTCTAAGTTCTTAGTTGAGGTGTGTACACAATATCCAAGTCTAAGATCTCTTTTATAGTTGCAAGAGATCTTTACAAATTGCTTAAAGTCTTAGCCGACTTACTTGGTTAACTTATGCTTATATTGTATCAGTACATAAGATACAACATGTATCTATGTATACAACTTGTTAACTAAGCACATGGAGTAAGATATTATCTACCGTATATGTTTGACCAAAATACAATAAATATCTTTTCGATCTTATCCTTGAAGTAGCTTTATGACTCACTGATCAGCAGTACCATATACAACTAGCAGTACCTTCTACTTGAACTAGTAGTACCTTCTTGCTCTAGCAGTACCTTGATGTACTAGCAGTACCTTGATCATGAACTAGCAGTACCTTCGACTTAGAGTAAATTCTAATACTCTAACTTCAGAATATTTAATTCCCAACAATCCTCCCCTAAACATGTGAATCATTTAAACATGTTTTCTGAATTAAATGAGGACTTGAAAAGATCTTTCAAACACTTCATGAGTCTGAACTATTCTTCTTATTCTGAACTGTTCTGCTTTGTTCTTCTTTGACTTCAGCAATATCAAAACATTGTACCAAAAGATGGTGCAATTTCCTTGGATGGAGGAATTGTAAGAGGCAATGATTTCAACAAGTGAAATCATCTATCAGCATGCCTTTGCAAGTGATAAACAAACATAATGAACTGAAATTGAAACTTTCCTTCGTTTGATCTAGATAGAACTTTCTCCTTTAG
Organism: Artemisia tridentata subsp. tridentata; assembly: GCA_021014915.2. Lineage (NCBI taxonomy): Eukaryota > Viridiplantae > Streptophyta > Magnoliopsida > Asterales > Asteraceae > Artemisia > Artemisia tridentata. The sequence continues at coordinate 270,212,794 of CP139501.1, read as the reverse complement.
AAATGCTTCATCCCTTCTAGATATTTGATCTATTCTAATCATTTTCAACCTCTACATCATCATCTTGTATGCTCTTGTCTTCTCCTTCCATATATTGGTTTATTCTTTCTTTCTGGGCTATTATTTCCTCCCCTGAGATTGTTACCTCCCCTGAAGCAAATAACTTTTGTTTCCTCCCCTTGTTTGGAAGATCTCACTATGTACCTTTGACTGATCTATCAATGTGTAACTTTTGTTGTCAGACAATATTGTACATGAAGCCATCAATTCTTTAAAAGTTTAAGTTGCTGTCCTCATCACTTCTAGGTGTGTTAACTCCTATGAGAGGTGAATCAGTGGACATTTTGATTCAGAATCCATCAATGGATGGTTTTTGAGAATCCTTGAAAATCCTTTTAAGAAATCATTTAACTTAGTAGTATGTTCATGATTTTAGAATTGAAAAATCATACTACTTCCAACCATTTTGAAAGAATCAAGTGTATAACAGACACTTAATTATCATTTCGGTTTAAAGCAACCTCTGGTTGTGTGAGAACCAATGTTTTTCAGTTATAAATAACTGCCTGTGAAAAGATAAATCTATTCAAAAGATTTTCTTGACAGGGTTTCCAGCTCATAGTAATTGTTGCCTCCAACACAAGTGTTAGATTCACTTTTACTAGCTGTTCTTTCTATCAGATGTCCTCAGACTAACTCATTATACTTAAAAGTATAAAATGATAGAAAGTGAGTTGTATCAGTTACTATCTGATCAACTAAGTCATCAATTCAATGTGAAATATCATAACTAGATTTCAAGAAAGAAGTTTTAAGGAGGTTAAATTCCTAAACTTAGTCCATCATAAACCTATTATGGTCAGCAATTTGATAAGCATTCTGCTGTTCCCATTTCACTTGAAATATCCTTTGTGTTCACATATTCATACCTGAAATAGTTAGTCTAAAACCAAAAGAACAATGTACAAAGTACTTGTCTTGTATTAGTATAATCATAACACCAACTGTATGAATAACACAATTCAAATTTTGATATATTAGCAGTACCTTATAAATCCAGCAGTACCAACAAAAATTTATGTACAAAAACACATCATATTGAAAATTTAAAGATTAAGCATTCCAATACTTGCTACCAAGTACTGAAACCTTGAAACATCAAAAGCTTTTGTTAGCAGATCTGCAAAATTATGCTCTGAAGCAATTTTAAGAACTTGAATTAATCTTTTCTCATTGCAGTCTCTTATAAAGTGATGTCTAATTTCAATGTGTTTTGTTTTAGAGTGTTGTACCGGATTTTTAATAATACAAATTGTACTACTATTATCAATATAAATAACAGTGTTTGAGAAATTGTACCCATAATCAAGGAGTTGGTTTTGAAGCCATAGAACTTGACTAGAGCAACTTGCAGCAGCTATATATTCAGCTTCAGTCGTTGAATTTGCCACACTTGTCTGCTTCTTACACTGCCATGAGACAAGTCTACACCCAAGGAATTGACATCCTCCAGTTGTTGACTTTCTGTCCAAGCTAGCACCAGCATAATCACTATCCGAATATGCTACCAAGTCAAAAGGAGATTCTCTAGAATACCATATACCCAACCTTGGTTGACCTTTGAGATATCTAAAAATTCTCTTGACTGCAGTTAAATGAGAAACCTTTGGAGTAACTTGAAATCTTGCACAAACACAAACAGGAAACATGATATCAGGTCTAGATGATGTAAGGTACATCAAAGAGCCTATCATAGATCTGTAACTGTGTACATCTACATTTTCTCCATTTTCATCTTTCAGAAGGTGCTTCTCAGAGTCCATTGGTGTGCTTGCTATTTTTGAATCAGCAAATTGAAATTTTCTAAGTATCTCTGCAACATATTTGTCTTGACTAATAAATATGCCTTCAGATGATTGCTTAACTTGCAAACCCAAAAAGAATGTAAGTTCTCCCATAGAACTCATCTGAAACTTATCTTTCATAAGCTTCTCAAATTCTAAACACATTTCCTTCCTTGTAGATCCAAAGATAATGTCATCCACATACACCTGCACTAACAGAAGATCCTTCTTGTGCTGTTTGATGAAAAGTGTCTGATCAATCTTTCCTCTTTGAAATCCATTTTCTAATAAGTAGGAAGCTAGTGTTGCATACCAAGCTCTTGGTGCCTGATGAAGGCCATAGAGAGCTTTCACTACTCTGTACACTTTGTTTGGATGTAATGGATCAATGAAACCAGGAGGTTGTGAAACTTACACCTCTCTTCCAATTTCACCATATAAAAATGCACTTTTGACATCCATTTGGTAGACTGTGAAGCCTAAAAATGAAGCATAAGCTAGAAACAGCCTAATTGCCTCAATCCTTGCTACTGGAGCATAAACTTCATCATAATCTATTCCTTCTTCTTGTGTGTACCCTTGTGCTACTAGTCTAGCCTTATTCTTGATCACAATTCCTCTTTCATCCCTTTTGTTCTTAAAAACCCATCTAGTGCCAATTACCTTTTCATTCCTAGGTAAATCAACTAGCACCCAAACCTTTTGAATCTTGAACTGAAGAAGCTCTTCTTGCATAGCCTCTACCCAGCTTGAATCATCTAGGGCTGTAAGAATATTCTTTGGTTCCTTTTGAGAGAGAAAACATACAAATAAACAAGAGTTTGAAAGCTCATGTTGTTTTGAAGCATAAAGGGCATCAAGAATCCCTTTTTGGTCTGAAGAGACCAGTTGTCTTCTTGTCTTCACACCAGATTGTATATCTCCAATCACATTATCCAGGGAGTGAACTTTGTGAATCCTTGTGTGTGGGGTAGTAGGAACATGATAAGATTGTGGAAGATTACTCAAATCCACTTCATCTTCTTGGAACTCTGCATCTTTTGAGTGTAAAGGACCAACAATACCTTCAACTGAACTAACAGTTCCTTCAAATGAACTACCAGTACCTTTAGAAGAACTAGCAGTACCTTGCTCTGACTCGGCAGTACCATCAATATTTAACATATTATGTTGTTCCTCTGTTCCAACATCTTTTCTTTGAGCCTCAACATCTTCTTTTGCTTTACCAGAAGAAGATTCATCATTGTTTGAAGCTAAATCCACACTGGTACTTGACCACAATGGCATAATGACATCAGATTGATCTTTATCTAACTCCACCTCATTTGTTGCTTGTGAACCTGAAAAATTATTAGTTTCTGCAACAACAGGTATATAATTCATAGAATTTGTTAGATAATCAAGATCAAATATCCATTTTGGTCCTTGACCTACTACATTGGATTTGTTTTCCAGAAACTCCACATGTAGTTCTTCTTGTACTTTCTCAGTTCTTAAGTTGTAAACTCTAAAAGTTTTGCTAACAAGAGAATATCCAACTAAGAAACCTTCATCTGCTTTACCATCGAATTTTCCTAAATGGTCTAAGGTATTGAGAATTGTCACATGACATCCAAAAGGTCTAAGAAATCCTATTGCAGGAGTTCTACCATTAAAGAGTTCATATGATGTCTTATTGTGAGGCTGCACAACTAAAACTCTATTTTGAACATAGCAAGCAGTGTTGATTGCCTCTGCCCAAAAGATTATAGGTAGCTTAGAATCAGCTAACATTGTTCTAGCAGCTTCAATTAGTGTTCTATTCTTTCTTTCAACCACACCATTCTGTTGTGGTGTTCTGGCAACACTATATTCTCTCCTAATACCTTTTTCTTTGCAGAAATCATCCATAACTCTATTTTTGAATTCTGTCTCATTATCACACCGAATGACTTTTACTTTCTTGCTTACTTGGTTTTCTATCAGTGTAATGAAGTCCTTAAGGATGCTTGATGTCTCATCCTTAGTGGCTAAAAAGAAAACCCATGTAAATCTGCTATAGTCATCAGTTATAACAAGACAATATTTTTTATGTTGCATACTCCTTACTGAAACAGGTCCAAATAAGTACATATGAAGCATAAACAATGATTGATTGATAGAGTTAAAAATTTTGGGCTTACAAGTGGCTTTGTGTTGTTTGCCTTTTAGACAAGCAATGCATGTTTGATCATTTTCAAATCTTTTGTGAGGTAAACCTCTTACCAAACCATTCTTAACAATTTTATTTATGGTTTTGAAGTTAATATGACCAAGCCTTCTATGCCATAACATTGATTCATCCAATGTGGCCTTTGATACAAGACAAGTTAAATCCTTTTTGGGAATAATGTTCTTCATATCAACACTATACATATTGGCCTTTCTAGGAATTCTAAGAAGTACTTGATTTTCATCAGGCATCTTAAAATCCTTAGATAGAACAAGACATTCAGTGTCAGTAAAAAGGACATTGTTCTTTTTGTCACACATTTGTGAAACACTAAAAAGATTATACTTTAGCTCTTGTACATAGTACACATTTTCAAAATCTAAATTTCCGGTTTTAATAGTACCTTTACCAGAAATTTTGCCACGAAAACCACCTCCAAAGGTAACATATCCTCCATTGAATTCTTGAAAATCTGAAAGATAAGACATGTTGCCTGTCATGTGATTGGAGCATCCACTATCTGAGTATCCTTGATCTTGATGATCAATAGAATGTTCCTGCACACAAATAAGAGTGTTAGTTTTCTTTGGGGATCCAAGCCATTACTGACTTGGATCTGCCTCTTGCATCAATGTAATTTAATCTTTTAAGGACTGTTGATGCAACATTGGATTTTTGAATCCAACATGCTGAGGCCTTAACAACATTTTCCCTATTACCCTTAGCAACAGAGTGAATAACATGCTTAGCAGAGTCTGCTAGCTTTGTAGTTGAACTCTTTGGTCTCCAAATTTGTTTGTGGACCACTGCTTTTGTTTGAATGGACCTTAGAACAGTTTTAGATGCATGTATGAAAGTTGTTTTTGCATCCTTAGCTGTTGATTTTGGGTTAACAGTCATCATAGGTCTAACAGTACCTTTTGATCTACCAGTACCTTTAATTTGAACTGGCAGTACCTTTTTGTATGTATTAGCAGGACCTTTTTGTCTGTCAGGACCTTTGGGTCCAGACTTGTTTGAGACTGTTCTGGGTTTAGTTCTATGAGTGTTAGAGTGAAAATAAGTTTGAGGAGTTTGCCTTTTGTAGTTCACCCTATTGTTTTCATACCCAGTTACCCTTTGGTTGCAGAAAGCTGCAAGATGGTCAAAACTACCACATGTATAACAAGCTTTGTTGTAAAAAACAAAGTCATCACCTAATTGGTTAGACTTGAGGTTGTTCCAATTCCTTTGGTTACCTCTGGGCTTGTTTGTAGTTCTATATTGTTCACAATATCTAACTGGTTTCCTAACAGTCTTAACATTTGACTTAGGCCTGTTAGTGTTGTAATTGACTATCTTAGGAACACTTGTTCCTACTTTCTTAACCAATACAGGTTTAGACATAACCTGTTCTTCTTCATCACTATCACTATCAGTTGTACAATCTTCAACAACTATAGTTTCTCCTTTCTTAACAAAGGACACCTTGTCCTGATAAGATAAATTTTTATCTAAACTTTTGCTTACCTTTTTTTATCTTAGGACTCTTAGTGGCCTTAGAACCATATTCCATGATTGGTTCTTGAAACTCAGCTAATCCTGTGTGTGCTAAATCAATACCTGGAGGTGAATGAACACCTCTGTATGGTGGGGGTACAGACTTAAATCCAACACCAGAATTAACCTTATCAATAACTTGGGCTTCCCAAAGCTTATTGAATCCTTTTGAGGAATGAGCTAAAACATCCACAGAAACCTTTACATTTTCTCTTTCATTTTTGTGTTTAGCTAATGAATCATTCAACTCAACAATACACTCATCTCTGATCTTAATGTCATTTTTTAGTATATTGATGTCATTAGTAAAATGAGATTCATTATCTTTAAAATGTAAGACTTGTTTTTCTAAAACAGCTAGACCTCTTTTGTGATTAGCCAAATTAAAAAGAGAATTCAGTAGCTCTTCTCTATGAGCTTCAAATCTCTTATTAAGGTCTTCATAAGCTTTAAGATTAGGACATGATTCAGTACAAGATGTAATATTGTTTACCTCTGAATCAGAATGGGCCATTAGAGCAAATTCATTGGCCAAAAGAGCAGCATTTGGTGGTGCATCCTCTTCAATAGCCATAGAGCTCCAATCATAACCAATACCATCAGTAGCCAACATAGCCTTTGGCTCTTCAACAGTAACTTCCTTTCTCCTATCTTGCTTATACCATGTGTTTCTATTCTCCTGCTTTCTTGGGCTTCTACACTCCTTAGCAAAGTGTCCTAACCTATGACAGTTGAAACACTCCACTTTTTTTTTTTATCAAACCCAGCAGTATCATTACCATTTATGGTAATTTGCTTCCCAGTTCTCTGCCAATGCTTCTTGGCCCTCATGCTGAGCAAAGCAACCTGCCATTTGATGTCCATCTCTTCCAAATCATCACCATCAACCTGCTCAAGGTCTTCATGATTTAGAGGAGAACCACTAGACTGACTAGACATGAATACATAGAATGATGGATCACCAAGTCCTGCAACAGTCTTTTGTGCACTAGTAGAAGGACCACCATTTGTAGCATTAGAAACACCTTCAACTTCTTCTACCTCTTCTGACTTACCAATACTAGGAGATGAAAAAAGTGCCACGTTCCCAGAACTAGTACCATAAGTTCCAGACTTTCTAAGACTTTGTTCAACAATTTTGAAGTTGTTGTACAAATCATTGAGCTTCATTGTTTCAATGTCTGGTTTGTTCATTCAGACAATAACATGAGTATGGAACTCATCAGGTAGACTTCTCAAAAACTTCATGTTGAGATCTTCCTTCTCTGTCTCAACACCTAACACAGCTAACTGACTGACAAGCTTATGTAATCTTGAGAATAGCTTATCAAGAGACTCATTACTAAAAGCAGTAAAGTTTTCAAATTGTTGCTTTAGTAATGTCTTCTGTGTCTTTTTGGTAGTTTCATTACCACCAAAATATGCACAAATCTCTTCAAAAAGAGTTTTTGCATCAAGATACTTGTTAAATGATAGCATCTGCTCACTAGGAATGGTCATAAGCAACAAATTTCTTGCTTTCTGATCATTTCTCTTCAGTATCTTCTCTTCATTTGACACTGGTCCAGTATTTCTTTTCCTACTTGTTTTACCTTCTAGGACAACCTCTGAATAGCTTGGTGAAAAAGAATCACCATATATAATGATATCCCAAAGAGTATAATCTTGGACCATGAAATATTGCTCAATTCTCATCCTCCATAACTTAAACTCATTAGGTTTGATCATGGGCAACTTTGCAGCAACATTTGTTTGAACATCATGTGCATCCATTTCTGTTTCTTCTAATTCAATTATATCAACCTGTTTGCTCTGATACCAACTGAGAGGACCTATGACACACGGTTAAGGTGGTTAAACCTTGTATACTTTGTGTGTAAGATATATTGAGTTTATATGATTAAGCACGCGGAATTTACTTAACCACACTTAGAAGGTTATGTATGTTATGGAAATGGAAGAATTATATTTGTTACTTAACAATGAACAAAGAAAGTTTTTCACTAAACGATTCAATATTATTCAAAATAATACGAGTGATCTTGTGTTTATCACTAGGGTTACAAAACCTTGAATCTTATGTTACAACTTGTGATTTGTGTTTGTTCTATGTCTTAACAGTACTAAGTTCTTAGTTGAGGTGTGTACACAATATCCAAGTCTAAGATCTCTTTTATAGTTACAAGAGATCTTTACAAATTGCTTAAAGTCTTAGCCGACTTACTTGGTTAACTTATGCTTATATTGTGTCAGTACATAAGATACAACATGTATCTATGTATACAACTTGTTAACTAAGCACATGGAGTAAGATATTATCTACCGTATATGTTTGACCAAAATACAATAAATATCTTTTCGATCTTATCCTTGAAGTAGCTTTATGACTCACTGATCAGCAGTACCATATACAACTAGCAGTACCTTCTACTTGAACTAGCAGTACCTTCTTGCTCTAGCAGTACCTTGATGTACTAGCAGTACCTTGATCATGAACTAGCGGTACCTTCGATTTAGAGTAAATTCTAATACTCTAACTTCAGAATATTTAATTCCCAACAATTTATCGTATATATCTCTTGGTGGTGGCTTATGGTGAAAGTGTACGGTGGGAACACGTGCGACGGAACATCCGTACTAGTATTCATCGTTAAATTCCGCAAGTACTATATATATATATATATATACATATATATATATATATATACATATATATATATATATATACATATATATATATATATATACATATATATATATATATATACTATATATATATATATATATATTATATATATATATTAGGTTAAGTTTAATGATCATGTATTTAATTAATTAGGGTTATAATTAATTAAATAGGTTTTGAGAAATAAATAAAATAATAGTGTTAGTGGAGGAATATTATATTATAAATATTGTTTATTATTTATAATATAATTTTAATTATAAGAAATTTAGAAACATTGTTAAGCATTTTAGTAAAATTTAAATAAGTTAAGTATTTTTATCAAAATACTCTAAGTGTTAGAATTTTAGAAAATTTGGGCATGACCCATTCGTTTATTTAATCGTTTTCATTTCCTCATGTGTTGCAATTTCCCAAATAATTCGCGTTGTTGACTATATGTGCAAAATTTGTCCGTAATATATATTGGTCGTTTTAAGTATTTTTATTATTATAATTATCGTTATCGTCACGTTTAATTATTAATAATAGATTTCGACACAAAGTCAATATTTAGTCAAAAGTCAATTTTTATAAGGATTTGGTCAAAATTTCATTTTCACCCTTTTGGAGACTAACGCGTCTCAAAACAAGTCCAAACTAGTTTTAGTTATATACTACGTATACCGTATCGTTAAGTAATAATATTCATAATGAGTCGGAAAATATTTCAAAAGTCATTTTTGTCACCCGACATACTTATTGGGCCGAAATTTATTAAATGAGCCCAATAGTTCATATTTAGTCCAAAACCATTTAGCCTTTTTAATTTACGATATATATATCGTTAGTTTGCTAAAAATAGATTTAACACATTCGTTACCACATTTGGTCAACAAAAGTCAACTGTGACTAGTTGGGTTGGGCTTGGCCCAACTGCCACCGAAAGCCCATAAGTTCAAAATTATTAATTTTAGTCCAAGGCCCTTTTTAGTTAAATTATATATATCGTCGCGTTTCTAAAAATCATTTAACACGTTCGTTAATCCGTTTGGTCAAAAAGTCAAAAGTGGTCATCTCCTTGTTGGGCTCGGCCCAACAGTCCACACACAACATTTTAGCCCAAAATTTATATTTAACCCATTTTTGATAATTTAGCAATATTAATTACGTAACAAATTTTAATTATATCAATTAAGCTCTTATAAATAAGCTATTAAGTCAAAAAGTCAAACATGACCAAATTTAATTGTATTCGACCCATATATCACTATTCGACCCATTTTCATATTTTTATAAGCTAAACTCAATTAGTTATGGCTTATTCAATAAGCTATTCAAAATAAACTTTTAAGCATTAATTCCACCATTTCACCACTTGAGCCAAAATTTTATGTTTTTCAAAACCCCAATATTTTTGTAATTTTATTCTAGCCAATTTATATGTATAACCATAAAAATGTATATATTGCCTTAATCTCGCGTAATTAACATTAATCACATTTGTATCATCAAACTAGCACCATATGTAACAAGATTTATCACACAAGCAAGAAAATACTCTAATTTGTTCAAAAACTTCATCTAGGTCGAGCACTATTTAATAAATACAAGCCCTAGCTTTTTCCATTTTAATAAAATATATACATTTAACAATTTATAACATCATTAGACATCAAATGTACATGAATTTAACAAGATTTGAAAATTTGTGATGATTCCTTACAAAGATTGTATGTTAACGTGAGGTAGAGAGGACCAAGAACAACCCAAGTTTTACCAAATTTACCCAAACCACGTTCCAAATAACCCGAAACTCTTGAATATACACTCTAATTTACTTGAACTTCAAAGAAAAATGATGGATCTTGGAGATTTAGTTTGAGCCGTGTATATTGATGAAGAAAAATGATCAAGGAATGTTGGTGAGAGTATTATGGATAAGTGTTTTGTTGTGAGTAACATTTAGGGTAATAAGTAATATTTATAAGATAAAAATGAAGTTAGTGGGTAGTTTTTGGCACCTAGTGGTGAAGTATTACCTAAGGTTGGGTATGGACAAGTATTAGGGGGAGGGAAAATATTTTTACCTCTCGTTGGTGTATCGTGTGTCGGTTTGAGCTTAAACGTGACCGTAAAGTCCCGGTTAGACGTTTTTGGACACATATACGTAAAATAAAGTTTTTATCCACGTTTTTGTCAGAAATGTAATAAAATATTATTACTGACTCAAAAACATATTTATTTGACTGCTACCATGTGTACTGTGCTGTCGGTACGCGTGTGCGGTTGCTTTTCAGAAAAATGTGAGAAAACTCTCAGTTAATTACGAAACTTGCTTGTAATTATCAGAAATAGAATAATTTATGCTTACTGACAAAAATATACTTTTTTTGCAGTGACTGTAAGCTACAGTATGAGGGACAACTCCAAAAAATGCTCAAAAATACTCAGAAACATGCAAACGTGAATAGAAATGCTCAGCTTAAAAATAATAAATAACCATTTAATATTAATTAACAACGTGAAAATTACCATTTTTCGCACAGTGTACTTGGAATATGTTTATGATGCTAAGTGTTAGTTCCAGTGTATTTGGAATTTGTAGGATGTATGTGTAAATATTAATAAAAGTATAAGTTCTTATGTCAATTTGTTGTCTGTGTTAATTTAGACCGTGTAAAATTCTTTGTTTATATGGGGAAGTATCATATTGTGTGAAACTATTAATTGTGCCTGATCTTTTGTGATGTTGCAATACTGGTATCGATATATTTTTAAGGAGTATAAGTTAACTTTTAATTGATGACAGAAGAAAAAGGCATGTGATTGTGTTTTTCATAAGCTATTGTGATTGAAGTGAAAATCTAATCATTTTGATAATAAGTATGTTAAAAGTAGTATAGCTGTTTAAGAATTGAATAGCAGATAAATAAGTAAGTATCAGTGCAATTGCTTCATACTTAAAGAGCCATTGATACTCTTATTACATATGAACTTTTATTCAAGTGTCTTTTTTTGAAAGTTGTATTTTATGGAGAAATGTCATGTCTAAATGGTTGCAATATTGCAACGATTCAATTCAAAAGAGTCTGCTTAGTTTCGTAAGGCTTTGTCGTTGTCATGTTTGTAAGATATGGTTTGTGGTTTTCTTATTATATGTTTTTTAATGCTGTGGTTTGTTGTTAATTTTCTGCATACTTGGAAGGTAAACAATAATAAGAGAGTGTTGTTAAATAAACAGGTACACCAAATATAGATTCTAATTGCCATTGAACCGGATAGTTTTTTGTACATAAGTGTTCATAGTGGTCACAAAAAATAGACTGCTATGCATCTGTTCGATGTCAAAAGTAGGTGCCGATAACTGGTGCTAGTAGTTCTAGATATTTACATAAATTATTGTAGAGGATCATTAACAGTACTGATAGATATTTACATAAGTGGTTTTTTTTATACTGCAGTTTAGTAGGTTGCAGCAGTCATCAAAAGTTGAGTCATTGTTCTACTTTGCATATTAAGTTTTCTTCTTTTTGCTGTTTGATGATTCCTCTGTAAACAGTTGTCGTTTGGTTGTTTTGCGTGTGTTGTCAGAAGTTGCTTCTTTTTTTGATCTTGTTTGCATACCTGTGTATGTAGATGGAGGTGTTGCGATTTCTGCAGTAGGAAAAAAAGATTGGAATTAGGATTTAAGAAAAAATTTAATGATTTGTTATTATTATTATTATGCTGTTAATTGGTAAGGGTTGATTAATTTTTTTCCCTTTAACTGTATATAATATTTTATGAAACTGTGTGGAGAATCCGAAAAGAGCATTACCTTCTGAATGCTGTTGTTGTGTTGTTGTTGTTTCTTTTACTTCCGTGATCGTTGGTTCTGATGGTGTAACAGTATCGGCAATAGCAGGAAATGGTGGTTCGGTGTTTTTTGCATATTCAATAGCTTCATATTCCTGCGTTTCTGATGTTGATCCTGTTGGAAAGAAATAAGAAAGTGGTTAGAGATGATATGTTTCCTAACTGGATTATACATTATGTTGTTTTTATTTCTGTTTTTACCTGATCCTTTTGCTTTAAGTTGTTTTGGTGCCTCGGGTTTGTCTAAGATTTCATTGAAAATAAAATATGGTGGTCCTTGTCTGCTAGATGTGTTATAGTGAAACTGAAAAATGTGCGCTTTCCCGACAATTGCGTTTATTTTTTAAGGGAATTGTTTGGGGTATGGGTTTTCTAGTGATGCAACCAATGAGTCGCAGTCAGTGCCAACAATATCATTTGCTTTGGGTGTGAAGAATGTCATCATTGCTCTGTGTGTGTCGTCTGTGATATATGCTTTGAAATTGTATCTGCATATATAGATTTATTGTGTTAGTTCAGTTCAATGCTTTCAACTTTTTTTGGTTACTAAATTGTTACCTGTTTGCTGGAGCTAGGACTGGCCCATGGATCCTGCATTCATAAGTGTCTCCATTCTTCTCAACCTTTACGGAACAATTGGTGCAGGATTTGTAGTACCATTCTCGTGATGTGTTGAGGCTTGTTATGGTTGCTTCACAGGTAAATCGAACTCCCTGTGTTTTATAGCAGTATTTTAAGTTTAAGTTTTTTAAAAGAAGAAAACTATATGGTCAATTTGATTAGAACTTACTGCATAAGCATGTGGAGGTTGTCCCATGAGAATTGTAAGAGGGAACCTATTTCAGAATTTTTCTTGTTCTTTGTCTTTGAACGGTTGCCTAACAACTTGTAATGGTAGGATGAGGTTAAATAAAGCCCTGTACCTGTTAAACATATAGACTCGTATTAATATATTAGGTAATACATAAATTAAATTTTACAAAAAAGTATAATGCACATCTTACTCTGATTTATATTGTTCTAGTTCTGGGATGTTTGGATCCATGTAGTAGTATGTAGCTGGTGTTGCCGAAAGTTGTAATTTGTTTCGAAATCGTGAAACTCTGCAGGAACTAACAGCTATTATCACAGGTTTTTCCATTGCATCAATAGCATCCTTGTTAAATGTCTCAGCAAGCTTGCCCCACAATGTTAACTCAACCGAGTCGCGGCTATTTTAAGGAAAAAATGAAAAGGATTATGATGCTGCTTGCTTTTTGATTCTATAAAAGGTATGACAATTTAGTTTATGATACTTACTTTAAGTTTTGGATCTCAATTTTGCGATGCATCACCTGGTTTCTATTTGGGATCTCAATTTTTTCTGTTTCAGTAGATCGCATGTAGCATCCTATATAATCTGTTAAATTTAGAAAAAGGAATTTGTTATAAATCTGTTGCATATATAAGTGTATATTTGAGTCTTGTTACAATTACCTGTGAGAATTGGATGAGGTCTTCTTGTTTTGTCGTTTGTATCAATTACTCTGCCAGGCAGTAGGTTATAAGAGATGAAATCGAAGTAATGTTTTGGAAATCCAGTATCTTCTATATCATCGAACTTTGTAAATCTGGTGAATGAAAGTGATGTTTTGTTTTGTAGGGTCTGCTGCCAATTATCTGTTGGAATACATGTGAATCCTGATATGCGGTATGTTTTTTCAGGCACAACAATTGGGATAAGTGTGGTTAATTTCACTTGCATCCATATTCGCCTATATTGCATCCCCCTGTTTGTATAAAAGTATTATTTAATAGTTATTTGTATATATTTAATTTGGTTCAGTTCGTATGCCATGTATAGAATACCTGTTTGTCTAATAGAATTGCCCGAAAACCTTTGTCTGCTGTGTTTGGTGGGTCCCGATGTATCCATGCTCGATATACTTTTGCTTCTAGGATTTTTTCCCTATCTGTTGGTTTTAGATCTCTGATATCAGCCACTGCCATCCTGCACATGTATGAAATGTAGGTTAAGAAAAGCTGGTTAGGTTAACAAACAATGTATGGTTAATGATACATGTTTATATATTAATGAAACTATAAAATGAATTATTATATATGCAAGAAAATACTATGGACCTCTATTTGAGAAATTTTGTTTAAAAAATCTTTATACACTATATTTTTTGTTGTGTTTGGGGGGTGGTCAGGGTCTGTTTTCATAAGGATTTTTAACCCATGTGGAGATGTTGCTCGTGACAGTGCAACATATAGCTGGTCGTGACCAAATATTGGCTGTGGAAGATAGATGCCAATTTTGTTTAGAGACTGCCCCTGACTTTTGTTGATTGTCATTGCATAGCAAACTTTAATCGGGAATTGTTTTCTTTTGAAAATAAAGGGGTAGTTTGGATCTTTGTGTGGCAAAGGGATTCTTGGAATGTAGACTTTTTCTCCAATTCTTGTGCCTGTAATAATTTCTGCCTCGATTAATCTTGACATAAGATTCTTGACTATCATTCGTGTTCCATTGCAAATACCACCTCCTAAGTTAACGTTTCGTAGCAACATTATTGGAGCTCCAATTTTTAAGTGAAGCTTATTTGGTGGTAAACCTGGGAACTTGAGAGTATTTAGATACTCTGGTGGGTATAGCATTTCAGTTGCAGCCCCTTCTTTTCCTATCGGAATTGCCTCGTCAGAACTTATATAAGTTGTAACCTCTCCTTTGACCAATGACAGGACTTTCTCGTTTATAATATCAGCCGTTTCATTTTTTGGGCATACTATTGCTTTTTCTTGCAACAGATATGCCGTTGGTTTTTTTAGCGTATCTTTATCATAAATGAAATTGATGAGTTGTTCTATGCCGTTTTCATTTTCTACTATTTGATATTCGTCAGGAATTGTAACCCAAGAAGAATCTTGTAGGTCTGTTTCGTCAGGTTCTCCAATTTTACCATCAACTATATCTAGCAACCATGAAGAGAATTCTTGGATTTTGTTTCTTTCATCTTCATCTAGGTTATTTTGTTGCAGCCTCATGTTTTCTTTAAGTTTGAAGACTTTGAAGTGTGACCATAGGTATGATTGAGCTATTGATGAGCCAATTATCTGTGACTTTGACCCCTTTTTTTTTAACAGGAAGTGTTTGCCTAAAATCACCACCTAACATGATTGTTTTTCCACCAAACAATTGTTCCGAATTATCGAGGATATCTTTAATGGATCTGTCGAGTGCTTCAAAACATCACCGGTCGTTCATCGGTGCTTCGTCCCATACTATTAATTCAGTTTCTTTTAGTAATTTTGCCATCAATGTGTTTTTTTTTTTATGTTACACATTGATTCGTCTGTTAATTCTAACGGTAATTTAAACCTTGAGTGGGCGGTTCTTCCAGATGGTAGCAGCAACAATGCAATGCCTGAAGATGCAACAGTGAGGACAATTTTGCCTTCTGAACGTAATTTATTAGTTATTGTCTTCCATAGAAAAGTTTTCCCTGTTCCACCATGTCCATATACAAATACCAACTCCTGCTTATTGTCATTTGATGCACCGATTATAAGGTCCTGGATTGCCTTCTGATCAGCATTTAATTTCTCAACACAAATGGCTGCTTCTTATTTTAGTTCTGCTCGGTTGTAATTCTTTTCTTCCATCAGTAACCTGTTTTCAAGATCAGTGAGCAGATGGCGTGGAGGCAATGATAAACCAAATTCTTGGACTGATCTTGAACAACCATTCAAAATCATTTCTATTTCATACATGATGTACCCTTTCATCTCTGGATCATTGACATGTAGGTTTCTAACATGAGACATGTCTGAAGCTTTTCTTGGTATATCATCTGCCATAATACGCCAGTGTCTTTCCCATAGCTGCACCGGGTCTGCAACATCACAGTAGAGTAGAATGTGTGCAAACAGGGTGCGGAGTTCTGGAGCTGTTGCTGACAGTGTTGTATCCCATTCCTTGTCATCATCTAGTAAGCCTAAAGCCTGACATGCTGCACGATATGTTGGGAAGATTTTGTTATTCACAGTGCGAACGTCCACAAATGGTGTACAACATTTTTGATGCGTGAGTAACATTCGGAAGTAAAACAGCTCCCCTGCACCTGGATGGACATAAGCGAGCCGACTAATTGCATACTTGTTTTTATGCTGCCTACGCCTCCATGTCTTTGAAATTTTATACCAAACAAATTCAGTAGGGAAATCTAAGTATGTCAAATGCCTACCATCGTCGTACAATCGATTATATGTGAACCACTCTGTTAGTGTTGTCAGCTTTCTGCCATCATCCGATAACACATTTCCCAAAGGCTCTTAATCACGAAAGGTGATTGTCTGCATATCTTTGAGGTGAAATGCGAGGATCTGAACTGGTGGGTCCCTATAGTGGAATGGAAACTTGAGTATTCTCCAGAACGCTTCATGTGGACAAATAAAATGGCCGTCAATAAAATTCTTGATTTCATCAATTTCTATTTTAGGTGCAGATGATGATGTACCTGGATCGCCAATGGGTCGTGTGATGGGAGCTGCAATCCGATTTGTTCGTTTTGAAATATATTTGAAAAGATATTTTATCAACATACTCCAGCCACAATATTCTACATTTATGTGTGCGTGAAACATGAGACAGAGCAGCCGATTATAAGGAACAACATAGGTATTATCTAATCTAAATTCACCCTTCATGACATAAGCTTGTGTGTTTCTTCTTCTGTAATGTACATGGCCATCTTTATCAAAAAATGTATTGTCATTATATTTTTTTGGGAAATTTCTTGTGCAGTTACCTTCTTGCATACATAGAGCTGATGGTTTAGCGTTGCCACATGGCCCATGCATCATGAGATCCGCAACAACTCTATAAGCTTGAGGATCAGATGTTTTATCAGGTAATTCGGCTGAAATAAACTTGTCCACTTCTTCAGGGGTCTGTATTCTGTCTTTAGAATCAACCCATAAAAGTGTGTGGCAATGTGGAAGGCCACGTTTCTGAAATTCTATAGTATACAGAACTGCAAGTAAAAAAAATGGAATTTTTTTGTTTAAAATATGCATATGTATGAGTAAGTAGGCATTTTTTTAACAAAAGATACACTTAAAGTGATAACATACCTCCAATAGAGCGACCGAATATGTCACTTTCTTTTAGGACTCGTATGAAATCTCTGACCTTTTGCTCAAACACTCGATCTACCACATCAGCTCTGTCTGAGGGAGTGAGTTCTGGATATTTTTCCATGCGCCTTTTTTATCTCTGAGAACTGCGGGTTTCCAAGAACACGGCATATGGCCAGGGCATCAAGATAATGGCTATACATATATATTGGTCCACCGATAAAGCTTGCTGGGAGAATAATTTTTTTCCCTATTTCAGCTCCAACATGATCCCCTCTTGACATTGCATCACATATCCCTGCTAAACATTCACTTCTAATGTTATTTTGCTTTGCACGTATGAAATCAAGCCTATCTTGCTCAAGGGCACAGTATACTGACACAACGTATTGCTGGAATAATCTGCCACTTCTAAATATGTGCCCATATTCATCAATGTGTTCATGCAGTTGGTATGTGTAATATTCATTCATAGATATTTTTTGCCTTTTCCTGCGTGCATTAATACCATTCATCTGCATTTTGATATTGTAACCTGGTTGGCCATATGCAAATAGAAGAGGAAACTGAAGAGACATGTATGACCTATGAAGCTTGTTGATTCTTTTAGGCCGCCTGTCTTTGTATTTTATGATGACATCGTAGTCTGTTTGACTATTTGCACCTTCTTCAAATACTATTGCTCCAAGAGTTCCAGAAGTAGGAAGATGGTATTCTCGAGCACCGATGACATTAAATAGCTGAATCTTTAACTCAAGCACATTGGCTTCGCTGCATTTATCTCGAGCTGTTCTGAAAATCTTAACTAATTCACTGTGTTCATCTAAGATTTCTATCAGGTTCTGAACAATTTCAGGGTTCAAATTAGTATCACCTTCATGGGTAAAAGGTTTCATTCTATTGGTTACTTCATTTTTTTGTATCATAAATATAGAGTTGCAGAAATCTTGGGTCATCATTATCTTTTGGGCATAGTGTACCTATCCAATGATACACTTGCCCTGAGATCCTGAACACATACGGGCCTTTTCCATCGTTTACTGATTCATCGATCTTTGCTCCAAAGGATGTCATACTAAACATTTGATTATATGCACGTATATTATCGAGGAAATGTTTATCTTTTGTTAGCATTTATATCTTTAGTCAAGTGATGGTCATTTTGTAATGATTAAAAAAGTGTGTCGTGTAGTAATAGACATGTAAGAAAGAGTGGGCTTTTGTGTTGTAACATATTAAAGAAAGTCACTTAGTGACCTAACCAACATAAGCCCATACGAAGCCCACTCCATGGCCTTTAGGCATCTCTCATTTCACTATAAATACCACACACTCTCACATAATCATGTGTGCCTCTAAGTCTAGTCTAGGTGTGAGAGTGTGTGTGTGTGTTTATTACTTTTGTATTTGTTCACTTATGGTTTAATATACATTCGGCTAGTAATATTTCACACGAATCATTTCTTATTCATCTATTCTATTCTTCTTTTATTATTAGAGTGTCACGTATTGAGTAGTTATTTAATATAGCTTAGTTTGTTGTTTAAGGTTGATCGAATAGGAGTTTTACATCTTTGAATAAATTTTTCAAATTTTCTGGAGGGTCTAATTCTTTTTGAAAATATATTTGGCCTCCTCGGCAACAATGATGGTATGCTATCTTGCTTTGCGCACTGTTACTTTTTAATCTTTCTCCATACCAAAAGAATGCATTGCAGTACTCACATCTTTGGTCACAGTCACCCAAGTCAATATATAAATTGGATACATCTGCATCATATAGGTTATAAAAGGGTTAAATTTAGTGGTTAATATTATAAAATATACATATAAATGATTTACAACTAAAGTTACTTACCTTCTGTATAAGATGCAGTAGGACAATGTTTTTTGTGTTTTAATATTGGTTGACCATTTACTGGGAGCGCTGTGGCAGATTTTCTTTTATGCCTTGTTGAATTCATTAAGAATCATACATTTCTGTTAAAATAATACACGAAATATGGGTTTATCAGCAAAAAGGAGTATATATGAATAGTTTACCTTCACTTGTTGTTGCATGATTGGACCTTTCTGTTCCTGCAGAGTAATTTTCATATTCTAAAGATGGTACGTCATTTGCTGAAAAATTTGATTCAGCTAGTGGTTGTTTCCTCTTCTTTTGACTATGTGATTTGCCTGTGTTGATACACAATCATAGATTTCTGTTAAAACAATGTATGCAACATGATTTTGTTGTTAAGAAAATAGTATATCTGAATATTTACTTGTAGTTATTGTTGGCTGATTGCATTCTTGTTTTCCTGTAGAGTGGTTTTCATATTCTGCGGATGTTTCGGCATTTGCTGAACTGCTTGAGTTAAATACTATTTGTTTCTTCTTCTTTTGAACATGTGATTTCCCTTTGGCTGCATTAGTTGTATTTCACACATTTTTAGTATCAATGGATAATAATATAACAAATTAATATGTTGTACATAGACTTATATTGTTTTCATAGAATATTAGTTTTGAAAACCCGACATTCACGTAGCTAATTTTAGCTGTACCATAATTGACGTAGTATAAATAATGAAGTAAGTAACTTAAATTAATGAAGGTGCACTAATGAAAGGTATTTTAACTCTTGTATAAATGATTTAGTATAAATGAAATAAGTAAGTAAAATTACCTCTATTTTGTTTCTGCTTTGTGTGGGTAAGTGTATGCGATGGGACAGTCACTTTTTTTGATCTTTTGTTTTCTGACAAACATTTTGCTGGCATATCCATTTGTTGTTGTACTTCGACATTTAATGTTGAACCATCTCCTGGAACAATTTTTTGTGGTACAACAGAAGATACGCGTGCATCATGTATACTTTGTCCTACAAATGGATATTGTTGGTTGATACTCATATAGTTAAATGGGTTAACATTAACTGGTCCATTAGTAGTTACGTTATCCAAGTATTGTGAGGATGTTGCGCCATTTGCTGAAAATGTACCTGCATTAGTTGGATTTGAGACATTATGATTATGAATAAGTACTAATATAAGAAATTAATTTGTTAAATATTCATTCTAAAAATGAGATTGTAGATAAACTTGATCAACAAAAGTAATAACAAAAAGTTGGTTACCGTAGTTACTAACAGAAGCTGATGATTGCCAACGTCTTTCATCTTTGCCAGGGCTTTCTGTAAATAGACCTTTCCCTTTAATATCAAAATATCCTTCAATGCAATTGTTTGCTACACACTAAGGAAATTCTAACCCGGTATTTTGGTTTTGATGAGTTTGATCATTTTCGTTGTAACAATTTGGGAAATCATTAGGAACATAGTAATTTTGTAAATTGGCAGCAAAGGATTCTGACACAGGGTCATTGTGTCTTAAATTGTACATACAATTAGATTGTTTGCATACATTGTCATTTTTTAAAGGACCTGCATTAATTAATGTAAATAATTTTAGCTGCAATTTAATTGAGGTACCATAAATAATGAAATAACTAATTTAAATTAATGCATCTGCATAATCCAAAATGAGTTCTTATGAATGAAGTGACTAACTGAAATTACCTCTATTTTTAGCAGCCATTTGTTGGTGTAATTCCACAATTGATGGTGAAGCATTTCCTGGAAAAAATGACTGCGATGCAACAAAAGGTATGTTTTCCGCAGTTTCAACTCTCTTTGCATCATGGATGCTTTCACCAAGAAATGGATGTTGTTGGTTGTCAATCATATAAGCCATTGGGTTAAAATCAAATGGCCAATTAGTATTTAGGACTTCCGGGTAATGGTTAGAAGGTTGTGATGCTTTTATTGTTGTAGATGTTACAAGCATTGTACATATATTTACAAATACTGGGATTAAAGAGCAACTGAATAGCAGTTGAGGATGCAAAAAACAAATGGATGAAATAGTAGCTATGCATATGATATTACAAAGCACGAATTTAATTAAATGAAAAAACCACATCAGTACATAGAAATAAGAAACATAAGTAATAAAATGTAAAAGCTTATATATTGCCATGGATGAACCTAATTGTGGAAGATACATGAGATACCTTTTAAATAACAGCTGATATAACTTTCTAACTACTTGGAAGTTCCTCTTCTGCACAGATACATGGTAGCAGATCAGTTATAACACCAAAAAAAAAAGATTAAAATACCAAACAAAAAAACAGCAAGAAAGAAAAAATAAACATTTAAATAAGAAATGAGAAACCAGTGATGATCAGACATGAGTATATGGTATATGTTTTAACTTTCTTTCTTCTGTCTGCAGGATAATGACAATATAATCTTCTAAATACCTGGAACTTCCTCTTCTGCACAGATACATAGTAGCAGGTCAGTTGTAACACCAAAAGGAAGATTAGGAAAAAATCAACATTTGAATAAGAAAAGAGAAACCAAAGATGATCAGACCTAAGTGTATGTTATATGTTTTAACTTTCTTTCTTCTGTGTGCAGGATGATGACAGATTGAAGACAACAAAGATGAGAGATACAACTTTCTGGTTACACCTTTCAATGGCAGAAACTATGTGGAGGCAGTGTGCAGGATGATCACAGATTGAAGACAACAAAAATGAGAGATGGAACTTTCTGGTTACACCTTTCAATATTCATAGGGAAAAAAAACCATTGTATCCCTCATTTAATGCATCACAATGCAACAAACTACACCTGTACAATGAGGAGGGAAACTGGACAAAAAATTTCCAGTAAGAAGCTGCTACAGTCGATTATTTAGACACACCAAAGTCGGCTGCAAGTACATGTAAAGAAACAATTACTTAGAAACCAAATAAATGTATGCCATGCGTCCATTATAAACCAAGTATTATTTACACAGCCAATCCGATATTGCCACATGCCCCACTTTGAGAAAACAACCAATAGGAGATACACAAATCAGCACAAAGTTCACTTGGAAGGGATCTCACTCCTGCCTTTTAGTATATATATATAATTTTAAGTTGGGGAGTGTATTATCTTTTTCTTTGCAATGTTTAATGAAAAATTATACATGTCTTGAGAAACATTTCAAGGTATTAATTGTCATGAGAGGAAATTGCAAAAATCATCTTTTTGGTTTAGCTAAATTGCAGGTCTTATCTTGACTTTTCAAAAGTGCAGTGATCGTCTTTGTGAAATCAGTCCTTTACTAAAGTTAAATTACTAGAATGTTATCGTGTTTAACCATCTTAAATGGCCAAAGACAAAGGGTCATTTAACTTTGAGCAAGGACCGAATATGGAACCTAAAATTTCTTATTTGAACGGTGGCTACACTTTAAAAAGATTAGAGACTAAGGGTGTATTTGTTTTTACAAAAAAATGTCTGACCGCCTCTGACGTCTTACCAGTCTGACGCGGTCAGATGTTTTTGTTGTTTGCTTTTTCATGATGAGTCAGACGCGGTCAGACCTTATAAGTCTGACTCAGTAAGAGGGGGTGAACAAGTCTGACTATCTCTTACCCTATTAACACCTTTCATCAAAACCCTATTCTTCTTCTCCACCTTCACCCCGCCGCCGGCCACCTCCAGCCTCGGTCGACCACCTCTCACCACCGCCTTCTTGTCCACCTCTGCGCCGCCTTCTTCTCCACCTATATTCGCCGTCATCTCCACCTCTACGCCGCCATTTTCACCACGTTTAAGGTTTTTTTTACCTGTTTATGTTGTATTTCTTATTTTTTTTGTTGGTTTTAAATAAACTGATATGGGTTTCTTTGTTATAAACTGATATGGGTTTTTTGAGGTGTAAATATGA
Source organism: Artemisia tridentata subsp. tridentata (assembly GCA_021014915.2). Classification (NCBI taxonomy): domain Eukaryota; kingdom Viridiplantae; phylum Streptophyta; class Magnoliopsida; order Asterales; family Asteraceae; genus Artemisia; species Artemisia tridentata. The sequence goes on along the minus strand of CP139501.1, from coordinate 270,189,805 downwards.
AGTTGGGAACCTCTATTTTGTGATAGTCCATTATGATATGTGAGCGGATTAAAATACACTTAGGATGTTACTCCTTTATAACGTGTATGAGATACTTTGAGTGAATGTAGTTAAGTATGTGGAATCTACTTAACCACACTTAGAAGAATTATGGTTTGTTTAATGGAACAGTGATGTATATATGAACAATGAACACAATGAGAATAACACCAAACGATTCAATATTATTGCTTGAATAATACGAGTGATCTTAGCTATCACTAGGGTTACAAAGACCTTGAATCTTAACAAACTTCTATGACTGATATTCATTCATTCATCTAACCTAGGATCTCCTTTTATAGACTTAAGGAGTCCTTTACAAGATAAGTATTCACCGTATAATGCTAACTAAATAAGATATACAAAATATATATTCCATACTTATCTCCTACAATATCTCCAAAAGCTGTTATCCATGCAAGCAGTACCTTCAGTTGTACTAGCAGTACTAACTTAGCAGTTAGTACTATTAGTTATACCTCAGCAGTCTTCATATATACACTAGCAGTTTGTACTGTTAGTGTATTTCTCTCAGCAGTACTAACTTCAGAACATTTAATTCCCAACAATCCTCCCCTAAACTTGTGATTTACCCTAAATCATCAAGTTTCTTCTGAATTAAATGAGGATGTGAGGATTCTTCCAAACACTACATAGTCAATCTTTTAGTTTGGGCTTTTCTTTGTTCTGCAAGGTAAAATATCTTTCTGACCAATTCATCTGCCATCTCTGAACTTCCTTCAACCTTAAGTGTTGAACATACCATGACCAATAAAACTGCTGCTCTGAGAGGATAATCTTTTTCTACCAACATATAAATTTCCAATCCATCTTTGGTAGAAATCCTGTGATCACCACAAGTATCAAATAATCTCCATGTAATCTCTGCAATTGGAGCTTGAAACCTCCAAATAGCTTCACCTCCATCATGTTCATATAACCTTTTCAACTCAACCCATAATTCCTTATCTTTGTCATCTGTAGGATCTGAAGTCTTAAATCTCTCTTTAACTAAGCTCCATAATTTATTTAAATCATCTCTGTCAAAAGATCTAATCATGTCTTCAAAGAATTTATACACTTCAGTCTTTCCTCCTACCCTGATGATCTTCCACTCCTTGATCCTTCCATCTGAATATACTTCCCAGTCAACAATTGGATGTTTTGCTTGTAGTGGATCAATGTTGAGAGATTCAGGAACCACCAATATCATACTCTGCATCTGTTCATCAGTCAATGTTTTCTCCTCTTTCTCTGCTTCTTCCTCAGCAGGTTCATCTTGAACTGATTCTTCCTCAGTTCTTTGTTTCTTTGCCTTTTAAGACTCCAATAATTCTGCACCTCTTTTCACACCTTTACTGGGCTCAGTCTCAATAACTGCATTATCATCTTTCAAATGCCTCTGAATTCTTACATAGGCTTCAAAGTAAGCTTTCTCAATTTTTTCATTAGGCATTCCTTTGAAGTAACTCTCCTTCCAGTAATCCTGGTGCTTTAAGAAATTCTTCATAAACCTTAACTGCTCACTTTTTGAAGGAACCTTTTTCTTGTAAACTTTCTTCTTATTTTGCTTCCTTCTGATCTCCTCCAATAAGTCATTAATAGCTGAATTTTGTTCTTCTGGAGTATACTTTAATCTTTCTTCTGCTTGTAACTCTTCAGCCATCTTTTGATCTACAAGAATCTGAGCAGCTCTCTCTTCCTCTTCTGTCTGAAACTTTCTTTCAATCATAAAAGCAGTCACCCTTTCTTCCTCAGCTAGTCTTTCTTCTTCAGTGTTAGGAATTATTAGAAATAATATTTATTTCATTGTTGCTGTTAGTATTAGTGGTTCCTGCTGGCAGGTATGTAGTTCCTGCTGGTAGTGGTTCCTGCTGGTAGTACATTTTGTTTCTGCTGTTAGTTGTCATTGCTGCGGGTAATACCGTATGTTTAGAAAGTTTGTTAGAGTTAATTTAGGAAGAGATAGTGTATATCTCTTTTACACGTTTTCTTAGTAATGCTGCATTAGGGTTTCTTGTAGTATAAAAGAAACATGCGGCTATGAGTTTTGTAATCGATTGAAACATTATTAGTTAATAAAAGATCCATAGAGGATCAAAGTTTATTAGTTACTTCTTCTTCTTTATCAGTTTATATTCAGAGATTCTCTTGTAGCGTGCTTGTGATTACATAGGCATTCTACCGATCCACAAAGGCTCAAAGATCTATCTAGGTGTACGACCTTAGCAGGCCTAGATCCATCAAGTGGTATCAGAGCCTGGTTTGGATCTCTGTCAAAGAAGAAAAAGTTTTCTAAACAATCTCTTAAACCCTTTCACAATGGCTGACGACAATACTGATGAGTCTGTCATCAATAATGAAAAACCTGAAACTTCACAAGTCCAACAACAAATAGTCACAACCACTGTGTCTAACAGTAATGCTAAATTCCCATACCTCAAGAAAGATGAGTACGAGATTTGGGCTATGAAGATGGAGTACTGGATCTCAAACAGTGATCATAACCTATGGAATGTGATCCTGAATGGGAACAGCAAGAAGAAAACTGGGAGAGATCAGAAGGGGAACATCATTGATGAACTCAAATAAGTACATTTTATTATCATCATTTATCCTATTTATTTGACTTGTTTTATTATATTATATATGAGAATTGATACATTAATGTTTACTTTAGTGATTCTCAGGTAAAAATAAGCATTATGTGAAACTTGGCGATTTTGGACTAATTATGGAGCAAAACAAGCAAGATGTCAAAAGCCTATTGAAATCCAGAAGATCAAGCTCGTTCTACTCCAGATACGCCGCAATATACTTCTAACATACGGCGTATCACTATCAAGATTTCACAAGTTACAATCCAAGACAGCTAAGGTACATGCGCCGCATACAGAGATCAAGTTACGCCGCATCTGAAGACGGTGTACGAATATTCCAGAATATATTAATCTTGGACCCCACGTGAAGTTAAGTCAATGCGCCGCATCTATTCACTCAATGCGCCGCATCGATCCCTCAGACAGAAACTATAAATACCCCAAGGTCAGACGAATTTAGTAGACTTTTTGCATAACCCTAGAGCCGAATTCAGACGACCAAGCAGCACAAGACACACCTAAACGAAGATACAAGAGCTGTAAGAAGGTCCTGCATGTATTCAATTCATTAAGTAGTTTTGTTTTATTGTATTAGTACGCTTTAATTCATCAGGATTGATGGGCTTGTGTCATGTGACTACGGAAAATCATGCACTCCCCTTAATATTGCTTTCCCATTAATTAAAGTTTATATGTTGATGTCTTTGGTGACTTTTATTAGTGAATTGATAACCTTTGTGTCTAGCTGAGTCTTGCTTGGGTCGCCATACCCCTTCCTCGCCTATTTATTCTAGCGTCTCTTGAATAAGTAGGATAGACATAAGTAATCATTAAGGGTTTACTCGCCGATAAGATTAGAGCCAACGAGAAAGGTTTAATTATATACACTTCATATAAAACTAGCAATAAAACAAGTGACAAGCTACTTAATTATCAAGACAGGTCTTCTTATTGTCTCGAGTATCTATCTGTGTACGTGTGTGCTAATCGCTGATTCGTGCTCATTAGTTTAGTTTTCCATTTAATTATAACCAAACTGTGCCAGTCTCTCAGGCTGAACCCCCTTGCGTTATATTAGGTTGTGTAACTAACTTAGGATATTAAAATACTGATTAGAATAACTAGATAATACGTTCCACTCTTAGTGATCGACACTCTACTTACCATTATATTCATACTGACCGGGTACACTGCTCGTTAGGTGTGTGTGTTATTGATAAGTCGGCTAAATATAAATTTAAAACTTGAGTAGGCATTAATACTGCTAAACCGCAACGACACACGCAGCGAACATCAATCATCATACTTCTACCTATATCAGCAGAGGAGCAGGTTGCTGTACAAAGGGAGACCAAGGCAAGAACTCTTTTGCTTCAGGCTCTCCCAGAAGATCATATGGGTGACTTTCATCACCTGGATGATGCTAGGGAGATCTGGCTTGCTGTAAAAGCTAGATTTGGAAGGAATGATGTGTCCAAGAAGATGAGGAAGTCCATGCTCAAGCAGGAGTTCCAGGAGTTCAAGATCTCTGAGGCTGAAGGGATTCACAAAGGTTATGACAGGTTTCACAAGATCCTAAGCCAACTCAACCAGTTGCAGGCCAGGCCAGACAATGAAGACTGCAACACCAAGTTTTTGAGGGCTCTGCCTCCATCCTGGTCTCAGGTTTCCATCACCCTTAAGGCCAGAGGTGGGCTCGATTTCATGAGTTTTGATGATCTTTACAACAAGCTCAAAACCCTTGAAATTGACATCAAAGGGGTTTCAACCTACTCATCTCACACTCCAACTCATACTGCATTTGTTAGTGCTACCAGTACTAACAAGGTCTCATATGGTGATAGCCCAACCCCCTCTTCTTCATCAGTTTCCTATTCCCCTGCAACACCTAGATCACAGTCAAGGTTTGGTAATGTGCTTGAGGAAGTTCTTCATTCGTTTGTTGCTGAAAGTGCTCCACAACAGCAAATTGCCTATGAAGACTTTGACCAGATTGATCAACTGGATCTGGAAGAGATGGACATCAAGTGGCAGATGGCTATACTATCATTGAAGGTTAACATATTTGAGAAGAAGGCAGGGAGGAGGATCAAATTCAATGGACAGGAAGGAGCAAGGTTTGACAAGAGGAAGGTGAGATGCTACAGATGCTCACAACCAGGTCACTTTGCTAGAGAATGCATAGATAAGAAGGTGGATGACAAAACAAGGTATTCTGCTTTCAAGATTCAAGAATTGGAGTCAGAAGAACCCAAACCCTTGCAGTCTGTGGATTCCATGCTGGATTGGGAACAACATGAGGTAGCTGATGCAGTAAGAGGAGCTGCAAAGGTCTATGGGATGATTGCTGGATATGGTGCTGAGGCACAAGTGGCTGGGAAATTTGGTTTGATGGGCTACCCATCTCAGGTACAAAATTGTCCCTTTGGTTGTGAAATTAAATATTCTGAACTGAAAAAGGAATTTGATGATATAGATAGTCAGTATAAAGATTATTATATACAAGTCCAAGCCTATAAAAACTCACTGAAAACCTTAGAGAAACAAAAGGCTTGTTATCAAACCCAACAATTAGCATATGAGGAAAAGATAAGGGTTTTGGAGAGGGACTTAGAGAACACCACTAACTTGCTTAAATATTCTAAGTCTGAAAATGCTAGGGTGTCTTTAGAAAAACAGGACTTACAAACCAAATTAGATAAAGAAGTGGCCAGGTGTAATTCCTGGCAACAACAATCTAAACACCTAGCAAAGTTAAACAATAGTACTCAGTCTATCAGGTGTAAAAGAGGTTTAGGGTATGGAGACCACATAGGGCCAGATGAAGTATATGACCCTTATGAACCTAGTATATTTGACCCTGAACCTGTAAACTATCAAAATCCTGTAAAGTTTGTAAAAGAAGGAGGAATGAATGCTGTTCCTCCACCAATAACTGGAACATTTAAGCCTACCTCTCCCCATAGTGACTTTGATGATTCACAAATGACTTATGGCAAGAAGGCAAATGATTTGCCTGATCTTGATTGTGACTCTAATGATTTTTTCTCTTGTTCTAACAGTGACAAATCTTCAGAAATCAAGACCAATGACTATGCCACATGTGATTCAAGTGACAAGTCTACCACCACCAAGTCAGAAGATTTCTCCTCAGAAGTAGCTGATGATGAATCTCATTCAAAGACAGCCGCATTTGAAGATATTTCTTTTGATTATGTTAAAAACAATGATGTTTCTAGTTTTGGTTCTGTTTCAAACAATGATGTTTTTGGTTTTAATTCTGTTAAGAATAATTTTGTTTCATCTTGTGGTTGTGATAATTCTGGATGCAATAAGAAAAGTTATGCTAAGAATAAGTCTTTTAGGAAGAAATCTTGTTTTATGTGTGGTAGTTATGCTCATCTTATCAAAGACTGTGATTTTTATGAGAAAAAGATGGGTATGTATGCTGGTCAAACAAGGCCTATGTGGAACAATGTTAATGATATACCCCCATATGTTCCACAAGCAGCAAGAATGAACTCTTGTAGAGCTTCTTTTCCTGCTGGTAGACCAGTTCCTGCAGGTAAGCCTGTTGTTGCTGGTAAGCCAGTTTCTGCTGTTAAGCCTGTTGCTGCTGGTAAGCCAGTTCCTGCAGGTAAGTCTGTTCCTGCTGGTAAGCCAGTTCCAGCTGGTAATACCAATTCTGCTGGTTGGAGGAGGAATGATGCTAGATCTTTCTACAGACCTACTAGTACTTATTTTCAGAATGATCTTAGGCCTGTTTATTTTGACACCATGCACATGGGGGGGGGGGGTAAGATGGGAAACTGATGTTAAGTCCTCAGCAGGTTGTTCTTGGAGAAACAATGACCACTATATGAGAATGGGGTCCAAGAACAATGGTGGATCTCATCAATCTCTATGGTTTAATTATTATTGATCCACTAGGCAGGCCCAAGTCAGTGATGGATTGGGTCTCCTATGTATCTAATGTTGTTGTATGTATTCTTTTGTTGTAGGATAATCCTCATAGATGTAAAGATGTAGGTATTGTTGACAGTGGATGTTCAAGAAGTATGACTGGTAACCTAGAGAGACTGCATGACTTTATACCCATTAATGGAGGGACTGTGACATTTGGAGGAGGAGATGGCAAGATAACAGGGAAGGGAACCATTAAGACATCCAAGCTGGATTTTGAGAATGTTTTCTATGTGAAGGAACTCCAGAACTTCAACTTGTTCTCTGTCTCACAAATATGTGATAAGAAGAACAGTGTTCTCTTCACTGAGACTGACTGTCTTGTGTGATCCAAAGACTTCAAGTTGCCTGATGATAGTCAGGTTGTACTCAAAGTCCCAAGAACATACAACCTTTACAGTTTCAATCTGAATGATGTCCAGCCTGAGGGTGATTTGGCTTGCTTAGTGGCAAAAGCATCTGTGGATGAATCCAACAAATGGCATAGGAGGATGGCACATGTGAACTTTAAGACCATCAATAAGCTGGCAAAGAATGGATTGGTACAAGGGCTCCCTCTCAAGACCTTCACTAATGAACACAATTGTGTTGCCTGCAACAAAGGAAAGCAACACAAAGCTTCATACAAGGCCATCACAGCTGTGAGCACCATCACTGAGCCTCTTCAGTTACTTCATATGGATCTTTTTGGTCCTACTTCCATCAGAAGTATATACCATAAGTACTACTGCCTGATGATTACAGATGACTTTAGCAGGTTTTCTTGGACTTTCTTCTTAGGTACTAAAGATGAAACATATCATGTGATTAGGGACTTTATTGCCTTAATTGAAAACCAGCTAAATAAAAAGGTTAAAAGTGTAAGGTGTGACAATGGGACAGAGTTTAAAAATTCTAACCTAATTGAATTCTGTGGGCATAAGGGGATTAAAAGGGACTATAGTAATGCCAGAACCCCACAACAAAATGGGGTTGCTGAAAGGAAAAATAGAACCCTTATAGAAGCAGCTAGATCAATGCTGGCTGACTCTAAGTTGCCAACCACGTTTTGGACTGAAGCAGTTTGCACTGCTTGTTATGTTCTTAATAGAGTTTCAATCACTAGTCCTCATAACAAAACACCTTATGAGCTTTTGTCTGGGAAGGTTCCTAACATTAGTTATCTTAAACCTTTTGGATGTCATGTAACTATATTGAACACAAGTGAACACCTAGGTAAATTTGAAGGGAAGGCAGATGAGGGGTTTATTGTTGGTTATTCTGCTCATAGTAAGGCCTATAGGGTATATAATTTATCTGCTAAGAGGATAGAAGAGACACTCAATTTAAGATATCTTGAGGATAAACCTAATTTACAGGGTGCAGGTCATGAGTGGTATTTTGACCTTGATTATCCGACTGATACTTTAGGTTATTCTAGATTCAAAGCTAATCAATCTGTAGGTACACATGATTATGAAACTAACAATGCAGGTACCTCAGATGATGATTCAGATTCAGAGTGTGATGAACAACCCATTGTTGTTCCTTCTTTTCCCTCTAACCACTTTTCAGGTTATGAGCTCAAAGATTCTTCTGAAATGGCTGAAGGAGATTCAAGTTTTGCAGAAGATCTTGCTAGGCTTCAAAGACAAGAAAATAATGCCAAGGAAGCTGCTGAAAAGTTTGGTTTCGAATTCACACAAGAAACAGAGGAGATCTTAAGAAAAGCTTATGATGAAGCCCGCAGGAATCTAGATTCTGCTGGTGGTGTTCCGGTTCCTGCTGCTACTACCAATTCTGTTGATAGTTCTTCTGTTCCTGCTGGTGTCACCATTCCTGCTGGTCCTTTGTCCACTCCTTCGACTGACACATTGGGTTTCATTGAACCTCCCACAAGATACCCAAGTCCATCTGACCTTGGGAATTCACTCTCTTCAGGATCTAAGCTGGAAGATCCTCATCATCAATCAAGAACTGGCATCTTCACTTACTCCTTGTATGATGATGAATTCAATCCCTCTATTACTAATCAAGCCTCAACCTTTGATGTTAATCCCACTGCTACCAAGAGGATAAACACTGTTCATCCTCAGTCTTTGATTCTTGGAGATCCCAATTCAACTATTCAGACAAGAAGCAAGTTGAAACAACCTGGTTTTGGGGAATCTGCATTTGTTAGTTATATTCAAGATCAGCTAAGGAATAATCACACAGACTATCTACATTGTCTCTATGCTTGTTTTCTGTCTCAAATTGAACCAAGCAGTGTAGCACAAGCCCTTGAAGATTCTGATTGGGTTGAAGCTATGCAAGAGGAAATGCAACAGTTCTACAATCAGAAAGTCTGGAAGTTAGTACCTTTGCCTGAAGGAAAGTATTCTATTGGGACAAAATGGATTCTCAAAAACAAAAGGGATGCTCGGGGTATTGTGGTTAGAAATAAAGCTAGATTGGTAGCTCAGGGTCATAGGCAGGAATAAGGTATTGACTATGATGAGGTGTTTGCTCCTGTGGCAAGAGTTGAAGCTATTAGATTATTTTTAGCTTTTGCCTCATACATGGGATTTATCGTCTATTAGATGGATGTGAAGAGTGAATTTCTCTATGGTGAAATTGAAGAGGAAGTGTATGTGACTCAACCTAAGGGTTTTGTGGACCCACAGAATCCTGATTTGGTTTACAAGGTGGTGAAAGCACTCTATGGACTTCATCAAGCACCCAGGGCATGGTATGTTAGGTTGTCTACTTTTCTACTGAAGCATGGTTACAGAAGAGGAGCTATTGACAAGACACTCTTCATCAAGAAGAATTCAACAGATATCATCCTTGTTGAGGTTTATGTGGATGACATCATTTTGGGTTCCACAAAGGAAGCTTGGTGTAGGGAGTTTGAGGTGCTAATGAAGGGAGAGTTTGAGATGAGTGCTATGGGAGAGCTTACCTTTTTCTTGGGCTTACAGGTCAAGCAAAAGCCTGATGGCATCTTTATCAGCTAGGATAAGTATGTGCAAGACATACTTAAGAAGTTTGATTTGGAAAGTGTGAGGACTGCAACTACACCATATGATGCTCCAAAGCCTAAGTCCAATAATGAGCCTGATGCTGCTGTTAATGTTCACTTATACAGATCCATGATAGGTTCACTAATGTATTTGACAGCCTCTAGGCCAGATATCATGTTTGCAGTCAGTGCTTGTTCCAGACATCAAGTTACACCATTAACTTCACACTTGAATGCAGTCAAGAAAATCTTCAAATATCTAAAAGGACAACCTCAGTTGGGTCTTTGGTACCCAAGGGATTCTCCTTTTGTGTTGGAAGCTTACAGTGACAGTGATTATGCTGGTGCTAACTTTGATAGAAAGTCTACTACTGGGGGATGTCAGTTTCTGGGAAGAAGATTGATTTCTTGGCAGTGCAAGAAGCAGACTATAGTGGCTACATATTCTACTGAGGCAGAGTATGTTGCTGCTGCTAGTTGCTGTGGTCAGGTACTTTGGATTCAAAATCAGTTATTAGACTATGGGTTTAATTTTATGAACACCAAAATCTTTATTGACAACCAAAGCACCATTTGCATTGTTAAGAACCCAATGTTTCACCAAAGAACTAAGCACATAGAAATTAGGCACCATTTTATCAGAGATGCTAATGAGAAGCATCTTATCCAAGTGCTTAAAATTCACACTGATGACAATGTGGCTGATTTATTGACAAAAGCTTTTGATGGCCCAAGATTTAACTATTTGGTGGTTCATATTGGGATGCTCAATCCTTAAGTGCTAAGATTGAGGGGAGGTATAAGCCTAAGGGGAGGCTTATTGTTGTACATTTTTCATTTTTATTTGTTTGTTTTCTTTATTTCTTTTCTTTATGTTTCTTTTATTTTGTTTTATTTATTAGTTAAAAATAATAATAATAATAAAAATTATAAATTGTCTACTAACTTATTTGCAGGTACAATGTTGGTTTTTAACCACACCACAAATGGTAATCAACTCACCATGTCTAACAGACAAGAAAGAGTTGACTCACCATGAGGGTGCGGCTCTGGTGTGATAATCAAATCCGTTGACAGCTTTAATAGTTTGCTAAAAACTATTGGGTATTCAACTCACCCATGTTTCATTACTGAGAGTTGAATGGTTCTCAATTCACCATGGATTTTACCCTTTAGGGTTTCCAAAGAATTGGCTAGCCCACAAGTGTATGGCTTGTGGTAAAGGCAGTGGAAAACCATATTTGGTACTCAATTCACCAAGGTGTTCTATGCAACCTAAGAATTGGCTAGTCCTGAGCAAACGGCTACAGGTAAAGACAAATCAAATCCGTTGATAGTTGATGGTTTACTCAAAATCATATGGTTATCAATGTACCATGGTTTTACACACGAAAACATTGGCTACTCCAGTAGTGATGGCTATTGGTAAAGAGACATCAAATCCATTAATTTTCAATGATTCACCTCTCACAGGAGTTAACACACCTGGAAGTGATGAGAATAGTATGAAACTTAAAAGATTTGATGTACAATAAGTCATGGTTGCTGTGAAGATCAAGTACATTGCCTTTCAGATGGTGACCAGATTAAGATGATGTGTTTTCCTGTTGCTGCTGATACATAGAGCTTGCTGCTGGAAGTTTGTGCTTAAAGATGATGTTGCTGCTAGTTACTTTCTGATGCTGCTGATTCAATCCTCTATTCCTGGACGTCAAAGATCTATCTGGAAACTTGAAGTTAACCAAGTAAAATTCAAGTTTAGGGGAGGATTGTTAGGAATTATTAGAAATAATATTTATTTCATTGCTGCTGTTAGTATTAGTGGTTCCTGCTGGCAGGTATGTAGTTCCTGCTGGTAGTGGTTCCTGCTGGTAGTACATTTTGTTTCTGCTGTTAGTTGTCATTGCTGCGGGTAATACCGTATGTTTAGAAAGTTTGTTAGAGTTAATTTAGAAAGAGATAGTGTATATCTCTTTTACACATTTTCTTAGTAATGCTGCATTAGGGTTTCTTGTAGTATAAAAGAAACACGCGGCTGATGGGCGTGCGTTGGAGTAAAGTTTTGGCAGTTTTAATGCCTACTCAAGTTTTAAATTTATATTTAGCCGACTTATCAATAACACACACACTTAACGAGCAGTGTACCCGGTCAGTATGAAGATAATGGTAAGTAGAGTGTCGATCACTAAGAGTGGAACGTATTATCTAGTTATTCTAATCAGTATTTTAATATCCTAACGCAAGGGGGTTTCAGCCTGAGAGACTGGCACGATTTGTTGCAATTAAATAATAAAATAAACCAATAGGCACGAATCAGCAAGTAGCACACACGTACACAGATAGATACTAGAGACAATAAGAGGGCTGTCCTTATGATTAAGTAGATTGTCACTTGTTTTATTGATAGCTTTATATGAAGTGTATGTAATTAATCCTTTCTCGTTGGTCCTATTCTTATCGGCGAGTAAACCCTTAATGATTACTTATGTCTAAAAGTTATTCCTAAGTGATCAATTTAGAAACAACCGTGGGAGCCACATCTTGTCCCGCAGTCGGATGCCCGCAAGCCACTAATAAACACAGAGGTTATCAATGCACTAATAAGTAGTAACCAAAGACATCAACATATAAACTTTAATTGATGGGAAAGCAAGTATTAAAGGGAGTGCAATCTTTCCGTTGTCACATTACACAAGCCACCAATCCTGATGAATTAAAGTTTGCTAACACAATAAAACAAAACTACTTAATGAATTAAATACATGCAGCACCTTCTTACAGCTCTTGTATCTTCGATTTGGGTGTGTCTTGTGCTGCCTCTTGATTGAATTCATCCTTTTGCTCTGCTGTCCGAACTTCGGTTTTAGGGTTTCGAACTCGAACTCTTAAATTCGTCTGGTCCACGGGGTATTTATAGTTTCTGTCTGAGGGAAGATGCGGCGCATCTACTTAAGTAGATGCGGCGCATGTACTTAACTTCGCGTGGGGTCCAAGATTATAATATTCAGGAATATTCGTACACCGCCAGAAGATGCGGCGTAACCCTTTATTAGATGCGGCGCATGTCCTCTTGTATCTTGGATCGTATCTGGTGATATCTTGATAGATATGCGGCGCATTTCGAGAGTGAGATGCGGCGCATCTGGAGCAGAATTGACTTGATCTTGTCCATGTCAGTAGACTTTCACTTTATGTACGTCTTGCTCCATAATTAGTCCAAAATAGCTAAGTTTCACCAAATGCTTGTTTTTACCTGAGAATTACAAAAGTAAACAATTAAGTATCAATCCTCATACATAATATAGTAAAACAAGTCAAATTAATAGGATAAATGATAGTAATAAAATGTACTTATTTGAGTTCATCAAATATCCCCCCACTTGAACTTTACTTGTCCCCAAGTAAACCTTAGAATTTCATTTATGAAAATGTATCCTAAAAGATGTTAGGATTTATTTTTATGTTAAGCATGTATTCGTTTATTTCATAATCACACAACTAAACACTTAACGAATTAGAAGTATAATAAAATATCTTGATAAAAGCAAATCTAATCGTTTAACTGTCCAGTCGCGACGAATATTCTATCATAAGCTTGGCAAGTATACACATCTCCACCACTAAAGCTAAGGAATAACAAGTCTAAAGCGGTAAAAAGGGTTTTTAGGCTTAAGGGTTAATTATTCTTAATCACTATCGATCTCAAATTCCAGAAAAGGCGACAAAATCACAAATACATGATCGAATCCACGAACACGATACTTGCAATTGCTCAAATCCTTAACTCGAATAGGCTAAAGATAGGTCCAAACTTCACCAATAATAATATATCAAAAAGGGCGACAAAATCATAAATACATAGCCGAATCCACGACTACGATACTTAAGATTGCTCAAATCCCTAATCTCAATAAATCAAAGGTTCGGTTGGATAAAGAACAATACAGGGTATGGATAATATTTGGGATATAAATTGGTGTAAAATGAAAATAAACAAAACAAAACAAATAAATTAAAATCCTAAGTGTGGTTAATCACTATCCCAACCATCCCATGAATAAGACTCATATCATTGAATAACTCACGCTTTAACACTTGAAACACACGCTTTAGGTAGACACGAATTATACTCAACAAGATCTTAATCAAAGAATAAACCTTAATTGGCGTTCCCATAACTGCCAATTCCCATTCAATCCATATATATAATACAACAAATAGTGGTGATATCGACCACTTACATAACTCTACATCGTTGGCTTAAAATAAACATCCAACTCTTTTTTTTTTCTTTTTCTTTTCTCATTTTTTCGATTTTTTTTTTTTTTTTTTTTTTTTTTTTTTTTTTTTTTTTTTCAACATAAACATAGATGTGTAAAATTTCACCACATCACTACAACTTTCTTTCCGGATAATTTTTTTTATACTTTTCATACTTTCAGAAATAACGGTAATAGTGAAAGTAGTAAACACACGAAAAATAAACTCAAAAATATACAATATTTACTTTCACTCCAATTGCATTGTGCAATTTCCCGACCTAACCATAGATAATGAATTACGCACGCGAACACAGGTAATGTAAGGAAACACACTCTGCCTATAGCAATTAACCAACCACGGATTCTAATCTACAGGGTAGGCTAAGGTTTAAGGTGTAACGAAACATTTTAAACATAGGTGTAAGAAACGAAAGGAATGGCTCTGAGGGTTTTTCTAGGGGTATCTTACTCTAAAAATGAGAGTAACAAAAGGTTTATACGGGGGTTAACTAACCAGTGTAGTTAGCTAATAACACATAACATATAAAGGCTATTTGGTGTAATCCTAGAATTTTACCAAGTTAGACAAGTCATTCCAATTATATAAATAATACTCATTATGGTGGTCTCGAATAGTATACAAGCCAAGTTCTAAAGTTTACAAGTCACCGGCACACTCATAGATTTGTGAATTTTGAAAAATCACAATTTTTGAAAATAATGTCTTGTGTGCAGTTATGCAACTTAGATTTTAAACAAAAACATGCTAAAATTTTTTTTAAGTTTGATATATTAAGCACATTTTAAGCATAATTTTTGAAAAAGTAGGACAAGTAAGTGTTAAGTGTTCTAATTCTCCTATCCCCCCACTTAAGTTAAACAACGTCCTCGTTGTTTGTATAAAAGGTTAAAAACTGGAAAATAAAAGAATTAGAACAAGAAAAACTCCCCTGAGATTTGCTCGGTATGATCCTCCATTAGTATAAGAGCAAAAATCATCTTCCATGTGGATTAGAACGTTAAAACTTCATACTTGATGTATCCACAGGAAATCCAGGAAACTATAATACCACCAACACTTTAAAACACACCTAAGATAAGAAAGGTTCAACTTGCATAATACATTAGTAGTTAGATAAAATAAAACTTAAAAAATTAAAACTGAAAATCATCAGGTCAGTCGATGCGCCGTATCTTATTGAAGAAGATACGCCGTATCGAGCCTGGAATAAATACGGATCAGAATAAAGATGCGCCGCATCCTTAACCAGGGATGCGCCGCATTAAAAATAAACTGATAAATAGTTTTAAAGTCGAAAATAAAAATGCAGAAAAATAAAATAAGATATGACCATTGCAGAGGATGCGTCGCATCTCAGGACTGAGATGCGCCGTATCTTCGTGCGGCCTGGACTGACTCGACACAGAAAACAGAATAATAAAAGATAAATCCGGGTTGTCTCCCGGTAAGCACTTGTCTTTATTCCAGAGTCTTCAAGTTAGACTCACGTTCAGCTCATTATTCCAATACGTCGGGTTCAAACTCCACCACCTCATTCTCATTATCATCGATTCTATTATCAAAGTATTTCTTCACACGTTGACCGTTTACTTTGAATATATAACCATTTTTATCGCATATTTCAATAGTTCCGTATGGATACACTTTCTTGACAACGAATGGTCCCGTCCATCTTGATTTAAGTTTACCAGGATACATCTTTAATCTGGAATTAAATAGTAGCACTTTCTCTCCAATAGCAAACGTTTTATCCCCACGTAACCTCGAGTCATGCCATCTTTTAGTTCTTTCTTTGTAGATCTTAGTATTTTTGTAGGCCTCATCTCTTAGTTCATAGAGTTCATTAAGTTCCATGAAACGGTTCTTCGTTGCAGCTTCCATATCCATATTACAATTCGTCAAAGCCCAATATGCACTTTGTTCAATTTCGACCGGTAGGTGGCATGCTTTTCCGTATACAAGACGAAATGGAGTGCATCCCGTTGGTGTCTTATAGGCTGTACGGAATGCCCATAAAGCATCATTTAACTTGTCAGACCACCCTTTAGGATTATACCCAGTCGTTTTTTCAAGAATTCGTTTTATAGCTCTATTGGTTACTTCAGTTTGACCATTTGATTGAGGATGGTATGCGGTGGAAACCCTATGATATACTCCATATTTTTGCAAGGATTTAAGTACTACCTTGCTGTCGTTTGTTGGAGACGCTTGCGCTTCGACCCATTTTGATACGTAATCAACAGCAACCAAAATATATTTATTACCTTTAGATTCAGGAAACGGTCCCATGAAGTCTAATCCCCATATGTCGAAAACTTCACATACATGGATATAGTTTTGCGGCATTTCGTTTCTTGATGTAATATTTCCGGATCGTTGACACGCATCACATCCTTTTATATAATCTTTCGCATCCTCCAACATAGTGGGCCAATAAAATCCCGCATCCAGGATTTTTCTTCTTGTGACAACTGCACCGTGATGCCCCCCTGTTGGCCCTGAATGGCAATGTGCCAATATTGCAGGAATGTCATCACCATCTACGCATCTTCGTATAATATTGTCAGGACATAATTTAAAGGCATAAGGTTCATCCCAAATATACTCGCTAGAGCGAGTTATAAACCTCCTTTTCTCGTCGGATGTTAGCCCTTTTGGAATTTCATTTGCAACAATAAAGTTTATAAAATCGGCGTACCATGGTCCATTATTATTGCTCTTAATTCCTACCATCATAAGGTGTTCATCAGGGAAGTCATCAGCTATTTCCCTTTCGTCAAGCACCTCCATATCAGGGTTTTCAAGTCTAGATAAGTGGTCAGCAGCTAGATTTTCGGCACCCTTTTTATCTTTAATTTCAATATCGAATCCTTGGAGCAATAAAACCCACCTAATAAGCCTTGGCTTGGCATCCTGTTTATTGAACAAATACTTCAAAGCAGAATGGTCAGTGTAAACCATAGTTTTTGACAATACAAGATATGATCTAAATTTATCGAATGCAAAAACTACTGCTAAAAGTTCTTTTTCCGTGGTGGTGTAGTGTTCTTGGGCATTATTCAATGTTTTGCTAGCATAATAAATTGGCTTAAATTTCTTATCTATCTTTTGGCCAAGTACGGCTCCAACAGCATAATCACTAGCATCACACATTAATTCAAAAGGCAGATTCCAATCCGGCGAAATTATAATGGGTGCAGAAGTTAGTTTTTCTTTAAGTATATTAAATGCCTTTTTGCAATCTTCAGAAAAATCAAACTTTGCATCCTTTAGCAATAATTGGGTCATAGGCCTAGATATTTTTGAAAAATCCTTTATGAATCTACGATAAAATCCAGCGTGCCCTAAAAAACTTCTAACTCCTTTTACGTTAGTGGGGTAAGGTAGTTTAGCAATTACATCAATTTTAGCTTTATCGACTTCTATACCTTTCCCGGAAATCTTATGTCCTAACACAATTCCCTCTCTAACCATAAAGTGACATTTTTCCCAATTAAGAACAAGGTTAGTTTCTTCACACCTAGCAAGCATTTTATCAAGTTTAAAGAGACAATCACTAAATGAGTTACCGAACACCGAGAAGTCGTCCATGAAGACTTCCATAAAGTCTTCTACCATATCATGGAAGATAGCCGTCATACAACGTTGGAAAGTAGCAGGGGCGTTGCATAGTCCGAACGGCATTCTCCTATAGGCGAAGGTTCCATAAGGGCAGGTGAAAGTCGTCTTCTCTTGATCCTCGGGGGCAATGGGTATTTGGAAGAAACCTGAAAAACCATCCAAAAAACAATAATAATCATATCCTGATAGTCTTTCTAACATTTGATCAATAAATGGAAGAGGGAAGTGATCTTTTCGCGTAGCATCATTGAGTTTGCGGTAGTCGATGCAAACTCTCCATCCGGTAACGGTTCTTGAAGGGATTAGCTCGTTGTCGTCATTGAGTACTACCGTCATTCCTCCTTTTTTCGGCACAACGTGGATAGGACTGACCCACGAGCTGTCGGAAATTGGGTAGATAAGTCCGGAGTCAAGTAACTTAACGATTTCATTTTTTACCACATCTTGGACTTTTGGATTCAAACGCCTTTGAGGTTGGATAGTTGGTTTGAATTCATCTTCCATAAGGATTTTATGTATACAAAATGACGGGCTAATTCCCTTAATATCAGACATACTCCATGCTAATGCTCCTCTTCGTTTATATAATACCTGCAAAAGAGACTCTTTTTCTTTTGGCGTTAAGTCAGATGCAATAATAACGGGTGAATTAGTATTTCCGTTTAAATAAGCATATTCTAAAGTAGAAGGAAGATCCTTAAGCACAGGTTTAACATTATCAATTTCAGTAGCACTAGCGGAATAAACCTGTTCTTTAATTACATCGCTGCTGTCATCAGATAGATGCGCCGCATCGAGGTTTTCGATGCGCCGCATTGCGTTACATACAGCAGAATCAGCAGCAAAATTATAATCAATAGTATTCTCATCAACTTGATCTTCTATAGCAATAGTGTTTTCTAAATTTTTAAGCAGAAAAGAATCAAGCAAATTATTTTTTAACAATCTCTGAGTAAATTGATTAATCGTGTCATCAGAAACATCGACGTTATAGCATTCATCATCATCGGAATTATCTTTACTCATAGATTGTTCCATGTTAAACTCAACCTCATCTTTTCCTATGGTAAGAGTTATTTTTTTATTAAAAACATCAATCATGGCCCTAGCAGTGGCTAAAAATGGTCTTCCTAATATTATAGGAGTTCTAGAATTTTCAGGCATATCAAGGATAACGAAGTCGATAGGTAATTCAAATTTATCAACTTTTATTAATATATTTTCCGCTATTCCTAATGGGTATTGTATCGACCTATCAGCTAGTTCTAAGCACATCCTAGTAGGTTTTGGTTCACCAAGACCTAATTTATCATACATAGAAGAGGGCATAAGACTTATACTAGCTCCTAGGTCGGCTAAGGCATTTTCAATATGCAAATTTTTAATTTGACAAGGAATAGTGAAACTCCCTGGATCTTTTTCTTTAGATGGAAGTTTGTTGAGCAATGCCGCTGAGCTTCTTTTTCCCATTGTGATGGTGCAAGCCTCTTCGAGTTTAGACTTGTTTGTAAGCAAGCTTTTCAGATATTTAGCATATTTCGGCATTTGCACTAGGGCTTCCATAAATGGTATGCTTAGCTGCAGCTGCTTGAGATTCTCCAGGAACTTCTTTTGATAGGCATCTTCTTTCTCTTTCCTCACCCTATGTGGGAAGGGTGGTGTTGATCGTTCAGGTTCAACAGAAGATTCTCTTCTAATTACAGGTTCTGGATCAGTCTCATTTGGTTGCTCTTGCTCAGGTGGTAAAGAATCAGGGGAAATTTTATTTGTACCGTCATCCCTCGGGTGTTTTTCCGATTTGAAAGGTTGACTTTCCGCCTCTAGTTGTAATTCCTTTCAGATCGTGCCTTACCAAAAAGACCTTGTTAAGTACTGTTGACAATTGGTGCACTTCAATTGCCAAACCATTGATCAAATTGTTTTGTTCCTTTAGTAATAGCTCATGACTGCCTTTGAATTCGGTGATAAAGTTCCTTGCCTCATGATATTCTTGTTCATTGGCTTGAGCGATTAATAGTGCAAACTCTTCCATAGTAAGGTTTCTTTGGGGTCTTCCGAACCAGTTTGGGAAAATATCGAACATTGATCCTGAAAATTAAGAACAAGAAGATTTCAAAGTAAAAGCTTCCAAGTATAAGGGTAAGTCAGAATATTTTCCGTTCGGAAATTAGAAAAGAATAATAGTTGCTGATATCTGCAGACGATGCGCCGTATCCAAAAAGTTGGATACGCCGTATCTTATAATCGTTAAAAATTAATCAGACTTTATTCAGAAAATAGATATGCCGCTTTAGAATTTAAGAATGCGCCGTATCGAATTAAATAATCAAAAATCGACTTATTTAATTAAAATTAAGTGCGTCGTATTAACGAAAGCTAATGCGCCGTATTTTCGTTACGTTTAAAAATAAAAGATTTTTGATTCAGAAAGATGCGCCGTATCGACAGAGATCGATACGCCGTATCTGTTTAATAATTCGCAAACTGTTTTTAATTAAAATAACAGATACGCCGTATCTTCAAAAGAAGATGCGTCGTATGGCGTCAACGTTTAGAAAATTTTTATCAAAAACAGATACGCCGTATCTGCAAAAGCAGATGCGTCGTATTACTTTATCGCTTAGAAAAATTTTTTTTATTAAAAACAGATACGCCGTATCTTGGGGAAAAGATGCGTCGTATCGAATTAATTAAACGCGTTGTATTTAAAAAAAAAAATTAAACGCAATACGTCGTATCTGAGAAATCAGATGCGCCGTATCGTTTGATTTAGCACAGTACAACGATAGCAGAACAGAAAAATACGAAAAATAAAAAAAACAAATAAAACACACGAAACAAAAACAAACAAAAACAAAAATAAAAGAAAACAAATAGCACACAATACAACAAATATGCAAAATAATACAATGATGCAATTAATCTAATAAAAAGAAAAATAACCTAATTAAAATACTAATCAAATTAACAGATAATAACAATTCACTCCCCGGCAGCGGCGCCAAAAACTTGATGGGCGTGCGTTGGAGTAAAGTTTTGGCAGTTTTAATGCCTACTCAAGTTTTAAATTTATATTTAGCCGACTTATCAATAACACACACACTTAACGAGCAGTGTACCCGGTCAGTATGAAGATAATGGTAAGTAGAGTGTCGATCACTAAGAGTGGAACGTATTATCTAGTTATTCTAATCAGTATTTTAATATCCTAACGCAAGGGGGTTTCAGCCTGAGAGACTGGCACGATTTGTTGCAATTAAATAATAAAATAAACCAATAGGCACGAATCAGCAAGTAGCACACACGTACACAGATAGATACTAGAGACAATAAGAGGGCTGTCCTTATGATTAAGTAGATTGTCACTTGTTTTATTGATAGCTTTATATGAAGTGTATGTAATTAATCCTTTCTCGTTGGTCCTATTCTTATCGGCGAGTAAACCCTTAATGATTACTTATGTCTAAAAGTTATTCCTAAGTGATCAATTTAGAAACAACCGTGGGAGCCACATCTTGTCCCGCAGTCGGATGCCCGCAAGCCACTAATAAACACAGAGGTTATCAATGCACTAATAAGTAGTAACCAAAGACATCAACATATAAACTTTAATTGATGGGAAAGCAAGTATTAAAGGGAGTGCAATCTTTCCGTTGTCACATTACACAAGCCACCAATCCTGATGAATTAAAGTTTGCTAACACAATAAAACAAAACTACTTAATGAATTAAATACATGCAGCACCTTCTTACAGCTCTTGTATCTTCGATTTGGGTGTGTCTTGTGCTGCCTCTTGACTGAATTCGTCCTTTTGCTCTGCTGTCCGAACTTCGGTTTTAGGGTTTCGAACTCGAACTCTTAAATTCGTCTGGTCCACGGGGTATTTATAGTTTCTGTCTGAGGGAAGATGCGGCGCATCTACTTAAGTAGATGCGGCGCATGTACTTAACTTCGCGTGGGGTCCAAGATTATAATATTCAGGAATATTCGTACACCGCCAGAAGATGCGGCGTAACCCTTTATTAGATGCGGCGCATGTCCTCTTGTATCTTGGATCGTATCTGGTGATATCTTGATAGATATGCGGCGCATTTCGAGAGTGAGATGCGGCGCATCTGGAGCAGAATTGACTTGATCTTGTCCATGTCAGTAGACTTTCACTTTATGTACGTCTTGCTCCATAATTAGTCCAAAATAGCTAAGTTTCACCAAATGCTTGTTTTTACCTGAGAATTACAAAAGTAAACAATTAAGTATCAATCCTCATACATAATATAGTAAAACAAGTCAAATTAATAGGATAAATGATAGTAATAAAATGTACTTATTTGAGTTCATCAGAAACACGCGGCTATGAGTTTTGTAATCGATTGAAACATTATTAGTTAATAAAAGATCCATAGAGGATCAAAGTTTATTAGTTACTTCTTCTTCTTTATCAGTTTATATTCAGAGATTCTCTTGTAGCGTACTTGTGATAACATAGGCATTCTACCGATCCACAAAGGCTCAAAGATCTATCTAGGTGTACGACCCTAGCAGGCCTAGATCCATCAGCAACTCTGTCCAATTCTTCTTCATGAAACTTTTGGGCCAATTCCTGAGCCAATTCTTCATCAAGTGCTAATTGTGCTTGTTCCTTCTTGGACAACCTTTTAGGAAAAGGTTCTTGCTCTGTCATGATAGCTTTGCCCTTATCTACCCTTGATAATTTTGGTTTCCTTGAATAAACTGCACTGGCAGTACCTTGATATCCAACATCAATCAAACTCTGAAGACTAGCAGTACCTTGGACACTGGCAGTACCTTCATCAAACCTACCAGTACCTTCATCCATCTGAGCAGTATCATAATCCATTTGATCTACTTGCCTCCCCTGAGTGACATACTCTTCCTGCACCAAAGAAACATCTGGATCTTGGTCAATTTGGGCAATCTTCCTCCCCTGTTTGGAAGACTCCTCACCATCATTTGTACTTGGACCTTGGGATGAACTAGAAGAACTTGTTGAAATCACCATCTTTGCTGATCTTTTTCCTTTGAGTTTCTTAACAGTTGTCTCTAACTTCTTCACTTTCATAACCATCTTTGTGTAGGCAACTGCAAACTTCCTCTTGTAACTTTTAAGATCATCTTCCAATGTGGTCACCCTCTCAGACAATTTGGTACAAGTTTCCATCAATTCCTTGAGTTTCAGACTGCCCTCAACACTTCCTGATGTGTTACCTTCAGGGAGAGGTGAATCATGGGGCATAGACTCATAATCCATTATATGATGGGTTTCTGAGCCACCCTGAGTTTCCATTTGGCTAGGGATTTCACCAGGAGTACTAGGTACTGTTGGTGTTGCCATGGATTGGGTCTTATTGATGTTACTTCTGTTCTGCTCAGCTTCTAAGCCAGAGACAGTAGAAGTAGCCCTTTCCATTCTAACATTGTCAGCCTCATCTGGTACATGTGTGGGAGTAGGAACTCGGTGCTGAGGTACATCAAAGTCCTGTCTAGATTCAGTCCTATGTGTTGATGAAGATGGTTGTGAAGATGAGTTTTCTGATGTTGTGGGTGTGTGATGGGAGGCAACTGGGCTTGTTGCTCCTTCACCCTGAGATTGTATCATAGTATCAAAAAGAGGTACTACTTCCCCACCATACCCTCTTGAAGCTATTTTCATATTACTAAAGAGTTTTTGAGTAAGCTTTGGGGTTGGATAAACTGTTTTGTGTGGAAGCGGTTGATGTTTGTTAAAAATAGATTGGATGAACCTTGGGTACATCAAAATTTTTGATTTACTATCAACATTCTTAACCATACCTTCAAAAATAAGTTTTAAAAAGTTAAAAATTCTATCTGTAGCCAAGCAAATGAGAGCAGTAGCAATATTACTACTAAACTGTTCCCATGAGGTTTTCTTGGGGCTAAGACAATGAAGGATGATGTGAATGAAAAATCTCCATTGAGGGGCAAAACGACTCTTTTGAAAAGTTAAAGCTTGAGATTCAGTGTTGTACCCCATCCTGGATATATTTTCAAAAATTTATGTGTTTGGCATAACACTAATACCATTGTCATTACTCAGATGGAGATGCCTCCTGAGGGATGATTCAGTAATAGTGATGGATTTGCCATCCACTTTAGCATTAATCTCTTTGTCACCATTTTCAAAGGTTTTGACACTAGCAGTGTGCCAAAACTGTTTGATGTGAGTGACATAGATAGTGGGATTTAAAAGTAAAGAATACCTTATGTAAGAGTTATTTAAGAAGTCCACTATCTGATGAAAAGTTGTGTCATCCTCTTCTTTTTCCAAATAAGCTACTTGATTGTGTTTGTCAGCAAAAGATAAAGTAGCCATTTTTGTTTCAGTAAAAATTGATTTGACTGGTGGGAATAGTGTAAATTTAGGGTAGAAAGTAGAAGATGAAAGTGAATTGAGATATTATTAAAAGCTTGTTAGGGTTTCTATTGGACCGACTTGAGGAAAAAGTTAACTTTTGATTTAAGATAAGGTTAATAAAATAGAATAAAAGTTAAAATATCCAAATAGGAAAACCTTGGAAACAAGGAATTTGAGCAATAAAAACCTCAACTGACTTTTAACGGCTAGTTTCAAAAAGCTGTTATTTCGCACTAGTACTAACGTCTATTCAGCAGTACAAATTAAACCTACCAGTACTAACTTTAAGCCTGGCAGTACAAACTTTTTGAGAAAAATTTGACTCAGCAGTATGAACTAAATTTTAATGAAAAACCATACTGCTAACAACCTTTTTGAAGGGATTAAGTGTAAAGACAGACACTTAATCAAGATTTCAGTTTAATGCAACCTCTGGTTGTATGAGAACTAATGTTTTCAGTTATAAATAACTGCCTGTCACAATTGTCTGCTTCTTACACTGCCATGATATAAGTCTACATCCAAGGAACTGACATCCTTCAGTTGTTGATTTTCTGTCCAGGCTTGCACTAGCATAATCACTGTCTGAATATGCTACCAGGTCAAAAAGTGATTCCCTAGGATACCACAGACCCAACCTAGGTTGACCCTTAAGATATATGAAGATCCTTTTAACTACAGTTAAGTGAGAAACCTTAGGAGTCACTTGGAACCTTGCACAAGCACAAACAACAAACATGATATATGGTCTTGATGATGTAAGATACATCAAGGACCCTATCATTGACCTGTATGTGTGTACATCAACATTCTCTCCATCTGCATCTTTAAGTAGAGGTTTCTCAGGATCAATTGGTGTGCTAGCCACTTTAGAATCAACAAACTGAAACTCCCTTAGAATCTCTGCTACATATTTATCCTGGCTGATAAATATTCCTTCATTAGATTTCTTTACTTGCAGACCCAAAAAGAAAGTGAGTTCCCCCATGATACTCATTTGAAACTTATCATGCATAAGTTTCTCAAACTCTACACACATTTCCTTCCTTGTAGATCCAAAGATAATATCATCTACATACACCTGAACTAGCAAGATATCCTTCTTGTGCTTCTTGATGAATAATGTCTGATCCATCTTGCCTCTTTGGAATCCATTATCCAACAAATAAGAAGCCAAAGTCTCATACCAAGCCCTTGGTGCTTGATGTAGTCCATAAAGACCCTTTACTACCTTGTATACCTTATCAGGATGTTCTGGATCAACAAAACCTGGAGGTTGTGAGACATACACCTCCTCTTCAATAGTACTATACAAGAAGGCACTCTTGACATCCATCTGATATATAGTGATGCCCATGAAAGAAGCATAGGCCAAAAATAGTCTAATAGCTTCAATTCTTGCTATAGGTGCAAAAACCTCTTTATAGTCTATACCTTCTTCCTGTGTATAACCCTAGGCTACAAGTCTAGCCTTGTTCCTGATCACAATTCTCCTTTCATCCCTTTTGTTCCTGAAAACCCATTTGGTGCCAATTACCCTCATATACCTTTGGGTAAATCCACTAGTACCCAAACCTTCTGAATCTTGAATTGGAGAACCTCTTCTTGCATTGCTTCTACCCAGCTTGAATCTTCTAAGGCTTTGAGAACATTTTTTGGGTTCAACTTGTGAGAGGAAACACACAAATAAACAAGTGTTGGAATCTTCATGCTGCTTTGATTCATAAACAGTACTAAGAAACCCTTGTTTGTCTGAAGTCATAAGTTGCTTCCTTGTCTTCACTCCACAGATTACATATCACCAATCACATTGTCCAGGGAGTGGGCTTTGTGAATCCTTGTGTGTGGTGTAGTGAGAACTACATATGTAGGTGGTAGATTGTTGAAATCCCCCTCATCTTCTGAGAAATCCGCTGCATTAGAGTCTGATGGGCCAGCAGTATGAGCATTTGGCCTAGCAGACTCAATTTGGGGCTCAGCAGTACAATCATCATTAGTACTGTTAACTTGATTCTCTTGTTCCTCAGTTCCATCTACATTATTTTCACCTTCAATCCATTCCTTAGTTTCATCAGTAGAAGGTCCACCATTCATTGAAGTTGAATCCACACTTGTCCATATAGGCATCAGTACATGATCTTGATCTTTTTCCTTACCCAAGCTGGCTTCATTTGTTGCATCATCAGCTTCTGAAGCTGCAAAATCATTAGAAAAGGTTCTTGCAACAACTGGCATATAATTCATTGATTGGGTTAGAGTATCAAGGTCAAACAACCATTTTGGACCTTCACCTGCAACATTAGACTTATTTTCTAGAAATTCAGCATGCAGGTTTTCCTCAACTTTCCTAGTTCTTGTGTTGTATACTCTAAAGGCTTTGCTATTGAGAGAATATCCAACCAAGAATCCTTCATCTGCTTTACCATCAAATTTGCCTAGATGGTCTAAGGTATTCAGAATGGTCACATGACACCCAAAAGGTCTTAGAAATCCTAATACAGGAGTTCTACCTCTAAAAAGCTCATATGGTGTCTTGTTGTGAGGTTTAACTACCAAAACCCTGTTCTGCACATAGCAAGCAGTATTAACTGCTTCAACCCAAAAAGTGATAGGCAACTTAGAGTCAGCTAACATGGTTCTAGCAGCTTCTATTAGTGTCCTATTTCTTCTCTCAGTAACCCTATTCTGCTGAGGAGTTTAGCCACACTAAACTCTCTTCTAATACCTTTTTCTTTGCAAAACTCATCCATAACTCTATTTTTAAACTCTGTCTCATTGTCACATCTAATGACTTTTACTTTCTTATCCACTAGGTTTTCTATCTCAGTAATAAATATTTTAAGAATGCTAGGTGTCTCATCCTTAGAACCTAAAAAGCAAACCCATGTAAACCTGCTATAGTCATCAGTAACTACAAGACAAAACCTCTTATGCTTAATACTACTCACAAAAGTTGGGCCAAATAAATCTATATGTAGTATAAACAAGGGTTGATCAATAGAGTTAAAAACCTTGGTCTTACTAGAAGCCTTGTGTTGTTTGCCTTTAAGACAGGCAACACAAGTTTGGTCATTTTCAAATCTTTTCTGAGGCAAGCCTCTTACCAAACCATCTTTTACAATTTTATTAATGGTTTTAAAATTAATGTGACCAAGTCTCCTATGCCATAACATAGATTCATCCAATGTAGCCTTTGGAAAAGACAAGTAAGGGCCTCTTTAGGAACAATCTTCTTCATATCAACACTATACATGTTTCCCTTTCTTGGAACTTTGAGTAATACCTGACTTTCATCAGGTAACTTAAAATCTGGAGAAAGCACAAGACATTCAGTGTCAGTAAAAAGAACCTTGTTCTTTTTGTCACACATTTGTGAGATACTAAACATGTTATACTTAAGCTCTTGAACAAAGTACACATCTTCAAAATCCAATTTACCAGTTTTAAGTGTACCTTTACCAGTAATTCTACCTCCAATTCCTCCCCCAAAGGTAACATATCCTCTATCCAATGGTTGAAAGTATGAAAGATAGGACATGTTGCCTGTCATGTGCCTGGAACACCCACTGTCTGCATAACCTTGATCTTCATTATCTTCTTGTGAATGTCCCTGCACATGAAATAAGGAAATTAGTTTCCTTGGGGTACCCAAGCTATTATTGACTTGGGTTTGCCTCGTGCATCAATATAGTTAAATCTTTTCAAAATAGTTGATGCACCATTGGACTGGATTGGTCTCCAAATCCAACATGCTGAGGCCTTAACAGCATTAGCCCTTTGTTCCTTAGCAGTGTTTTTAAAGTTACCAGTACTAACTGCTTGGCAGCAGTATTAACTGCTGGCTTTGCAATTGTAGCTTTTGGTTTCCAAATTTGTTTTTGTACCACTTCTTTCATTTGAAAAGGCCTTTTAGCAGTTGTTGGTGCATATTTGAAAGTTGTTTTTGCACCTTTAACTATTGATTTTGGGTAAACAGTCTTAATCAATGTTGTAAAAATCGTGAATCGGTAGCGTGGCGGTCGACCACCCTGCAGCGATTAATCGGCCAAGGCGGGATTAATCGGTGATTAATCGGATTGGCATTTTTTGCATGTTTTGGGTATTTCTAGAGACCAAACTAAAGATCGTAACTGATTCCAAGCCTACTATGTTTTCAAACCTCAATAAAAGGCTCCAATTCTGATTATGAGGCTCATTGTGTGTTATAAGTGAAATAAACGATCCCCAAATTAAGTAGAATGCCTAAATTTTTATTTTTTTAAAGCTGACCGATACGGTTGATTAATCGGCCGATACGGCCGATTTCTGGCCTTTTTTTTGCCCAGACCGATTTTTTGACCGATGTACAAAATTCTACAAGGTCGAAGGCCGATAAGCTATATATCGGCGATTAATCAGCCGATACGGCCGATTTTTGCAACATTGGTCTTAATGGGTCTGGCAGTACTAACTGCTGGTCTAGCAGTATGAATTGGTTTTGGGCCAGACTTCAAAAAAAGTGCTCTGGGTGTCCTTCTAGCAACATTAGAGTGAGTTTGAGGCCTTTCTAAGTTCACCCTATGGTTTGAATACCCAGTTACCCTTTTGTTACAAAAAGCTGCAAGATGGTCAAAACTACCACAAGTGAAACAAGCTTTCTTATATAGGACAAAGTCATCACCTAGTTGGTGAGACTTGAGGTTGTTCTAGTTCCTCTGGTTACCTCTTGGCTTGTATGTGGATCTATACTTTTCACAATACCTAACTATTTTCCTATTTGATTTAGGCCTAACAGTTTCATCATTTGCCACCTTAGGAACACTTGTTCCTTCTACCTTTCCTACTTCAGGTTTAACCACAACCTGATCTTCCTCATCATCATCAAACGTCCAATCCTCAATGGTTGGAGCTTCTGAATTCCTACCAGAGGACACCTTGTCCTCAGGGAGTGAAGTATCACTTGCACTCTCAGATGGTTCACTTACTTCTACAGGCTTATCAACAACTACATTGTCTTTTGGCTTAAGACCATATTCTAACTTTGGTTATTGAAATTCAGGCAAACCTGTATGTTCTAGGTCTATTCCTTGAGGTGCAGGAATTCCTCTGTGAGGAGGTGGAACTGTTTTGTATCCCAACCCAGACTTAGCTTTGTTGATTAATTGACATTCAATTATTTTGTTTACACCTTTAGAGGCTTATTCTAAGGTTTCTACACTTAACTGAATGTTTTCATTAGCCTTTTTAATTCTATCCAACTCAGCTTTCAATAGACTAATTTCAACATTCTTAAATGACAAATCCATTTTAAGAACTGCTATATCATCACTAAAACTAGCCTCATTGTTCTTATAATGCACTATTTGCTCCTCTAGGACTGCTAAACCTCTCTTATGATTTGACAAATTATTATTAGTTTTGTTTAGTTCAATCCTTTGTTCATCAAAGTGTTTCCTTAAAGTTTCTAGTTCTTTAAGTGCAGTGCATGATTTAGAACAACATTTAGCAGATTGTACCTCAGAATCAGAGAAGGCCATAAGTGCCATCTCAGTAGGTGCTACATCCTCTTCTGTCATGAAACTCCAATCAAATCCTAGGCCATCAATAGCCACCATTGCCTTTGAAGTTGACTCAGTAATCTCCACAACCTTGGTCTTGCTTCCATAACCCTTGTTCCTGCTATCCTGCTGCCTAGGTTTCCTGCATTCCCTTGAAAAATGCCCCAGCTTGTGGTAATTGTAGCATTTTATCCTTGATTTGTCAAAACCAGCAGTATCATTGTTGCTGATAGTGATCTTCTTTCCAATTCTTTGGTAGAATTTCTTAGCCCTCATGCTAAGAAGAGAGATCTGCCATTTGAGGTCCATTTCCTCCAAATCATCAGAATTTATTTCCTAGAGGTCTTCATGAGTCAGCATTGACCCATCATTCTGGCTTGTCAGGAAAGCACAACAGGTTTTCTCATCCAGAATACCAACAGTACTGCTTGATGAACTAGCAGTACTAACTCCCACAACAACCTTTACTTCTTCAACTAGACTTGAGTTACTAGGAGATGACACAAAGGCCATGTTCCCAGTGCTTGAACTAGATCCTCCAGCCTTCTTCACATCCTGCTCAACAATCTTGAAGTTGCTGTATAAGTCCATCAGGCTCATTGTATCAATGACTGGCTTGTTCTTCCAGACCACCACATGCATAGCCCATTCTGCAGGTAAACTCCCCAAGAACTTGGAGTTTAAATCTTCTTGAGGTATATCCACACCAAGAACAGCAAGTTGGCTAAGAATCTTCTGAAGCCTGTTAAACATGTGATCCAAAGACTCATTGCTGGTTGCAGTGAAGTTCTCAAAGTTCTACTTTAGGAGAGTCTTCTGTGTCTTCTTGGTGGCTTCATTCCCACCATATCTTGTGGTGATTGCCTCAAACAAGGTCTTGGCATCCTTGAACTTGTTGAAATTCAATAGCTGATCATTTGGAATGGTCATCATCAGCAAACTTCTAGCCTTGAGGTCATTCCTTTTCTGAACCCTCTCTTCTGTAGTTACTGGAACGGTCTGCACAACTGTTTCTACCTTACTATCAACTGTTGTTGTAGAAGTTGAAGGCTTGAAAGAGTTTCCTTCTTCAATAATTTCCCAGAGTGCATAGTCTTGCACCTGGAAGTACTGTTCTATTCTTAACCTCCACATATCGAATTCATTCTGCTTGAGCATTGGCAATTTAGCAGCCATGTTTGTTTGGGTAGTCTCCATGTCCATTACTTTTGCTTCTAATTCAATAGTATCAACCTGGCTCTGATACCACTTGAGAGGATTATAATACACTTAGGATGTTACTCCTTTATAACGTGTATGAGATACTTTGAGTGAATGTAGTTAAGTATGCGGAATCTACTTAACCACACTTATAAGAATTTTGGTTTGTTTAATGGAACAGTGATGTATATATGAACAATGAACACAATGAGAATAACACCAAATGATTCAATATTATTGCTTGAATAATACGAGTGATCTTAGCTATCACTAGGGTTACAAAGACCTTGAATTTTAACAAACTTCTATGACTGATATTCGTCCATTCATCTAACCTAGGATCTCCTTTTATAGACTTAAGGAGTCCTTTACAAGATAAGTATTCACCATATAATGCTAACTAAAAAAGATATACAAAATATATATTCCATACTTATCTCCTACAATATCTCCAAAAGCTGTTATCCATGCAAGCTATACCTTCAGTTGTACTAGCAGTACTAACCTAGAAGTTAGTACTATTAGTTATATCTCAGCAGTCTTCATATATGCACTAGCAGTTTGTACTGTTAGTGTATTTCTCTCAGCAGTACTAACTTCAGAACATTTAATTCCCAACAATATGTGTTTGTGTTTTACATTTATGTATGGATCATATATGGGTAGATTCGTGTATGTTTATGGCTGAAAGTTTGTTTTTGTTACTTTATGTTTTACAAAAAAAGATAACCTAATACAGAAAATAGTCATTAGAATTGTTTATATCTGAACTTGTTAGTTTGCAAAGGTCTTGCGAGAAATTTGCGGCTAAATAGTTCATTATTGTCCAACTTACGACGTATTAGATGGTCCAAATTAGTTTCATAGCGGCAAGCCTAGTCTTGTTTATAATTGTTCATTAAGAAGTTGAATGGTTGTGATGCAATGGTTGCTGCAAACCTGAATGGTGTCCACTTAGTCAAACTGAATTGACCCGTTCACACATGGACTCAAGTTAAACTAAAAACTCACTTTTAAGTCGGTTCATTTACCTGGTTGTTCATGGACGTTCCGAGTTTAAAAATATGATTTCTTTGAACTATTTAAATGCTTCCAAGAACCTTTTTAAAGGTTCTGTTGTTACACGATTACATTAAGTTCAACGATATTGATACGTATGTGACTATTTATGAGTTGATTGTCTTTAGGAACATATTAGTAATGTAATCGTAGCAAGTTGAATCTTACAAACTGATATAAGTTCAGCGTTTGGTTGTTGTTGTTGATATGTGATTGTTCTTTCTTCACTATTTTATGTGTTTTGTCTATAACAAAATCTGACCTTGTTTTCATGAAAAACTTCAGGTTCTGACTGCAGCAAGAACAAATTTCACACAAGAAATATCTTTCCAATCTAAAGACAAAGACATATCACTTGCTAAGGTAACTTTCTTTACAAGTACTCCATTTTATTTTAAAAATTATTGACCATTTGCATTATTGTGTGGATACGTTGAGTTTGGTTGGTCAATTTTTGTTTGGTTTTACTCACTTATGTTTACCAACTTTTGTTGACAAACACATATATGTGGTATAGGTTATGTTCAGTTAAAATTTTATGTATGCATCGTTAGTTATAATATCAGTTAGGAGTTTTTTTACTTGATAGTTGTATTTAGCTTGCTTGCAATATCGTAATCTGTACGTTTCATAACTTAATGAATCATGTTTAGTTTGTATTTGGCGATTTTGATTTTTATTTGTGATGTCGTGTGCTTTTAGATAGTTGGATAAATAAGGAGAATGTTTAGATTAGCTTATTGTTTTGATTTATGGGCATTATTTGAGCTTGAAATAGTTTGTAAGCGTATTTTTTGTTGGCCTTTGAACTCGTCTTGTTGAGCATGTGGCTTATTCAATTGAAGAAGCTCAACTGCAACAGATCCAAGGCCTAGTAAAGGGGCTTTGTGATCTTTTCTAATTAGCTCATAAATTGGTAGAATATGCTAATTTAAACAGCTATTTTTCATTATTTATGTTTTGTTGGTTGTCTAATGTGGTTTAGGTTATGTTCAACTAAGTTTTATGTATTCATCATTGATTATAATTTTAGTTGGGACTTTGTTTACTTGATTAAAGCTGTATGTTTTTTTATGAATCCTGATTTTTTTGTTCTGGTGAGTCTGATATATTTTGTGATGTTGTGTGCTTCTTGCTAGTTGTTAGAAGGGTGATTAGATTAGCTTATATTTCTGATTTATGGGGCTTATTTGAATTTAGAAAAGTTCACAAACCTACTTTTTGTTGGTCTTTGAGCCTGTACTGCTGAGCTTATTGCTTATTTAAGTATAAGCTCTGTCGCACCTGCTCATTGACTGAATAAAGTGGGGTTGTGATTTTTTCTAATTAGCCCATAAGTTGGTAGAATAAGCTAATTCAAACAGCCACGTGGTAGTCTTAAACTGCTGAGTGTAGTGTATTATTGTGCCAGTATGTTTAAATTTTGGGAAACAACACGGTTGTTAATTCTAGTATATGCAACCAGTGAGAATTGTACCAAATGTTATCAGACCATGTTTTGCACTTGGATGCATATAGTAGTGGTATTTGTCAGATAGACACAATAAATGTCTAATAGCATACAATCATTTCCATTACCAAAGATCCTATAGTTTGTTGAAAGTTATGGAGTCATTAGACAGTATCTTGCATATAAGTATTCTTTCTACTGACTTGAACTTAATTACATCTTGCATATAAGTCATTAGACAATATCTTGCATATAAGTATTTATTTGTCAGATAGACACAATAAATGTCTAATAGCATACAATCATTTCCATTAGCATAGTTATGAACAGGATGCAGAAAGACCACCTGAAAATTACTTGGAAATCAAATATAAGGAGAATATAAGTCGAACCGGGTTCTATTAAAGTGCTAAGTACACAAATGTGATAATGCTAAGGCAACCTGTCTGGCATTTTTATATCTCTGTTTCATATCTTTGAACAAGATGCATGATCAGTAATGAAATCAGGAAGGGGTTCCAAGTTTAAAAACATGCCCTGACCCTCTTTGTCTTGAACTATAGCAAGTAAATGTTCAAGATTCACTGTGTTCCTTGGCTTTTTCGTCAGAAATACTCTATGGGCTGATCCTGTGTGGTTTCAAATGTATGATTTTGTGATGTTTGTTAGACGTTCGCTACCTGTCATAGGCATTTTAATTCACTGTAGTAGATAGAGTAGGCTGGAAATCTTCAACTTAGTAGATAGAGTAGGCTGCAGATTCATAGGTTTTTGGTCTAGATATACTTCATATAGAGTAAATAGATTAGGCTGCAGATTCATAGGTTTTTCATGCAAGTTTGATTCTTTTAGATTGCGAATTTGCCTATATGAGTTTGTTTAGTCATTAATAATCAAACTTACAGCCAACTATATATTTTGTAGATGTGTATTTATATGTTTGCATTGTTTTTTTATAGGAATGGGTGACACGATTACATTAAATTTTACTCCCGAACAATTCAAGTTTTTTTTGTACTCATGTATCGAGGAAGTGAATATGGTAGATGCTAAGTGTAATAGCCTACATATTGAGTCGTGGGCGATAGTCGGAAAAAAAATGAAGGAAACATTTGGCCTAACGACCACCTAAAAATAATTAAAAAATAAGTTTGATTACTACAAAGCAAAACATCAAGTTCATGCTTATTTAAGAGGAAAAACGGGAAATATTTTCAATGTAGATACAAATACATTCAATATACTCAGGAGCTTTTGCAAGGAAATAATTTACAATGTACGGAGTTGATACGGATGTCTCGTGACTCGTTTGTTCGACTATGCAACCATTTTAAAGAAAAAAATGGTTAAGAGATAGCAAACATGTATCGGTTGAGGAGAAGATGTTTATCTTCTTTATTATAATCGGTCACAACGAACAATTTTCTGTTATGAAGCGTAGGTTTCAACACTCGAAGGAAACGATTCATAAGTGCTTTCATGAAGTATTAGCTCAAATGTTGGTATTTGCTGAAGAAGTTATAAGACCGACAACATTTAATCCAAATCCAAACATTCCAGGAAACAATAGAAGGGAGCATCGAATGTTTAAGGTAACTGTCAAATTTATAACTAGTGTGTCTCTTGGTTTGATTGTATTTTAACAATTTGTTGTTCTAAATTAGGGAGTCGTTGGTGCACTTGATGGAACCCTCATACATGCTGTTGTTCCATCTCATAAACAAAATGTGTATAGAGCAAGAGGAAGAGGTGATTGTTATCAAAATGTTTTGGCAATTTGCGATTTCAACATGATCTTTACCTACATTGTTGCTGGATGGGAAAGTACGGCACACGATGCGAGAATACTAAATGAAGCTTTAGTAGATCCAGTATTTGAGTTTCCGATTCCCCCTGCAGGTATTTAAGTTTGGAATTGTAATATATATGAAAACTTAGATATCAAAATATCCAAAAATTAATATGTTTGTTATTATCTATGTGATGCTGCCTATAAGCATACGCGTGGGTTCATGGCTCCATACCGCAATGTCAGGTATTGGTTAGGAGACTTTCATCGGAAACGTGCAATGAGCAGTAAAGAAAAATTCAATCACGCTCATGCAAAACTTCGAAACGTAATTGAGCGGGCATTTGGAGTCTTAAAAGCGCGTTTTCCAATCTTGAAGAGTATGCCCAAATTTCCTTTGGTAACACAAAGAGATATTACTATTTCATGTTTTGCTATTCATAATTTTATTCGAAAAGAGGGTCAAAGCGATGATTTGTTCAATCAATACGATGAAAGTGACGTACTTGATAATGAAAATGTACATGATGATAATGACGGTGATGTTGAAGTTGTTCAACCAATTGGGAGTGACGCGGATCAACAATACATGATTAACTTACGAGATCAAATCGCGGCACAAATTATGCAAAGCTAGGTTTTAAATTATTTGGTATTGGTTAAGTTACTTAATTGTTGTTTCATTGCGTTAAGGTTATGTTTTATTTTAAGACGATTTATGTAATAGTTTTTATTATGTTAAATTTTGGATATGTATTAAGATAATTTATTTAATGATTTATAATTGTGTTAAATTTATGATAAAAATGTTTTGTTTCAAGTTTACACCATCTACTTATTAATCGTATTTGCAATAGTTTAATATATACTTAAAAAAGGGAAAATTAAAACCATTCAGACAATTATAAAAAAAGAAACAACACTTTTTCAATCAGATTTAGACATTATAGCCACCTCTTACTAGTAAGATGTGGTAGTCAGATTCAAATGCGAAACATCTTACTGAAACAAACAACAGCTAAGGGGTGTGTTTGTTTCATTAAGATGTTTTAGGTCTGAATCTGACTACCACATCTTACCGGTAAGAGGTGCCTAGAAAGACTAAATCTGAACGAAATAATGTTGTTTGTTTTTGTATAATTGTCCGAATGATTTTAAGTGCTCGTTTCTGCAATTTATTTATTAAACCAACGCAATGCGATAATAAGTAACTTATGTAAATATGAAACAAGATTTTTTATCATAAATATAACATAGTTGATAAACCATCACATATATTATATTAACACAAGTCTTCAATATCTTATCGAGTAAGAGGCAATAAGACAAGCCCCCACCTCTTATTGAGTAAGATGTCATATGTCTGACCGGGTCTAACTCAAAAGAAAAAAACAACAACACTAATGACTGACCGCCTCTGACTCAGTAAGAGTAAGAAACTAGTAAGACATTTTTTCAAAAAACAAACACACCCTAAACCTGCAATATGGCCACAAAGACGATTTTTGAAATTTCTCTTGTTATTAGGTTTTCACGGGAAACAAAGAATTTTGCTTGAGTTATTTTATCTACTAAATGGTACCTTGTCAGTCTCGAAATACGTATTCATCATACTACCTCAGTCCCAAAATAAGTGTCTAGTTTGACTTTTCAGAGTCAAACTGGTTCAACTTTAACCTTAACTATTTTTGTGAGTGTTATATAACGAGGATGGTTGCCCGCGCGTTGCTGCGGGGTGCTTGCATATTGTTAGAAAGATTTAGCGCGAATGTATTTGCAAAAAAGAAAGGAGGCGTTTCAAATAAAAAAAATATACATATATAATAAAAATAAATAAGTAAAAATTATAATAAATAAGTAAAAACCTCCTCACATCGAACTGCAGATACATTTTCCTCTAATAATGTAGTGTTTAGCAAAATCAGAGAAAATAGAATACAAAATATAAAAATCTAGTTGAAGCATGTATATTAAATTGAGTTAAAAAATAAAAATAATCATTAAAATTTATAGAAACCAATAATCTACTTAAAATTTTTATAAATAACGATAATCAACAACACTAAGCAACTAAATCATGAAAACTCCAAATTTAAGATGGAACCCTAAGTTCAAAATTAAACAAAAAAAAATTAAAACGCAAAAAACTTACATATTGTGTTCGAACCTGGAATAAAACATAAAACCATGAGTATGCGTACATCAAATCACAACATAAAAAAAAAAAAAAAAAAAAAAAACTGATTTCTTATCAGGGAATCAAGAAAATTAAAACGGGTAAAAAAATTAGCAAAAGGTATAGATCCAAAAGTGTGGATATAACAAAGCTCCATACTGTAGATACAACACACGGCATAAAAACAACCACAAAGTAAAAAAATAATAATAAACAAACTATTCATCGGACTGTAGCTCACCTCACAAATTCCTGTAGCTGCAACAAACCCGTAAAGCCGGATCGAATCGTGTGTGTGCTTGTGTGAATGGAAGATTTAGGAACAAATGTATATCAGAAGAAAAAATACGCGGGAAAAAAAAGAGTGTGGAAAGGAAAACACTGTTCATCGCACTGTAGACGCACTAACAGAATCCTGTAGCTGCAAAACCCGGGTGTGGAATTAGCAAATACCCGGTACCTAATCCCCTAATGTGGAAGTAGTATAAGAGTGTGGAAGTAGCATTTTGGGCACCGTAGGAAAAAGTGGGTCGGGTCGCGCTATAAAGTAGCTGCATTTGAAGAGTGTGACAATAGCAATATTTTTATACCAAACCTCTCATATAAGTTATAAAAAGAGAGTGGAAGTAGCAAACACCCGCTGGACTGGGTTGCAAAGAAACAGTTTCGGGTCGCGCGATAAACTAAAAACTAAGCTGTTTTAGTACAACAATATATATGTATATGTATGTTTTTATATTTGGTGAATGCTATGATAGTTGGCAAAGTTTATGGGCCACTTATGTTATATTGAGAAATTTATAGTTGTTGTTCTAGAACCTAAACTCCATATTTCTGCATGGGAAACTAAACCATTGCTGGTAGAATCAATGCTTCATTTAAGTTTTGCAATGATTAAACCGATTGTATTAGATCCGAAATATATTAGAAACAGTGTATCACTAATTATATATAGAGTAATTGTTAATAAGTTTTTTAAACCCAAAGCATCTACCTAACAAAAAAATATATTCAATGGCTGAAAACACTCCTCTAATCAATGAACTGAAAGATGTTTCTGGATCACAAAAGCTCCATCAATGCTTTAAGTTTCTTTTTATGCAGGAACACATGGAAGAAGAAGCATCCCTGTTGTGGGTTCGTGAAAAGTGTGATCAGTTAAAAGCAAAGATTGCAAAGCGCCAACAGCGAATGGAAGAAGTCTTGTCATTAGATCACGATGTGGAAGAGGCAGGGGTGACACCTATGAGTGCCTCCGTCAAAAGCAAGTGAGGGATCGTAAGAGGTTGGAGCTGTTTACGGGTTTGCAGATTGAAGTTCGTGATGGTCTGAGGGAGAATCAGCATCATATGGATATTATGGATGTTTATGATTAGGTTGTGGCTGCACAGGCTGTTTTGGTGGGTTTTAAAATGGTTTGGTTATTAGTTTTTTGTATATGGAACTGGCTTGTAATGATGAACACTTTAATGGTCTCAATCGAACAATGGGTATCTATAATCTAAGTTTGTGTTTATTACGTAATTTGTTTACTATGTCATGAACTTTTGTGACTGAGTAGTTGTTGTTGCTGTCATATCTGATTTTGTTGGTGGAACTATTGCTACGGTCTTTTAAGAATGTGATAAAAAAAATTAGAAATCAGTGATTGTAGTTAAGTTAGGCTTAATCGATTCGATTATTCTATTTTTCGATAACATTTTGTTAAAGGTTTGTTGGCTAATGAATGTGAAGATGTTGCTGAAGTATAAATGAAAGGAGCAAAAGAAAGTGTTGCTTCTTGTAGACAGCTTTTGTGTGAATTAGATAGTATGCGATTGTCTGCAAGAAATATTGGCTGGTGTTTAGGTCTTTGTTGCTTTGGATTTAATCAAGTTTTGTATTTATGCTTGCTGCAATGTATCATGTGATAATTGTCTTGCTGTTTAGAAGATAGCTGCAAAAATGGCATTTATGTTTGCAAGAACAGTTGGTCGAAAAGCCTTTTATGAGGCTATTTTGGTATTAAGGTCAAGGAGAGATGTGTTAATAGGTAATGGTTTATTGCTGCATTTTTTTTAGTACAACCAGGCAGTAGGTATGCAAAGCATAGGGTGTGTGTTGTTTAAGGATAATGGTAGGCTAATTAGTTCGTTGGCAGAGCTGTGTGAGAGTTGGAGACAGAATTTGCGAACTGTGGTGTGTTGAGGAAGTTGTCTAAGTTTTGTTGATGTTAAGAGTATTTTTTGAAGAGTTGCCAAGTCTGGGATGGTTTTGGCGTAGGTGAATTTTATATTCTCGTTTTTAATATACACAGATGCGTTTGTATTAGATGTTATGTGATAGTTGGTTCATCGATTTGATGATGTGTTAAACTGTTGGTGTCGACTAAGTTAGCATTCTTTGTTTGGTTCATACGTTTATGTTCATGTCATTTTCTTTTCTAGATGTTTCATTGTTCATTGATTTTATATTAACAGTCAGTCTTCAAGCTGGAAATTCTGAGATGTAATATGTTGCATACTTTTGTTGTATGATTGGATTTTAAGTTTTAGGAAATAATCCAAATTATATCATTGGTTGATAGTGTAACGAAGATCAATTTATGTCTGAAGTATCTATAAACTACATTTTTAGATGTTCTGTTGTGCCCAGGTGTGTTCACCATATGACCAGCATTAGTAGGCTTTCCTGTGTTTTGTGCAGCATCAGTGTTAGTGGTTTCCTGTGTTTTGTGCAGCAGCAGTGTTCATACGTTTTTGTTTCTGGGTGAAGGTCCAAAGTTTAAAGAAACAAATGATTTTAAACCAACCAAATAAATCAATGGATTTTTATTTACATAAGGAAAACTTACATAAAGAAAATGTTAACAAACATTACTGACTTCTACGGTTTTAATGTGTTATAGTGGGTCTACTTTATACATCATTATTTGCTAAGCTAATAGAATGTGGTAAACATCGTTACTGAAAGAGGAGGCAAAATGAATTAAACTTATGTTGGCGATGCTCTTCTGTCTTGTGCACCTCTCTTCAAGTCATGTAATCAAACCTTTTGTCGTTGTTTGCTGCTGCAACTGGTTTCATTCATTTATAAGTGTATTTGAATGTCTGACAGACAGGTTTATATTGCATTTGTGATCTTTGCTGCATCGAGAACATCAACAGCTTATTTGGCACCTACGGTAGAGACCGAAGGTCTGCAAAAGGGATTGTGGTTTTAGATCTTTAGGAAATCCTTTTTTTTAATACTCTTATTCCCCTTTCATACGGAGCTGGTGTAACTTGTATATTCTTGTATTGTGATTGCACTTTCTATCGTGGCTGCAGCTTCTGTATGTCCTTTTCTTTTTTGGCACGTGTATCTTAAAATCACAACCTATAAATGATGGACGTAGATTCTATTAGCCAAACAAAATAATTATTTAAAACCTAAATTAACGAATACCAGCGACAAATAAACAACCTTAACAAATGAGGCTATAGCAGGAACAAACCGGCAAGTCTCAAAGCAGACAATCAGCAAAACTGAGAAAAACCTACAGGCAAAATATTAAGACGAATCAATCTATATCAACAACAAAACTTCAACCCTCAATCAAAGAAGCTACATAGGGCAATTTATTTTTTGTCATTGTAACAAAGCTGTTTATAAGTTATTTTGCAGCAAACAGTTAAAAACTATGAAGTTTTTTTTTCTAAAACTTTTGCACCATTCGATTAGTCTATTGATTTATGGAGCAGCAGTGTAGCAAACACATAAAGACGTGAACATGAAAATACCATTTCTAATGAAAACAAATACAGCCAACATTGTATGCATATTTAAAAACCTTAAACAAACATAACAAACCGTTTTTTTTAAAACCTAAGATGCATAATCTATGGTTATGGAGGGCTTGGGATTACTAATTGTAGCATTTATTTGTTGATTTCAGAAAATAGACTTTTAAAGAATAGGTGTAGGAAATATCAACAAAAAAGTTAATGGGTGAAACGGGTATGATTACATATCTACAATGGCAAATCGTTATTAGTTTTCAAACATATTTACAAACCATAGTAGCATACCTCCTATTTGATTAAAAAGAGTAAATTTTAATATGGTTAGTGTATAAATTATTTCTATAACAATGATATTGCATAAAAAAGTAAAATAATCAAGAGGATGCATACCTCGTTATTCTAAAAGGAAATACTTTTTTCTTCGTGCATACCCATATATTTAATGCAGATAACATGATGAATAGTATACAGCGAAATTCCAAAATCACCTGTGACACTGATTTTTTTGGTTTCGCACTAATTGTTAAGAGTTTTATTCTATTGGTGATGAGTGTTGTGGTAAAGGCATGCGATAATTTTTTTGCATTCAAAGATGGTAGAAGAGATAACAAAAAACCTAAGGCGTGTGATAAAAAAACAAATTTTGTACCTCAAGGGTGCCCAAAGATTAATTGTTTTTTCTTTATCTGTCAGGGGCAAAAGCTCATGCCTTATACTTTTAAAACTTGTTTTGTTTTTGCATATTCGTAAATACAGATATATAAAAGCTACAAATCAACAGTATCATCCAATCACAAACAAAAGCTGGGAAACGGGACAGGATACTGCAAGGAAGTGATTTGGCTCAAACCAGTCATGACATCATTCTCTTCGGTTTCGCAGCTTTTTTTCAGCAATTGCATTGTGCTGTTCAGTATAATCTTTTATAGAAGTGTAATTATAAGAACGCAAAAAAAAAAGAATAATTATAATCGCAACAGAATACTAACTATTAGTATTGGCAAAAACAAAAATATTAGACATTCTTTGTTGCTCTTATGGTAACGATTTATTTTTCTACCAAACGTTTTAGGCTTTTTGTCATCTCTTATACCATCTTTGAATGCAAAAATTATATCGGTTGCCTTTGCCATACATAAATAAAAAATACTTTCATTTATTTTTTACTCAAATAGATTGAACCTACGTGAAGAGGTAACTGCTCAAAAAATAGATGTATATTGTCATAAGTATATTACATATACATACATACATATATATATATATATATATATATATATATATATATATATATATATATATACACAAAGTTTTAGATTACCTTTTGGGCATCAACTGTATTAATCAACTACAAAACCCACACGCTTATGCATACTGTTGAATCGAGTTACGTATGAAGATCTGGTACAGGCAAAGAGTGCAAAGTCAGGTCATTTGGATCTCCAACTCTGCGTTAGCTGGATTGGAGGCAGTTGTTTCTTCTCGCAGAGGAATGGTATGTGCTTAAACACATACCATTTCTAGACCAAAACCGGACCCAAAAAGACCAAAAACCCGACCAAAATGCCAAATATATTGTGTTTTTGTGTTTTTACAT
The DNA here is from genome assembly GCA_021014915.2 of Artemisia tridentata subsp. tridentata. NCBI lineage: Eukaryota > Viridiplantae > Streptophyta > Magnoliopsida > Asterales > Asteraceae > Artemisia > Artemisia tridentata. The sequence goes on along the minus strand of CP139501.1, from coordinate 270,147,345 downwards.
ATGCAGGCACGGATATCAAAGAAAAGGACAAAATCAAGCCGAGAACCGGGAAACCGAGCACGAGATATGGAAGTGTTATTTTTAGCCGATGCCGGGAAGTAATTATGGTCAACAAGTCAACCGAGGTCCTCATATTTTCAGAGATTGTCAATTTCACCCTTGGATCCTACTTTAGAAAAATGACAGCAATGATCCCTTAAAATTCAGAAAATACATATTGGTCCTTGAACTTTAACCAAAACCAAATCTTAAATAAACCAAAACCGGATTTAAATAACAAACCCAGCCTACTACTCTTCGCAAAAGCCCAATCCCACTTCGCTTAGCCCAACCCACTCCCCACTTGACCCGATCCACTAAACTCTAAAACCCGGTTCATAAAACTAATATCACTCCACTCGGTCAAAGTCAAAGGACAAAAAGAAATAAAAACACACTCACCCTTATCCCTTTCTCAATACCGCTCCACAAGTTTTTACCCCTAATTCCCAAAACCGGATGAACCCTAAAAATTACATAACAAAATTACCACAATTAAGGGTAAGTTGGTCATTGCACGGACTTCGAGGATGCTACTGACACAAGGAATGACACATGGCAACCATCGATTGGACCGAACACGTTGCAATTATGATCGTACGGTCAAGAGTTGAAGCTTGGGAAGAAAGAAAAGATCCAAGGGTGAAGATTGGCTGTGGACTCACGCGGATCGCCAACGTGGACTCTCCAGAAAGATCGATCAAGCGCTATAAATAGCGGGGATCATCCTCAGTTCGAAGGCTAGTTTTTTAGTAGTTAGTTTTTTAGTTTTTTTTTAGATAGATTTGATTTACTTTCAATTGTTTTATTTTTACTTTAATTTTTCAGTCGACTTTAATGATTTAACGAGAGGTCTTGTAATTTTTATTTTAATGTTTTAGTTAAATTGTTCTATTGTAATTCTAGTTTTAAATCAGTTTCTAGTTCATCCGAAGTTTTATTTGTAATTTCATTTGGATTAATGAAAATTTTCGGTTACCGTTTAATGTAAGTTGCATATTATTGAAGTTAAGATTCGTTTAGCTTTATTCTAAATTGAGTGCTATTTCAGAAAAAAAAAAAAAAAAAAAAAATATATATATATATATATTTCTAAGCTAATCGATTAGCTGGTTAAATTGTTTTAGAAAGCTTATGTTAAGCTTCTGTTGAAACTCCAAATTGTTTGTTTCTCAAAAGCAAAATAGTCAAAAGAGAAGTTTAAAAATTAGTTGATAAGCTGGTGAAAAAGCTGGTTAGGCTGATGGTGAAGAGAAGCAGGATAATGGGTATATTGATTATTGGCTTATAAGCCTGGGTTAGAACCAAGTTCTGAGTTCACTTCATGTACAGCAGGACCAACTTGTGAGTTATGGTTTATTTTTTTTCTTTGCTTCTTGATTGTTAGCTGCTCTTGTTCAATTGTTAGTGCTTTTTATTAGTGTTAAGTAGTATAGTTATATAGGTTTAAGAATGATATAAGTTTAGAGTAAATTGCATTGGTCTTAAGCTGTTTTGATCTTTATAAAGGATTGTTTTTCTTTGGTTGAATAGCAGCTTAGTTTTTTTAGAATTTCATTGTGGAAGTTTTTTGAGGTTCAGTTAATGCAACACTTGGGATTAATTAGAATAGGATTGCCAAAATTTAGTATCTAGCAAGCTTAATAGGTAAAATTTGGTATCTAGTTTTTCTTGGCTTATAATAGTACTTTTTCTAGGGGTGCTATTTCTTTCAAAAGTACTTATCTGTTCAGACAAAAATATTGCAGCAGACTTGTGATTTTCACTGCTGATCTAGGCCGAAATCGAGCTAGCAATTAAGTTTTTGTGAAAGGGCTTTTTAGATTTTTATAATCTTTGCTTGCTCAGCTTTCCAAAACAGTCTTCGGTTTCAAAATTGGTTAAGTTTTGAGCGATTTACGAGCGTTTGAAAAGTGCTAGTTGAAAATACAATCTGTGTTAAAACTTTGTTCTTAAGTTTCTGAGTTTGTCATTTTTGGTCCTTGTAATTTCTGTCTAAGTTTAAGTAGGGACTGGTAATTTTTAGCAATAAAACAGTTTGTTAATTGGCAATTTTAGTCCCTGTCTTTTATTAAGTCTAAAATAGTTTTTGTTTTTACACTTTTAGTCCCTAATCTTTTATAAAACTTTTATTTTTCCAAATTTTATTTTATAATTTAGTTTTTCTAAACTACATTTTCATTCCATTAGTTTTTTTTACTTTTGCATTAAATCATCTAATTAGTTTCTAATAGTTTTAATTCATAAAAAGTTATTAAAAATATATATTTTTCTTTTTCCAAAAATTTTCTTTTATCATTTTTAATCTAGGAAAATTATTTTTATATTTTTAGGTTTTAAATTTCACAAAATCATTTTTAGTTACGTTTTATAATACGTCGCATAACGTTTTTAATTTCAAATTTTTCACTTTTAAAATTCACATGCTTAGTTTAATTGTTCATTAGATTAATTAGTAGTTTACTTTTATAATTTCATTGTTCGTAGCATAAAATCACAATCAATCACTCTTTTTCACACATTCACTACACGTATTCGACTCCGATACGACAACTCGATATTCGACCTTCGTTGGGAAACGACCCGGGGAAAACGCATACGTTGCCTTTTCCTTCGGAAAAATAAAATATACTAAAAACGAATCATCACAGAGGAATCTGGTGAAAAGGCATGCATAGAAAGCCACTTTTTGCATTCGGTATGCCTGCAATGCGAATAAAATAAAGGCAAGAAACCGTAAACTATTAGTAATGACCTTTAGCATGGCTTAATGGCTGAGGTGGGTGCCTCGCTAACACTTGTTTGGTCAATTGTTTGATTTTCAATATATTTAGAATTGTCACCTGAGTTTCAAACAACGATGGGCGTTAGTATCCACACGCTTATGCGTGCTGTTGAATAAAGTTACGCATGAAGATCTGGTGAAGCCAGATTGTGCGAAGCCAGCGTATTTGTATCTCCAACTTTGCATTAGTTGGATTCGAGGCAGATGTTTCTTCTGCCACAGGAATCTAGTCAAGAGCCGTGAACAGAAAGTGACTTTGTGTACTTGATATGCCTGGGCTGCCAAGAAAATAAAGGCATCAGTAAACATCTGTTTGAGGTAACTGCTAAATTTCGGCCCCTAAAATGCATAGAAATGCAGGGATAAAACATTTGGAAAGAAAATAATGGTAAAAAGCGCAAAGTATTAATAATGACCTTTAGCAGTTCTAAGAATTGGCTTAATGCTTGAGGCGGGTGTGTCGTTAATACCTGTCTGGTGAATTGTTATCCCGGCCACGAAGAAACTGCGACAACAATAAGAGCTCACATAAGTCATGACCTTTCTTATTCGGAGTGATTTTGAATATAGGCGTTTGGTTCATGCAAGCATTTAAAAAAAAAATCTGCAGTAAAATAGTGCACAAACATCAGAAAGTCTTCGTCCAGCACACTTTAAGGCACTGTATTATACTTTTGATTATAAATTTCCTATGAATAAGCCAGCCAATGATCGTTGTATCACCTGAGCGAAGGAAATGATTTGACCACGTACAACATAGTCACATTTGAAGAGCTGCCAATGAAATCATCGGCACAAAGGTATAAAGGTGTAAACCACAAAAGGCTCATTTAATCAACCTTGGAAAGCAACACTAATGCGATAATTTGTACCTACAGTTGGATGGGCCAATGAAGTTCCTGGTAAAGCAGCTGTAACACCCCGACCAGACAAGGGTAAAGATGTCACAATGATGGTTCCATATCAGAACAAACACAAGCATTGACATGAATAATACAATAGAATTTCAAGGGTTACAAAGGAAAATCTGAAACTACAAGGTTACAATACAATAATTTCTAAGTCTAAAAATAAATTCTTCTAATAATCTTTCATAGCTAGTAGGGTCTTCTAAATCCAATGATACTCTCCACTCATACCCAGCTTCCAAACTAAAACCTGCCGCAGGAAAAGAAATGCGGCTGAGCTACGAAAGCTCAGTGAACAGATATAACGATACAAAGCAGTAGTAAAGGAATAGTGAAGTAAATGGAATAATACAAGGTGTAACAAGAGTAGGAAGGAAAATGAAAAGGTTATCAAGAAATGTTTACAATAGGTAGGTGTAAAGTAAACCGTAACCCACCACCAGCCCAAGTTCAATTCAAGTCGAGTCAATTATCAAGTCATAGGGTAACAGAAACAGAAATCCACTACGAACCCAGAACATATCAAATCAAGTCAAGTAAACAAGTATACATGTATACGGAGGGGTGACCTCGGTATGCCAAGTATAATATGAGGGGATACCTCCAAGGGTTGGAGTCATGAGCTCCCAAGAGTGAATGACGTGTATCGCACACACCCATCATGTCACTAAACAATTCAAGTAATCAAGTCAAGTCAAGTCAAGTACAAATCTAGGATGCATCCATGCGCCCCTGTAGGCTGCCACAATGGCTTCATCTACGCTTAAGTCAAGTATCAAGTCATGGCAAGGACGGGATAGGTAATCACTTTCCTACCCAAAAGTCAAGCCATTGGTGCAACAATGACAAGGACATGAAACCCTCATGCCTAGTATGGCTCGTAGTCTCAAACTGTGGGTCAAGGTCAAGGTCAAGTATCAAGTGTACAACTCAAGTTCAAGTTTCAAGTTCGTGTTTACATATCAATGGGTTCGATTCAATGTATCAAGGTTCAAGTCAAATGGTCAAGACAAGAGATTGTAGCAAATGTTCATAGTAAAGGTTCAATCTAAAAGTTCATTTGAAAACAATCCTTTTAAAATAGTTTCCATAAAATAATCTTTTAAAATGGTCTTCATTAAGATAGTTGTAAAAATGATTTTCTTAAAATGTTAGGAATATGAATATTCAGCAGAAGACTCGGTCACCCCGAGTACTTATTAGATCATCATAGCTAGTAGGATTGTCAGTAATATTATTAGTAGTTTAGTTATTAATTAGTATTGTGGAGTGGTGATGAACTCAAATAAGTACATTTTATTACTATCATTTATCCTATTAATTTGACTTGTTTTACTATATTATGTATGAGGATTGATACTTAATTGTTTACTTTTGTAATTCTCAGGTAAAAACAAGCATTTGGTGAAACTTAGCGATTTTGGACTAATAATGGAGCAAAACGTGCATAAAGTGGAAGTCTACTGACATGGACAAGATCAAGTCAATTCTGCTCCAGATGCGCCGCATCTCACTATCAACATGCGCCGCATCTCTATCAAGATATCACCAGATACGATCCAAGATACAAGAGGACATGCGCCGCATCTAATAAAGAGTTACGCCGCATCTTCTGACGGTGTACGAATATTCCTGAATATTATAATCTTGGACCCCACGCGAAGTTACGTACATACGCCGCATCTACTTAAGTAGATGCGCCGCATCTTCCCTCAGAACACAAACTATAAATACCCCGTAGACCAGACGCATTAAAGGAGATTCGGAAGTTCGAAAACCTAAAGACCGAACAGAAGAGAAGGACGAATTCAGTCAAGAGGCAGCACAAGACACACCCAAATCTAAGATACAAGAGCTGTAAGAAGGTGCTGCATGTATTTAATTCATTAAGTAGTTTTGTTTTATTGTTTTAGCAAACTTTAATTCATCAGGATTGGTGGCTTGTGTAATGTGACAACGGAAAGATTGCACTCCCTTTAATACTTGCTTTCCCATCAATTAAAGTTTATATGTTGATGTCTTTGGTTACTACTTATTAGTGCATTGACCACCTCTGTGTTTATTAGTGGCTTGCGGGCACCCGACTGCGGGACAAGGTGTGGCTCCCACGGTTGTTTCTAAATTGATCACTTAGGAATAACTTTTAGACATAAGTCGTCATTAAGGGTTTACTCGCCGATAAGAATAGGACCAACGAGAAAGGGTTAATTACATACACTTCATATAAAGCTATCAATAAAACAAGTGACAATCTACTTAATCATAAGGACAGCCCTCTTATTGTCTCTAGTATCTATCTGTGTACGTGTGTGCTACTTGCTGATTCGTGCCTATTTGTTTATTTTATTATTTAATTGCAAACAAAACTGTGCCAGTCTCTCAGGCTGAAACCCCCTTGCGTTAGGATATTAAAATACTGATTAGATTAACGAGATCATACGTTCCACTCTTAGTGATCGACACTCTACTTACCATTATCTTCATACTGACCGGGTACACTGCTCGTTAAGTGTGTGTGTTATTGATAAGTCGGCTAAATATAAATTTAAAACTTGAGTAGGCATTAAAACTGCTAAACCGCAACGACACATCACGCGCATCAAGTTTTTGGCGCCGTTGCCGGGGAGTGAATTGTTATTTTCTGTTAATTTGATTAGTATTTTAATTAGGTTTTTCTTTTTATTAGATTAAATTGCATCATTGTACTATTTTGCATATTTGTTGTATTGTGTGTTATTTGTTTGCTTTTGTTTTTATTTTTGTGTGTTTTATTTTTGTTTCGTGTGTTTTAATTTTTATTTTTATTTTTCGTATTTTTCTGTTCTGCTATCGTTGTACTGTGCTAAATCAAACGATACGGCGCATCTGATCTCTCAGATACGGCGTATTGCGTTTATTTTTTTTTATATACAACGCGTTTAATTAATTCGATACGACGCATCTTTTCCCCAAGATACGGCGTATCTGTTTTTAACAAGAAAATTTTTCTAAGCGATAAAGTAATACGACGCATCTGCTTTTGCAGATACGGCGTATCTGTTTTTGATAAAAATTTTTCTAAAACATTAACGCCATACGACGCATCTTCTTTTGAAGATACGGCGTATCTATTATTTTAATTAAAAACAGTTTGCGAATTATTAAACAGATACGGCGTATCGATCTCTGTCGATACGGCGCATCTTACTGAATCAAAAATCTTTTATTTTTAAACGTAACGAAAATACGGCGCATTAACTTTCGTTAATACGACGCATTTAATTTTAATTAGATAAATTGATTTTTGATTGATTAATTCGATACGGCGCATTCATAAATTCTAAGCGGCGTATCTATTTTCTGAATAAAAGTCTGATTAAATTTTAACGTATTAAGATACGGCGTATCCAATTTTTTGGATACGGCGCATCGTCTGCAGATATCAGTAACTTTAATTTTTCGTATTCCGTTTTCGTTATTAATTATCTGATATATTACTTTCTCGAGCATACCCTACTGATGCTTTTGTGATTGATTTCAGGAAGTGCATGACCAGGAGTTCTACGAGGAACTTGATTCAACCTTTCGAAGATCCTGAACGAGCCCTACATTCGCTTAAAAGGCTTTTCAACACAAGAAGCTTTGATCTTTCAAGTTCACTCGAGCTTGATTACTTTTCTGAAGAAAAAGAGGAAGTTGAAACAGAAACAATGGGCGAAAACACTACTATGGAGGAATACATGAACAATACCCGTGCTGATTACACTTCAGGAGTTGCTAGACCTAAGTTTGATGACAAGTCAAAATTTGAGTTGAAGGGACAATTTCTCAAAGAGCTCAGAGAGAATGCTTTCAGTGGGACGGAACAAGAGGATGCTAATGAGCATGTTGAAAAGGTCCTGGAGATTGCAGATTTGTTTACTACAGAAAGTGTCAATACCGATCAACTCATGCTAAGAATCTTCCCAATCTCACTAAAAGGAGCTGCTAACAAGTGGCTAAGGAATGAACCTGCTAGTTCAATCACTACGTGGGAAGGTTTGAAGAGCAAATTCCTGAAGAGATATTGTCCACCTGCTAAGACTGCCAAGAAGATGGAGGCTATCAATAGTTTCAAGCAAGAGCCTGATGAAACCCTTTATCAAGCTTGGGAACGATTTAAAGATTTATTGATAAAATGTCCTCAACACTATCTAACCCCTATGCAGGAAATAATATTGTTTTATCAGGGATTGGACGTGCCTACTAGACAGATTTTGGATGCTAAGGGAGCTGTACCTCAGATGAGTGCAACTAATGCTAGGAAAGCGATCCAAGAAGCTGCTGATCATTCTCAGAAATGGCACGATGGGACCTCTACTAGATCTAAGAGCAGCACTAATTTTGATGGAATTGCTGCTATTCAAGCTCAATTGGATAAAATTAGTAGAGAGATGAAGAAGCGAGATGAAAGAGCATATGCTGCCCAAGTTGGATGTGAAAAATGCGAAGGACCTCACTACACTAAAGATTGCCCGAACAAGAATGAAAGTGAGACGTTTGAAGAAGCTTATTACACCCAATTTGGACAACCATTCCGACCTTCAGCAAGATTTAGGGAAGCTAGTCCGGGATTCTATCAAAAGAACAACTTCAATCCCGCTTATCAAGAGAGGAGGCAGACTTTAGATGATACTTTAAAGCAAATTATGGCCGATGCTGCTAAAAGACATGAAGAGAATACTGCTATGATCAAGGAAATTCGAGCTTCAACGGACACTACTACAAGAAATCAAGGAGCTTCGATCAAAGCATTGGAACAACAAATTGGTCAAATGAGCAAAGTTCTTCAAGAAAGGGGATATGGAAGTTTACCGAGCTCAACTGAAACCAACCCAAGGGATCATGTCAAGGCCATAAGCACCACTGAAGAAGTCACTCCTAATATACCTAGAAGATCAATGAATGGTAATGATGGTGCAAGACCCGAATTTTTCTTTAACTCTTCAATCAGCTTAAGGAGACTACTAAAAGAGAAGACAAAAATTGAAGAGGAGATCAAGGCAACAATGAAAGAAGAGAGCCCTGCAACCGATTCAAATGCCTTGCCTCATAAAGAAAGAGACCCAGGAAGTTTTACTCTACCTTGCTCTATTAATAATATATCTTTCAATAATGTGTTGGCTGACTTAGGAGCTAGTGTTAGTGTTATGCCTCTTAAGACATTCGCTACCCTAGGACTAGGAAAATTAGCACCAACTAAATTACTTATTGAACTGGCTGATAAAACAGTAAAACGACCTGAGGGGATTGCTAATAATGTGCTAGTTAAGATTGAGCAATTTATTTTTCCCGTAGACTTTGTTATACTAGACATGCCCGAGGATGTTAAGATTCCTTTAATCCTCGGAAGACCTTTCTTGTCTACTGCCCATGCTAAGATTGATGTGTTTAAGAGAAAAATTTCATTAAGGGTAGGGAATAATAAACTAGTCTATAAGTGCCAAGATCCAGTTAAAAGCATAATTAGAGGTGTTTATGTGCTAGGATTAAGAGAGCGTATGGACCTCGATCTTGAAGCTAGACTTATGAGAGAAACATTGATTCAAAACAACTCAGCTAATCCTAATCATGAAGACTTTGAGGAATTCATTGACCTTAATGTACCTACAGAACTTAGACGCGATATTGTTAGTGATTCTGATGATGAGTGGTATGATTGTGTAGTAATTAATAAACGTAGGAGAGTAGTTGAGAAAACGAATTTGAATAATGAGGTGTTTATTGAACTACCACCCCACCTTGCTTATTTGTGCCTGTATGATAATAAGAATTTCCCGTCTATCATTTTGTCATCTCTGCCCGAAAGGGACAGGACTTTGTTTATACAGATATTAAAGAAAAACGGCGTGGAAATTAAGGACGAGCAAGGAGTGTTCAATATTACTAAATTGGGGATGAAGGAGCGTGATGTTTCCGACTCCTTCAATGATCGATACTAAAGTGCTGAACGTGAGTCTAACTTGAAGACTCTGGAATAAAGACAAGTGCTTACCGGGAGACAACCCGGATTTATCTTTTATTATTCTGTTTTCTGTGTCGAGTCAGTCCAGGCCGCACGAAGATACGGCGCATCTCAGTCCTGAGATGCGACGCATCTCCTGCAACGGTCATATCTTATTTTATTTTTCTGCATTTTTATTTTTCGACTTTAAAACTATTTATCAGTTTATTTTAATGCGGCGCATCCCTGGTTAAGGATGCGGCGCATCTTTATTCTGATCCGTATTAATTCCAGGCTCGATACGGCGCATCTTCTTCAATAAGATACGGCGCATCGACTGACCTGATGATTTTCAGTTTTAATTATTTTTTTTTAAGTTTTATTTTTCCTAACTACTAATGTATTATGCAAGTTGAACCTTTCTTATCTTAGGTGTGTTTTAAAGTGTTGGTGGTATTATAGTTTCCTGGATTTCCTGTGGATAAATCAAGTATGAAGCTTTAACGTTCTAATCCACAAGAAGTTGATTTTTGCTCTTACACTAATGGAGGATCATACCGAGCAAATCTCAGGGGAGTTTTTCCGTTCTAATTCTTTTTATTTCCAGTTTTTAACCTTTTATACAAACAACGAGGACGTTGTTTAACTTAAGTGGGGGGATAGGAGAATTAGAACACTTAACAATTACTTGTCCTAAACTTTTTCAAAAATTATGCTTAAAATGTGCTTAATATATCAAACTTAAAATATTTTTTAGCATGTTTTTGTTTAAGATCTAAGTTACATAACTGCACACATGACGTTATTTTCAAAAATTGTGATTTTTACAAAATTCACAAATCTATGAGTGTGCCGGTGACTTGTAAACTTTAGAACTTGGCTTGTATACTATTCGAGACCACCATAATGAGTATTATTTATTTAATTGGAATGACTTGTCTAACTTGGTAAAATTCTAGGATTACACCCAAATAGCCTATTATATGTTATGTGTTATTAACTAACTACACTGGTTAGTTAACCCCCGTATAAACCCTTTTGTTACTCTCATTTTTAGAGTAAGATACCCCTAGAAAAACACTCAGAGCCATTCCTTTCGTTTCTTACACCTATGTTTAAAATGTTTCGTTACACCCTTACACCTTAGCCTACCCTGTAGATTAGAATCCGTGGTTGGTTAATTGCTATAGGCAGAGTGTGTTTCCTTACATTACCTGTGTTCGCGTGCGTAATTCATTATCTATGGTTAGGTCGGGAAATTGCACAATGCAAATTGGAGTGAAAGTAAATATTGTATATCTTTTGAGTTTATTTTTCGTGTGTTTACTACTTTCACTATTAGCGTTATTTCTGAAAGTATGAAAAGTATGAATAAAAATTATCCGGAAAGAAAGTTATAGTGATGTGGTGAAATTTTACACATCTATGTTTATGTTTCAAGTAAAAAAAAAAAAAAAAAAAAAAAAAAAAAAAAAAAAAAGAGAAAAGAGAAAAGAAAAAGAAAGAAAAAAGAGTTGGATGTTTATTTTAAGCCAACGATGTAAAGTTATGTAAGTGGTTCATATGGCCACTGTTTGTTGTACTATATCTATGGATTGAATGGGAATTGGCAGTTATGGGAATGCCAATTAAGGATTATTCTTTGATTAAGATTTTGTTGAGTATAATTCGTGTCTACCTAAAGCGTGTGTTTCAAGTGTTAAAGCGTGAGTTATTCAATGATATGAGTCTTATTCATGGGATGGTTGGGATAGTGATTAACCACACTTAGGATTTTAATTTATTTGTTTTGTTTATTTTTATTTTTTTACACCAATTTATATCCCAAATGTTATCCATACCCTTTATTATTCTTTATCCAACCAAACCTTTGATTTATTGAGATTAGGGATTTGAGCAATCTTAAGTATCGTAGTCGTGGATTCGGCTATGTATTTATGATTTTGTCGCCCTTTTTGATATATTATTATTGGTGAAGTTTGGACCTATCTTTAGCCTATTCGAGTTAAGGATTTGAGCAATTGCAAGTATCGTGTTCGTGGATTCGATCATGTATTTGTGATTTTGTCGCCTTTTCTGGAATTTGAGATCGATAGTGAAATAAGAATAATTAACCCTTAAGCCTAAAAACCCTTTTTACCGCTTTAGACTTGTTATTCCTTAGCTTTAGTGGTGGAGATGTGTATACTTGCCAAGCTTATGATAGAATATTCGTCGCGACTGGACAGTTAAACGATTAGATTTGCTTTTATCGACTTATTTTATTTTACTTCTAATGCGTTAAGTGTTTAGTTGTGTGATTACGAAATAAACGAATACATGCTTAAATATAAAAATAAATCCTAACATCTTTTAGGATACATTTTCATGAGATTTAATCTAAGGTTTACTTGGGGACAAGTAAAGTTCAAGTGGGGGGATATTTGATGAACTCAAATAAGTACATTTTATTACTATCATTTATCCTATTAATTTGACTTGTTTTACTATATTATGTATGAGGATTGATACTTAATTGTTTACTTTTGTAATTCTCAGGTAAAAACAAGCATTTGGTGAAACTTAGCGATTTTGGACTAATAATGGAGCAAAACGTGCATAAAGTGGAAGTCTACTGACATGGACAAGATCAAGTCAATTCTGCTCCAGATGCGCCGCATCTCACTATCAACATGCGCCGCATCTCTATCAAGATATCACCAGATACGATCCAAGATACAAGAGGACATGCGCCGCATCTAATAAAGAGTTACGCCGCATCTTCTGACGGTGTACGAATATTCCTGAATATTATAATCTTGGACCCCACGCGAAGTTACGTACATACGCCGCATCTACTTAAGTAGATGCGCCGCATCTTCCCTCAGAACACAAACTATAAATACCCCGTAGACCAGACGCATTAAAGGAGATTCGGAAGTTCGAAAACCTAAAGACCGAACAGAAGAGAAGGACGAATTCAGTCAAGAGGCAGCACAAGACACACCCAAATCTAAGATACAAGAGCTGTAAGAAGGTGCTGCATGTATTTAATTCATTAAGTAGTTTTGTTTTATTGTTTTAGCAAACTTTAATTCATCAGGATTGGTGGCTTGTGTAATGTGACAACGGAAAGATTGCACTCCCTTTAATACTTGCTTTCCCATCAATTAAAGTTTATATGTTGATGTCTTTGGTTACTACTTATTAGTGCATTGACCACCTCTGTGTTTATTAGTGGCTTGCGGGCACCCGACTGCGGGACAAGGTGTGGCTCCCACGGTTGTTTCTAAATTGATCACTTAGGAATAACTTTTAGACATAAGTCGTCATTAAGGGTTTACTCGCCGATAAGAATAGGACCAACGAGAAAGGGTTAATTACATACACTTCATATAAAGCTATCAATAAAACAAGTGACAATCTACTTAATCATAAGGACAGCCCTCTTATTGTCTCTAGTATCTATCTGTGTACGTGTGTGCTACTTGCTGATTCGTGCCTATTTGTTTATTTTATTATTTAATTGCAAACAAAACTGTGCCAGTCTCTCAGGCTGAAACCCCCTTGCGTTAGGATATTAAAATACTGATTAGATTAACGAGATCATACGTTCCACTCTTAGTGATCGACACTCTACTTACCATTATCTTCATACTGACCGGGTACACTGCTCGTTAAGTGTGTGTGTTATTGATAAGTCGGCTAAATATAAATTTAAAACTTGAGTAGGCATTAAAACTGCTAAACCGCAACGACACATCACGCGCATCAGTTATTAATTAGTATTGTGGAGTGGGTCGGGTCTTTACCCTCTGTCAGCTCGCTCCACAGTCCACTAGGGACATAATATGTAGTAGTATATATACCCCTTCCCACACATGGGAAGGGTTGGACCTTTTCAATCTAATATTACACAAGTTTCTTTCTCTCACTAAAAGGCTCCCATTTCTCTCTCTAAAACCTCTTCCATTCGATCCATACAAGCCTCATACTAGTGATTCATGTATTGTGAATACCCTACAATTGGTATCAGAGCCATGGTTAGGTCCATGAGAGTTGGTATTCACGAATTTGTGTAGTTTGTGAGGTGTTTATACTTGGGTCAATTTGTAGTTTTCTAATTTTCTTTGGTTCGGTTTGTTTAGTAGCTTAAATTTCACTTTGTACTTTGTTTAGTGATTAGAGGTTGTTTTATCTTGTATTTGTGTAGTTCTTTAGGCTTTTTCTTGGTTAGGTTTGTAGTTTGTTTAAGTTTTTCTTTCGGTTTGATTAAGTAGCATAGATTTCATCTTTGTACTTTGTTTAGTGATTAGAAGTTGGTTTTCTTTGTACTTTCTAGCTTAAGAATAGTATTAGAGTGGTATTTAGTGTTTGGATTCACAGATCTAAGAACGGTGTGGTGATATTGAGAAAATTCGTGGGTTGTAGTTGTGTTGTTCTTGGCAGCGGTTTGTCTGTTTCGGACGATTATTGGACTCGGTTTGTGTCAATTCTTGGACACGGTTTGTCCTTTTACTCGTTTAGGCTAAAGGACAAAAGGCAGTGAAAGTGACGTGCCTGGGAGTTTGTGTCCACTCGGTTTGTCCCTGCTGCGCGTACTCGGTTTGTCCCTGCTGTGCATACTCGGTTTGTGTAGACTCGGTTTGTCTCCGAAGAATTTACTCGGTTTGTGTTAATTTACTCGGTTTGTGTGTCTACTCAGTTTGTCCCAGCTACGTAGACTCGGTTTGTCTCTAAGGATTTTACTCGGTTTGTACCTACTCGGTTTGTCCCAGCTTTGTGTAGACTCGGTTTGTGTAGACTCGGTTTGTCTCTAAGAATTTACTCGGTTTGTGTAAATTTACTCGGTTTGTGTGTCTACTCGGTTTGTCCCAGCTACGTAGACTCGGTTTGTCTCTAAGGATTTTACTCGGTTTGTACCTACTCGGTTTGTACCTACTCGGTTTGTCCCAGCTGTGTACTCGGTTTGTGTAGACTCGGTTTGTATAGACTCGGTTTGTCTCTGTGGAATCTACTCGGCTTGTATCTACTCGGTTTGTCTCTCAGACTTGTATGCGGTTTGTGTCTTGGTGATTTTAGAAATTCCCGCGAAAGATTCGATTTCTCGGTTAAATCACAAGATCAGTAAAATCCCGTAGTTACTATGGCTACCACATCAAGTACATCATCAGATGATATTCAAGCAGCAGGATCTGACACTCGTCCACCTATGCTAGATAGGACGGATTATGAGTCTTGGGCACAACGAATTAGACTTTACTGCTTGGGCAAAGATAATGGTGTTAACATTCTTAAGTCAATTGACGAAGGACCTTATCAGATGGGTACCACCAGAGACGTGGTTACAACTGGTGAAGATGGAACAGTAACTTGGGGCATCGACAGACCTAGGAACTACAACGATCTTAATGAAGAAGAAAAGAAGAGGTATGATGCCGATATTAGAGCCTCCAACATAGTTATTCAAGGTCTTCCAAAGGATGTGTACAAGCTCATCAATTTCAACACTGAAGCCAAAGCTGTGTGGGACAACGTTAAGATGCTGCTAGCAGGGTCAGAACTCACAAAGGAAGATCGTGAGTCACAGCTGTATGATGAGTTCGAGCATTTCAAAATGAACCCAGGAGAAAATATCACAGATTACTATGTGAGATTTCATAAGTTGGTGAATGATATGAGGATGATCAGAATGACTATGCCCAATATCCAACTTAACTCAAAGTTTGTGAACAACATGACTCCGGAATGGGATAGATTTGTTACTGCCGTCAAACTCAACAAAGGTTTAAGGGAGACTAACTATGAACAGCTGTATGCTTACCTGCAACAACATGAGAAGCATGCTGCCTATGATAGGGTGCTGAGAGAAAAGTTGAATCCTTCAACTGCAAATGACCCACTGGCATTCATGACAAACATACAACCAACAAACCAATCATCATCCAATCCAAGCTATCACCAACTTCACTCACCAGCACCTGCTATGAGTTCACAACTTGACTCAGGCTACTCTCAGACCGACAAAATGATTGACAACCTCACCAATCAAGTATCTCTACTGGTTCAACAGTTTCAAGCATCACTCCCTCAGACCAACAATCAGTTAAGGAATTCTTCCAACCCACGCAATCTAGCAATGGTGGAGGACGGGAAAATTGTGGTCCAGAATGTGCAAGGGAGAGCTGGTAGAAACATGGGTCGAGGTTATGTGCAGAACAGAGCAGGGAATGCCAATCAGGGGCAAGGGAAACAGATCAAGTGTTATAATTGTGGGGGGCTTGGACACATTGCTAGAAACTGCAATCAACCTAAACGTCCTCAGAACTCAGATTACTTCAAAGACAAGATGCTGTTAATGCAAGCTCAAGAAAATGGAGCTGTATTGGATGAGGAAGAGTTATTGTTCTTGGCAGGAGATGGAGGAAATACTTTTGATGAAGATGTGGATGAGAAACCTGTTCAGGATCTAGCACTTAATGATCCTAACATCTTCAAGGCAGATGACTGTGATGCTTTTGACTCTGATGTGGATGATGAACCTACTGCTCAAACAATCTTCATGGCTAACTTGTCTTCCCTGGCCTCATCTCGTCAAGCCGGCCCTTCTAATGCATCCGTGATATCTGAGGTACTAAAAATTTATGACACATATAATATTGTCGAGGGACAACAGATTCCCGAAGAAGTACATCAGGCAGTTGTTTCTGACTCAAGTGATGTTGATATGGAAAATAGCAATATTGTCTCATATGAACAGTATTTGAATAGCAACAACTCGCCTGATGTACCAAATGGTGAATCCATTGTCAATAATGATGTGTGTGCTGTGAGTAATGTATGTTCCTTAGATAATGCGGGTAATGTAGATAATGCATGTGTGTATCATGTGAACAAATTGCCTGTCCCTGATGATAACTTGATCACTAGACTAAACATCTATAAAGAACAAGTTGCTATGTATGAACAGCGTGCTAAGTTTGAGCTTAATGATCGTGAGCAGAAATTAGAATGTCAAATGAGTACACTTATTAAAGAGTCTAGAGTGCGAGAAGAAACATTAAAATTAGAGTTAAGTTCTTTGAAAAGTCAGCTTGAACAGTCTGTCATACAGAAACAAGAAGCACAAAAGTGTGTAACAACACTTAAGCAAGAATTCAAACAGAAAGAAACAACTTTTTAAATGATTTCACTAGACTCAAGACGTTAAAAAATAAGCTTGAAGATAAGTTGTACACACAAAATCAAACCATACAAACTGCTCAAATGATTCATAAGCACAGAAAGTTGAGTGATAAGCACAGTAAAATCATGATAGGTGAACCTAAGTCAACCATCCTTAGGGACATGAAAGTACTCCAACCATCGCTATATGATGGTAATGTGATGCTTATGCCTATTCATGACCAACCTGAGCATATCTACACTGATGAAGAGGATGAGTTGAGTGATAAAACGAAAGAAAAAATGAATGAGAAAATGAGGGATCCCGAGTGCATAGCCAGACGAATAATAATCAAACCCCATGATTATTATGAGGAAAATCGTTTGACTGTGTTTGCTCCTCAAAAGAAGTTAACACCTGAGCAGATATTTTGGAAACAAGATAATGAAAAACTTAAGGAAGAAAAACTTAAGGCCAACACCCCCCTCATTAGAAAAGTTGCGTCCATAACGGTGTATCCTCCCAATACACCTAGGAATTTGGTGCCTTTGTCTCTTCCCACTGAATGCAAAACCTTTATTAGCTTATATGTGCTTTGGCAACTGTTTGCTGATTTTGATAAAACATGTAAGAAGAGAATCACACCCACTGGCATTACTGAGGGGGAAAGGTGTTTTGAACATGCAAAAAGGTGTTACTTAACTGAGGTCATGCCATTCTTTAAACTACTTAAAGAACACTTTGAAGGGTTGCAAACTGCCCTTAAAGCCGAAATAAATGAAATGAAAGTAGTGTTTAAAGATATGGAAAATGAGGTGAATGAACATGCAATAGAACTTACAAGTCGAGAGATTGAAAGAAAAAACATACTCATTACTAACGACAACTTGATTGCTAAATGTATTGCACAAGATGTATTTTACACAGTCACTGATTCTGCATTGTCTGCTTGTCAATTTAATGAGTATGCTATTGCGTTAAATGTCACCCAGAATCGTGTTGTTGAGCTTGAGGGGGAGAATTTGAAATTGCTTAAAAAAATTCAAAATGATGACCATGATAACATGGTTAAACGTTTTTCGAAACTAGAAGTTGATTATCTGAACTTGCAACTTAAACATCAACACTTAGAAGAAAAATGCAAAATATCAAATGTCAAGACATCCACGGATGCTCCTGAGTTTGATACATATTTTGAATTAAGCAAACGTGATGAAACAATTCAAGCTCACACGAACACGATCCGACTGCTGAGGGCCCAAATTGCCCAATTGAAATCCAACAAGTGTGAAGTATATGGCACCAATAAACCTTCATCTTCAGATTCTCAGAATTTTCAATATCAAAACACCATAAATAAGTTACATTATGAAAATGAGTGTTATCGAGAAGAAAATTCAAAGATTAAACAACATTTCAAAGAGTTATATGATTCTATTAAAGTTACAAGAAGCAATCATAATGATCAAATAACCTCTTTGACAAATGAAATTCAGAATCTTAAGGCTCGGGTGAAAGGTAAAATGCCATGCACCACTTGTAATTGTGATACACCAAAGGCTACTGATTGTAAAAAGTATGATGTTGATGTTGGGCGTATTCCGTTTAAGCTTAGAAATAACAGCCTTGCCCATCAAACATATCTAGATCATCTTAGAGAAGGTCTTGACACACTTCGTGAGGTAGTTGAAGAAGATAGGAATGATAAGCCACTTGATCAAGCAGTTGTTTATGCATGCAAACTCACGAAAAGGATTCAGGAAAACTTAGAATATGCCATAGACTCAATTCCTAAGTTTAGAGGCCATAGAGATAGATTTGTTGCATCATCATCCAATGTTGTGAACAAGCATGTAGCCTTTGACCTACCACCCAAAACATCAGAACCCAACACATCATTATCAGGAAGGCATGTGACAGAAAAAACAAACTAATGTTACCTTCGATGCTTCTACAGGAGTAAAAAGTGACACCCAAGCTAGCGGGTCAAGGTCTAGAGGAATTGAAAGAAAGGATATGACTGCGCCAGCTAAGAATGATCACTTGAAGAATGTAGAAGCCCAACCTAGGATCAATAAGTTTACAATGAGTAGGATGAATCGTGTTGATTCTAGTATCAAAAGTACTGTAATTAATTCGAATTCTAATGCTATCTGTAAAACTTGCGACAATTGTTTAATTTCTGCTAATCATGATGAATGTGTTGTGTCTTTCCTGAGGTCTTCTGCATCATCCCATGTTAAGAATGGTAGGATTACTAAAGCATGCAAAAAGGTTTGGAAAGCAACAGGAAAAACATTCGCTAGCATAGGCTATCAATGGAGACCTACTGGAAGGAAATTCAATTTAGGAAAACAGTGCACGTTACCTAAAATGAATAAGCATAAAACTGTAAAAGTTAAGGTATGGAGACCCACTGGAAGGAAATTCAATTTAGGAAAACAGAGACCATTACCTAAAATGAATATGCATAGAATTGTGAAGAATAAGGAATGGAGACCAACTGGTAGAATCTTGCCGTTAGAATCACAATGCCTTCCATCTAGGTCTTGTCCTGTCTCAAGTTCTGTCTCTACAGTAAAGATAGTAGCATCTGTGAAATCTGTGGTTCCTGAATATGTGTGTGCTGACCAAATGGACCCCAATTGCACTTGGGGATCCACATTTTTCAGTTATCCATTGTTGTCTGGTTTCAAATGCAGGTCGTACAAATCGTCCTGTGGTATTTGGACTCAGGCTGCTCAAAACATATGACTGGAGATCGCTCACGGCTCAAGAACTTCGTGAAAAAGTTTATCGGGACAGTTAGATTTGGGAACGACCACTTTGGTGCTATTATGGGTTATGGAGATTATGTGTTTGGTAATAGTGTAATCTCAAGGGTATATTATGTGGAAGGACTAGGACACAATCTGTTTTCTGTGGGTCAATTTTGTGATTCAGATCTGGAAGTGGCTTTTAGAAAGCATACATGTTTCGTTAGAGAATTGGATGGTTTAGATCTCCTCAAGGGCAGTCGGGGCACCAATCTATACACCATCTCAATTGAAGAAATGTTGAAGTCCTCTCCAATATGCTTGCTTTCTAAAGCCTCTAAAACAAAATCATGGCTATGGCATCGTCGCTTGAACCACTTGAACTTCGGTACCATAAATAATCTTTCCCGTAAAGATCTTGTTAGAGGGATGCCCAGACTGAAATATGAGAAAGATCATCTCTGCTCTGCATGTCAACTGGGTAAAAGCAAGAAACAAACCCACAAGCCTAAAACCGTCAACACCAACTTGGAAGTTCTTCACACCCTCCACATGGACTTGTGCGGTCCAATGAGAATACAAACCATAAATGGAAAGAAGTATGTTCTGGTGATAGTAGATGATTATTCTCGGTTCACATGGGTAAAGTTTTTGAGAACCAAGGACGAAACTCCAGAGGTTATCATTAAACTGATAAAACAGCTGCAAGTAAGGCTAGATAAAACTGTCAGAATCATCCGCACAGATAATGGTACTGAGTTTGTTAACCAACAACTCCGTAATTTCTATGAAAGTATTGGCATCACGCATCAGAAAAGTATCCCTCGCACGCCTCAACAGAACGGGGTGGTTGAACGAAGGAACCGTACTCTGGTGGAGGCTGCAAGAACTATGCTTATATTTTCAAAGACTCCGATGTTTCTTTGGGCAGAAGCTATTGCAACAGCATGTTACACTCAAAACCGATCCCTAATTCATCCGGTTCATGAGAAGACTCCCTTCGAGTTAATTCATAACAAGAAACCAGATCTTTCCTTTCTGCGTGTGTTTGGTGCACTCTGCTATCCAACTAACGATAGTCAAGACTTGGGAAAGTTAAGAGCTAAAGCGGATATAGGTATTTTCGTTGGATATGCACCTGACAGTAAAGGGTATCGAATCTACAATAAAAGGACCCGTAAAATCATGGAAACCATTCATGTTACGTTCGATGAGCTGAGTGAGCTACCTGTTTCAGGACAAATCAGTTCTGGACCCAATCTTCACCTTTTGTCTCCTGGACCCATTAGTTCAGGACTTGTACAGAATTCCACGCCTGCAGATTCTTATGTGCCACCTACATGTGAGGAGTTGAAGAAGTTATTCGATCCTATGTTTGATGAATACTTTGAGCCAACGAATGGAACCATCCCGAGTGAACCAGCTATAATTCCTATGGATGAGGTTCAAGCCCCACAAGGTTCGGAAGGCCCTGCAGCTTCAGTATCAGTCAGTCACAATGCTCCTGCTGCCAGTCAATCGCCTTCGTCATCAAACACTCAAACTTCTCCAGTAATGCAACAATCTTCAGATAATAATTCGTTGGAAGTTAATCCTTTTGCTCCTGTTGAAGAGGTTCCTTTTGAAAACATATTTGCTCCTGAACATCCATCAGACACATCCTTACCTGAGGAACACAGCACTGCTACTTCTGTTCATAACCATCAACCTCACGACCATCTCAGGAAATGGACCAGTGATCATCCAATCGACAACATCATAGGCAATCCCTCACGTCCAGTATCCACACGTAATCAACTAGCCACTGATGCACTATGGTGCTTCTTCAATTCCGTACTGTCTAAAGTCGAACCAAAAGATGCCAAAGAAGCAATGACTAAAGATTGCTGGTTCCAGGCTATGCAGGATGAAATCCATGAATTTGATCGACTTGCAGTATGGGAATTAGTGCCTCCTCCTGAGCGTGCAATGATCATTGCTTTAAAGTGGATCTTCAAAGTGAAGCTTGACGAGTATGGTGATGTCTTAAAGAACAAGGCACGGCTAGTTGCTAAAGGGTTTAGACAAGAAGAGGGCATTGATTTTGAAGAATCGTTTGCTCCGGTTGCTAGAATTGAAGCTATAAGAATCTTCCTAGCTAATGCGGCTAGTCGTAATATGATAGTCTACCAGATGGATGTCAAAACGGCATTCTTGAATGGTGACTTAAAGGAAGAAGTTTACGTGAGTCAACCTGAAGGATTCGTGGATGCTGAACACCCTACTCATGTTTACCGCTTGAAGAAGGCTCTTTATGGGCTAAAACAGGCGCCAAGGGCATGGTACGATACATTGTCCAAGTTCCTCCTTGCAAACAGATTCTCCAAGGGTGTTGTTGATCCTACACTATTCACCAGGAAGTCAAGAAACCATCTACTGCTAGTTCAGATATATGTAGATGATATCATCTTTGCTTCAACAGATCCTGGTGAATGTGATAGTTTCTCAAAGGAGATGAATTCCAAATTCCAAATGTCCATGATGGGACAAATGTCATTCTTCTTAGGACTACAAGTTTCTCAAAGTCCCGGAGGCATATTCATCAATCAATCCAAATACGCCAACGAGATCCTGAAAAAGTTTGGATTCCATTCAAGTGAACCTGTTGACACTCCCATGGTTGATAGAACGAAGCTGGATGAAGATCCTTCAGGGATTCCAGTTGATATAACACAGTATCGAAGCATGATTGGATCTTTGATGTACATCACGGCTAGCAGACCAGATCTTCTGTTTGCTGTATGTATGTGTGCTCGGTATCAATCCAGACCAACCAAGAAGCATGTTGAAGCAGTGAAAAGGATCTTCCGATATCTTCAAGGCACGGTTCATATGGGTCTCTGGTATCCTAAGGACACTGTAATGGAGTTAACGGCATACGCAGATGCTGATCATGCGGGATGTCAAGACACTCGTCGAAGTACTTCAGGAGGAGCTCAATTTTTAGGGGAAAAGTTGGTTAGTTGGTCTTCTAAGAAGCAGATGAGTACTTCCATATCATCTACTGAAGCTGAGTACATTGCTATGTCTGCTTGCTGTGCACAAATCCTTTGGATGCGATCACAGCTTTCGGACTATGGATTCTCATACAACAAAATTCCCCTATATTGTGACAACAAAAGCGCCATTGCTCTTTGTTGTAACAATGTTCAGCACTCCAGGTCTAAACACATCGACATCAGGCATCACTTTATCAGGGAACAAGTGGAAAAAGGAATTGTGGAACTGTACTTCGTGAGGACAGAGTTTCAGTTAGCTGACATCTTCACCAAGGCCCTCCCAAGAGAAAGGTTTCAGTTTATTCTCCCACGCCTCGGCATGAAAAGCATGACTCCTGAAACCCTCAAGTGTCTTCAGGAAGAAAAGGAGGAGTAAAGGATTGTCTTCTCATATCCTTGTACATAGTTGTATATATCTAAAATCAAAAAGAAAAATACAAAAATATAAAACCTATAAAAACCATAAAAATTGAAAAAATCAGAAAATACCAAAAATAGTTCTACCTAGGCATGTCTTCTGTTTATCGATAACATTTACGTATCTAGAAATGTCATTCAACAATGGCACGGATTCTTAAATGAAGCTCGAGCAGAAGTTATACTAATCAGTTAAAACATGTCTTAATGGCATGCAGTTACTTCATACTGCAACCCGTGCTATACAATGAGGAAAGCATGTCGCCAAAAAGACAGCTGTTCCTCCAACCGGGTGATGTTCACCTGGGCATGGATTACTTTATATCCATGATTCTCCGACTTGATGTACGTTTCAGTGCATCACTTCGTATATAAGAAGAGAAGTCTTCTTTTCATCAAGATTCTATATCTTGTTAGATCCCTCAAGAGAGTCTTGATGTTACACAAGGTGGTAAAATGAACTAAATTTTCACAAATGTCCGTCGCTCAATTGAATGACTACAGCTCTTTTAATGGAAAACGGGTTATTAATTGAGGGGGAGCATATTTGTTCAAATTTCCGACACCTTGCCATATTTGTGCAAACATCAGCAGTGACACTCTCTCGTTGTTTCAAGGGGAGCATAGTATGCTCCAAAATCAGAATACATTTAAACCTGCCACATTTTCTCCCAAATTTTTCTAAATGTATTTAAATCAATTGGGATCACAAATCTCAAATGGTTTGAAATTTTTGATCGGGGGAGAGAATGTGATTTAAATAGGAAATTCTAATAAAATGTGATGATTTGGAAGCTAATGTAGGCTCTCCCGTATGTGCTAAACCATTTT
Source organism: Artemisia tridentata subsp. tridentata (assembly GCA_021014915.2). Taxonomy (NCBI): domain Eukaryota; kingdom Viridiplantae; phylum Streptophyta; class Magnoliopsida; order Asterales; family Asteraceae; genus Artemisia; species Artemisia tridentata. The sequence continues at coordinate 270,123,465 of CP139501.1, read as the reverse complement.
GTACATCAAGGCACATATTGAGGGGGAGCAAAATGTTTTGGTCATAAACGCAAGCTCTTCCATATGTGCTAAAATCTTTCTTATATCAATGCACATATTGAGGGGGAGCAAATGGTTTTAACAAAACAAAGGATTTGGCATCTCATGTGGCCGTGACTCAGAATTAACCAATGAATTGACGAAACTTGAACTGTCATCAATCGAAAGGATTCGTCTTGGCCGGGTAATAATTTCAAGCTGGTCTAACCAGTGATGTAAGCGTGTCTCGAAAAAGATGAATCTGAGTAGAGTGTACCATTTCGAGAAACTTTCTGTGAACTTGACCAGGCCGGGTAATAATTTCAAGCTAGTCTAACTAGTGATGTAAGCGTGTCTCGAAGCGGTCTTGTTCACTGAAAGTGGATCAATTCATAAAGTGCGAGCTCTACCTAACATGTGCAAATTTATAAAATAATCAACCGAGCACATGTTGAGGGGGAGCATTTGAAAAAATATAAAACTCTCAAGTGTTTGCAAAAATGTGTTTCAGAATCATGAACACTTTGAGAGATTTTTCAAAGATTTGGTTTGGCAATCGTGGATGAATACCAAAGACCGACCATTTTAATGAATGTATGGAGTTATAAGGATGGTTAGGTTAGGCTCAAGTTCCCACGATCCCGCCAGAGCCGGAGGGATCTACCCAGGGACAATCCACTAGTTAGTGTAGAAGTCCTTAGGTATGATTTAAAAGGAGAAAAGTGAATGAGGTAAGAGTGCCGACTGAGATGGAGCTAACACTGGAACAAACCCAACAAGGTGTTAGTTATGAAGTCTCGGTAAGCACTGAAGGGGTTGAAGAATGAAAAAGAATTGTAAAGAGAAAGGGTGAAAAGAAATAGCCCTCCTTACAACTTAGGCAGAAACCGGGTCAATACATATGCTGTCAGAATCACATAGTTGATTTCTGGCATTGAAGACAAAGTATCATGGACCCAGTGATACGCTGCACAACCCTCCCTAGCCACTCAAGGTCCCTCAAAGGATTCTTGTTTCAATTGTCACGGAGTTCAATACATTCCTATCGTCTCTCTCACTCCGAGTTAGATGATATTGAAAAGGTGGCAGTCCTCTCCAGCCTCCGATCACCAAATCAAAACGCACAATTGAGTCTAGAGCCACGAGATGCATAATAAGATCTCATAGGGACACAAATTATTTCTACACTGGGTGTTCAATATTAAGGACACCAGTTGTAATCTTAAGAGTCCTACGCAGATCTTAGCAATCTGCCAGAACATTTATGAGGGAATTTACCAATGTAATTCTCAATGATTGAATGGAAATTCCTGCCAGGGTCAACATCAAGCAGCCCTGAAAGCAGGTCACTTCGGTAATCCTTTATGGATTACGCTTAGTGGTCGCGGCGGTTTCAAACGATCTACAGTCGTGGAGTGATCTCCAGCGACTCACCTAATCGTTGATTTACTACGGTAAAATCTTAAAAAGCCCTCTGTGGGTTTTCGATTAGGAACGGTCTTGGTGAGGATTAGAGATAGTTTTCACAATATGCTGTTGACTATCTCGAAGTCCAAACTTGTAAGTACCGGTCGAATTATTGCTAACTGTCGTATGCAGGAACGTCTGGCGACTGTAGCTGTGGAATGCTGTAGCTGGTTGCTGTTGTAGCTGGTTGCAGAAAAGATGCCAATCCATCACCACATGTTCACACCACATCATCATCAAAGAAGTCATGATCGACCTAAAAGACCTTCAACACAGCTTCTGCTAACTCTGATGCTAAAGATCATGACCCCATATCGTGTGAGCATGTCGGCTCTTAGTATATCTCATCACATGGAGTATTGCTACAGAAAGATGACTTGGAGACTCAAGTGGGATGATACGTTCACAGATTACTCAAAGTTCATCCAAGACAAAAGAGAAGTCATCTTCAGATCACTGATGTTTGCACAACAATCTATGACATTGAAGATTCAATGAGTACGAGCTATGATGTCAAGATCCAAGGATGAAGTGCTGAAATTCAGAACATTACTTCTGGGGTGACCTCCCTTAGGGGGAGATTGTTAGGAATATGAATATTCAGCAGAAGACTCGGTCACCCCGAGTACTTATTAGATCATCATAGCTAGTAGGATTATCAGTAATATTATTAGTAGTTTAGTTATTAATTAGTATTGTGGAGTGGGTCGGGTCTTTACCCTCTGTCAGCTCGCTCCACAGTCCACTAGGGACATAATATGTAGTAGTATATATACCCCTTCCCACACATGGGAAGGGTTGGACCTTTTCAATCTAATATTACACAAGTTTCTTTCTCTCACTAAAAGGCTCCCATTTCTCTCTCTAAAACCTCTTCCATTCGATCCATACAAGCCTCATACTAGTGATTCATGTATTGTGAATACCCTACATAAAACATTTTCATAAATAATTAAAAAGGTTTCCTCATCCCGCTAAAACCTCAAGTATATCAAGGTTCAAGGCAAGGTGTATGGCAAGGTTCATATCAAGGTTCATAGCAGGGTTCAAGGCAAGGTTCAAGACAAAAGGTCAAGGAAAGGGTTCAAAGCAAAAGATTCAAAACAAGGGTTCACAATACAAGGGAACATAGCAATGGCTTGGGGAAATCCTAAATGAATCAAAACAAGAGATCAAGAGAACGAAGGCTCCTTACAAGAAGGGTAGAATATCTGTACCTTAGCGAGTGAATGGAAGCAAACAAATGGATGAACACAAGGACACACTGTCACACCTCTTCAACGAATCTACATATATGATGATTCATAATATACTTATTAGCTCATTTAATTTCATAACGGATTTTAAATACTTGTTACTAATCACATTCTTATAGTTAGGGTTTATTAAGTAATTATAAATAGTTTAGGGATTATAGTGAAACTATCGTAAGATTAGGGTATGAAATATAAATATCATAAAGTTACATGTTTTAACAAGTTAAACCATTTTAGTTTGAATAATGATAAGTTCCACCCTTAAGTTACACAATTAATCCTTATTTAGCCCTAATTAACTTCTTATCAGCTTTTAACCCTAAACAGACCACACTTGATCGAATTTATGAACCATATTAGAACTCAGAGATAAAATCCAAAAAAATTCCCAGAGCTACCTCAATGTCTTGAAAACCCACACTAATTTTCCCAGAATTTATTAATTAGTTTAACCCCACATGAAAAATACCACAACTCGGACTACTCAGAAAACATGTCTGCTGTAACACTCAGAAAGTAACCACTTCATTTACCCACCAATACCTCCAGGAAATATCTACAAAAATTCATGACACTACTAAACATATTGAAGTCACATACTGGAGAATTTCATGACCTAACTCCTCATGGTTTGAAAATGAAAAATCGTCAAAACGGACTGATTTCCAGACATCCGAATTCAGGTTTGACACACGAATTTCTAAAAATCAAAAAGTTGCCTTCCCGACCTCTAAAAATTACAAGTCTAATTTTCCCAGAAAGATCTTTCCTTGAAATTAATTTTAGACTCCAAAAACACCCAAATACCCTTTGTTATCTTCAAGATCTACTCGATTCAATTTGACCTAAAATTCCATCAGCAAACTGGGTTCATGATTTTATGTGATCCATTTTATGTTTTTTTTCATTCCCGTGACTCATATATTGATACAAGGTGATTATGAACGATTTAGAACAGCCCTAGGTCGATTCTAATGTGGTCTTAACATGTTCATACAATCATCAAAACAACATACCATGACCTTGGTCGATCCCTAATAGGTTTCAAACTCATTATCTCATGTAAACATGTATGATTTTATGTAGTGTTCTTATATGATTTTATGTGATGATAGGTCGACATTAACAACAAAGAAACTAACAAGAATCAAGCAAGAAGAGTGGAATTGAACAAGGATGATATGGTTTACCCTTTGTAGCGTGAATAAGAAGAACAAAACAAGAAGATTGAACACCAAAAAATCCCAGTCGAATAAGCCCTAACAAACCCTTCTTCGAACAGCCTAATTAAAAGGAAAGAGCAGCAGCAAACACCCTCCTTCGAACACCCTAACACTTCCTTTTGCTGCTGTGTTGATGATCGAACAGAAGAGGAACAAGAAGAGCAGTAGTCGATCTTTTGGAGGAGAGTTTTTTTTAGGGCTAGAAAAAAAATATTCGGTATGTATATAAACAAGGGAAAACCGACTTTGTGATTTTAGATAATTAAGGGAATGACCAAATTTTATGGGATTGTGATATCTTTAAATTTTAATGTATGATTATCTCCTTTATTTATTTAAACCGAAAATTTTAATCATATGACACATAAAAAAATATGTCGCCTATTTATAAATAGATGTAGAGAGTAAAAAATTAAAATTTGAGGGGTATTTTAGTCATTTCGGATTATGAAATTTTAGGGTTTTACAACTCTTCCCCTCTAAAAAAAAATTTTCGTCCTCGAAAATTGAAATGAAACGAAACGGAAAACACAACGGTCAGCCAAAACGCGTGTCGAGAATCCAAACGTATCAAATCGTATGACTGTGAAAGCAGGTTAAACGTATAGGTAGATTGAACCTAAAGTCTCACTAACGCAGATAAATCTCAAGCAGCTATCAGAAATTCTAAGGCTCCTAAGGCACTTCTCGAAACATCCTATGACCACAATAAGTGCACGTTATATGATGTAAGTATTATCACGTTGATCAGGCGTCATAATACCAGCATCATATAAATATGCCCTCATGATGGTCATACTTTATCTCGAGTCGTAAGCAGAACAACCTATCTTAATCCACCTAGTATTTCTATAGCCTCGGAGGTCAACAAGATCAAATGTCATAACAAGGCACGAATCAGAGTGATGCGGAAACGATGATACCTAAATGCCTTATAGTATACCCATTCCTTACCCGTCAAAACTTAAGTTCATATAAGGAATCCTAAAGCAAGTCCTCAAGGTGTTCTCCTATGTTCTTACAGTGGAAGCCTAATGGTCCTAAACTCACGGGTCAAGGGTAAATGTATTACAAGTCGCAGCCTGGGCTCTGATACCATAAATTGTAACACCCCGACCCGACAAGGGTAAAGATGTCACAATGATGGTTCCATATCAGAACAAACACAAGCATTGACATGAATAATACAATAGAATTTCAAGGGTTACAAAGGAAAATCTGAAACTACAAGGTTACAATACAATAATTTCTAAGTCTAAAAATAAATTCTTCTAATAATCTTCCATAGCTAGTAGGGTCTTCTAAATCCAATGATACTCTCCACTCATACCCAGCTTCCAAACTAAAACCTGCCGCAGGAAAAGAAATGCGGCTGAGCTACGAAAGCTCAGTGAACAGATATAACGATACAAAGCAGTAGTAAAGGAATAGTGAAGTAAATGGAATAATACAAGGTGTAACAAGAGTAGGAAGGAAAATGAAAAGGTTATCAAGAAATGTTTACAATAGGTAGGTGTAAAGTAAACCGTAACCCACCACCAGCCCAAGTTCAATTCAAGTCGAGTCAATTATCAAGTCATAGGGTAACAGAAACAGAAATCCACTACGAACCCAGAACATATCAAATCAAGTCAAGTAAACAAGTATACATGTATACGGAGGGGTGACCTCGGTATGCCAAGTATAATAGGAGGGGATACCTCCAAGGGTTGGAGTCATGAGCTCCCAAGAGTGAATGACGTGTATCGCACACACCCATCATGTCACTAAACAATTCAAGTAATCAAGTCAAGTCAAGTCAAGTACAAATCTAGGATGCATCCATGCGCCCCTGTAGGCTGCCACAATGTCTTCATCTACGCTCAAGTCAAGTATCAAGTCATGGCAAGGACGGGATAGGTAATCACTTTCCTACCCAAAAGTCAAGCCATTGGTGCAACAATGACAAGGACATGAAACCCTCATGCCTAGTATGGCTCGTAGTCTCAAACTGTGGGTCAAGGTCAAGGTCAAGTATCAAGTGTACAAGTCAAGTTCAAGTTTCAAGTTCGTGTTTACATATCAATGGGTTCGATTCAATGTATCAAGGTTCAAGTCAAATGGTCAAGACAAGAGATCGTAGCAAATGTTCATAGTAAAGGTTCAATCTAAAAGTTCATTTGAAAACAATCCTTTTAAAATAGTTTCCATAAAATAATCTTTTAAAATGGTCTTCATTAAGATAGTTGTAAAAATGATTTTCTTAAAACATTTTCATAAATAATTAAAAAAGTTTCCTCATCCCGCTAAAACCTCAAGTATATCAAGGTTCAAGGCAAGGTGTATGGCAAGGTTCATATCAAGGTTCATAGCAGGGTTCAAGGCAAGGTTCAAGACAAAAGGTCAAGGCAAGGGTTCAAAGCAAAAGATTCAAAACAAGGGTTCACAATACAAGGGAACATAGCAATGGCTTGGGGAAATCCTAAACGAATCAAAACAAGAGATCAAGAGAACGAAGGCTCCTTACAAGAAGGGTAGAATATCTGTACCTTAGCGAGTGAATGGAAGCAAAAAAATGGATGAACACAAGGACACACTGTCACACCTCTTCAACGAATCTACATATATGATGATTCATAATATACTTATTAGCTCATTTAATTTCATAACGGATTTTAAATACTTGTTACTAATCACATTCTTATAGTTAGGGTTTATTAAGTAATTATAAATAGTTTAGGGATTATAGTGAAACTATCGTAAGATTAGGGTATGAAATATAAATATCATAAAGTTACATGTTTTAACAAGTTAAACCATTTTAGTTTGAATAATGATAAGTTCCACCCTTAAGTTACACAATTAATCCTTATTTAGCCCTAATTAACTTCTTATCAGCTTTTAACCCTAAACAGACCACACTTGATCGAATTTATGAACCATATTAGAACTCAGAGATAAAATCCACAAAAATTCCCAGAGCTACCTCAATGTCTTGAAAACCCACACTAATTTTCCCAGAATTTATTAATTAGCTTAACCCCACATGAAAAATACCACAACTCGGACTACTCAAAAAACATGTCTGCTGTAACACTCAGAAAGTAACCACTTCATTTACCCACCAATACCTCCAGGAAATATCTACAAAAATTCATGACACTACTAAACATATTGAAGTCACATACTGGAGAATTTCATGACCTAACTCCTCATGGTTTGAAAATGAAAAATCGTCAAAACGGACTGATTTCCAGACATCCGAATTCAGGTTTGACACACGAATTTCTAAAAATCAAAAAGTTGCCTTCCCGACCTCTAAAAATTACAAGGCTAATTTTTCCAGAAAGATCTTTCCTTGAAATTAATTTTAGACTCCAGAAACACCCAAATACCCTTTGTTATCTTCAAGATCTACTCGATTCAATTTGACCTAAAATTCCATCAGCAAACTGGGTTCATGATTTTATGTGATCCATTTTATGTTTTTTTTCATTCCCGTGACTCATATATTGATACAAGGTGATTATGAACGATTTAGAACAGCCCTAGGTCGATTCTAATGTGGTCTTAACATGTTCATACAATCATCAAAACAACATACCATGACCTTGGTCGATCCCTAATAGGTTTCAAACTCATTATCTCATGTAAACATGTATGATTTTATGTAGTGTTCTTATATGATTTTATGTGATGATAGGTCGACATTAACAACAAAGAAACTAACAAGAATCAAGCAAGAAGAGTGGAATTGAACAAGGATGATATGGTTTACCCTTTGTAGCGTGAATAAGAAGAACAAAACAAGAAGATTGAACACCAAAAAATCCCAGTCGAATAAGCCCTAACAAACCCTTCTTCGAACAGCCTAATTAAAAGGAAAGAGCAGCAGCAAACACCCTCCTTCGAACACCCTAACACTTCCTTTTGCTGCTGTGTTGTTGATCGAACAGAAGAGGAACAAGAAGAGCAGTAGTCGATCTTTTGGAGGAGAGTTTTTTTTAGGGCTAGAAAAAAAATATTCGGTATGTATATAAACAAGGGAAAACCGACTTTGTGATTTTAGATAATTAAGGGAATGACCAAATTTTATGGGATTGTGATATCTTTAAATTTTAATGTATGATTATCTCCTTTATTTATTTAAACCAAAAATTTTAATCATATGACACATAAAAAAATATGTCGCCTATTTATAAATAGATGTAGAGAGTAAAAAACTAAAATTTGAGGGGTATTTTAGTCATTTCGGATTATGAAATTTTAGGGTTTTACAGCAGCATTATCAACAGGATTATACAAATTGAGGTCCACATTCGGTGGAAATTTTTTTTCCCCATGCGCGTTTACACACAGGTGTGCCTACATTTTTTAACAGACACGTAAACATGGACGTTCACTTTTACCACCATCAAAATATAAAAGATTGGGACGCTCTGAATAGAATAAACAGAAGTAAACAACCACTAACCAATCTGGATATTCATATTAGACCGTTTCAGTCGATGGCTGCTCAAGAAAGTGTTGGTCAGCGGCATATGTAAGTCGGTTGCAGCACAATGACGTTTCAGGCGAAATTGCCGGGCTGTTAGCCGCGTATGTCGTACCGAAATATCAGCTGCTGAGAATTGAAAAGACAAAAAAGATAAAGATAAACTCTACATTGCATAAAAAAATAGCACAGAAAATTGTACCAACTATAGAAAAGAAACTAACCTTCGGAAGCACCAAGCGTTGATGTATTGGCGGCTGCACCACAATGATGTTTCAGCCGAAGTTGCGGGGCTGTTAGGTACGTATTTTGTACCAAAATATCAGCTGCCAGCAATTGAAAAGACAAAGCAACACCTAATAAAGTAATTGGTGTAGAAAGTATAAAGGATAAAAGACTAATTTTATCAACCTTGAAAATCAACACTAACGGGATGATCTCCACCTGCAGCTGGACAGGGCAATGAACTTGCTGGTAGAGCAGTACCATCAAGAGAATGGGGCGAAATGGGGGCCACATCCGTTGGCAGATATTTTTCCCCCCTAACGCGTTTACACACAGGTGTGGCTGCATTTTTTAACAGATACGCAAACATGGATGTTCGCTTTTGCCATCAGGAAAATATTTAAAATTAGGACCCTGTGAACAGAGTCAACAGAAGTAAGCAACCACTAACCAATATGGATATTCACATTAGATCGTTTTAGTCGATGGCTGCCAAATAAGCTGTTCGTCGGTGGCACATCTACGCCGGTTGCATCAGAACGACGCTTCAGCGGAACTTGCGGGGCTATTAGGCGCATATTTGCTAGCGAAATATCATCTGCCCAGAATTGAAAAGACAAAAACATAAACATAAACTCTACATTGCATAAAAAATAATACTACAAATTCTACCAACTATATAAAAGAAACTAACATTCGGAAACACCAACACTCAACGTCAAGGAAGGTATGACATTGTGTTTAGTTTCACTTTCCAACGGCGAGTTGCCACAATCATCTATAGTCACCTCGTCATTCATTTTTGGGTTTCGCAAAAGTAGCTTTCTCATATTTTGGGCAAGACGTGTAGCAGTTGGTTTCATTCTAGCATTTGGTTTCATACCTAAAAACATCAACGCAGAGATGGAAGAGCCAACAAAAAATAGATAACCGAAAAACAATGACAAAAACTTTATAAGTAATCACTATGCCGAACAACAACGTTTTTAAAGACTCATCAACAAACGTATGAAGCCAATGTCACCAAAAGAAGGCCAAAAGAACCTAGAGATCACTATAAAAGCTAAAACATACTTATTTACACAGAAATAGTTATTTACATGCAAAACAGGCAACAACATATCGCAGAAAACCCTAAACAAAATACACAATCATAAAACCACAATAAATACTATCAAAACAAAAGCGATAGGCCCTAAACAAACACAATTATATCCATTATTATGATGAAATTAACAACAACAACAACAACAGAAACAACGAAACACAATAAAAAAAAGAAGCTACAATGAGTGCCTGAATAGATCTTTCACACACAATCAAACCACCCGGTTTTTTTGTTTTTTTTTTTTGATCGGAAAAAAAAAGCCGAACATCTAAATCAGATCCAAAAGTGTGGATATAAGCGACCTAATGACTGTGGCAAAAACAAATGGCCTAAAAACAACCACAAACTTAAAAAATTAATAAACACACTATTCATACCACTGTAGCTCCCCTCACAAAGCCCTGTAGCTGAAAAATAACCCACAAAGTCGGATCGAAAAACGCAAAATAACCGTCGGGTAAAGGTACCAGAATTAATCATCCTGGATCTCAAGGAAAAGAAGAGTATGTGTGAGTGAAGGCCAACAGATGGATGACCCAACAACAAACCCAAACCCGGGCTCAAACGGGTAGCAAAAGATTTTCGGGCGGGTCGCGCCATAAATGTATAATAGATATAATATTTGATGCAAAATATATAAATGGATTGTGTTTTAAATGTATTTTTTAATAGTATAATTTTTAATCAAGTATTATATAACACAAAAAGAATATTTAAAGTCAAAGTTGAACCAAGTCAAACTGGACACTTATTTTGTAACGGATGGAGTATTATTTTAGTTTGTTTTGAATAAGCGTGCACTTCTAAATTAAAAGCTAATCAAACATTTGTACTTTCCTAAAAATTGTTAATTATTTTCAAGCAGAGAGATTACTCTCTCCGTCTCAAAATTATTTTCAAGAGACAAAAATCACAAAGTTTAATAAAAGTGAGATCACTTTAATTTTCAACTATTCAAATAGAATATTCATTCACTAAATTCTCTAGTTTTTACTTAAAAAGGAAAGTGGACAATTATTTTGAGACACCCAGAAAAGAAAATATGGACTATAATTTTGAGACGGAAGAAGTATTTCTTAAGGATTAAAGATACAAAGGAAAACATTTTCTCATAGTTAAATTCTCAACTAATTAAGTAAGATGACTAAAAACAAGCTATGGAATTAGTGATTGACGACATTCTCATATTTCCAAAGTTTTATATAGGCATCAAATTGTAAAATTAATAAAACTATCTTTCTTGAATGGCCAGAAAGTTCCAATTTAACCTTTCCAAAGTTAAGCATACAATTGTTTCTAATAAATTAATTTTGCGACATATAAGAGCACACGGTATGGTTAATGCAGGGGTGCGTTAAACCCACTCTTGCCCTGCGTTAACACCGCGTTAACCATACCGTGCTTGTGGGTTAACGTTGCGTTAAAGGGCTGTTGTAGCAACCCGTAGAAATCCCTAGTCATTAGTGAACGTTAATCTAGTATTAACACATCGTTACTGTTCACTTAACCATTTTTACGAGCAAAATTTAAAAATTTTGTTTATTGCATTTCTATTCAAAAACGTTGTTACGTGATTCACTATACGTTGGAACGAGCTCACACGCGCACCACGAAAATCCAAAACATGATTAAACACCAAACGGACTCTTATTTCTTATCTTGGCCTGTTACTATTCAAGCCCATATAAATTTAAGCCCAATTTCTTTATTTCTTCTTTTATACAACTCGACCAATATTCATTTACTTGGCCCGTTTTAATTCACACATGACTTACTCTTTATTTTTCATGGTTCGAATCTCCTTACTCCCAAGATTCGAGAATGACAAATCTCATAGTCTAGTACGAATGTTTGATTCATAAACAAGCTCCAAAGCTAACTCAATTTGACCACATTCACAACTCATTCCAATATAACCAATTCGATAAAACTTGATTTTTACCTAAGTTATTTATGTTTTCCAGTCGAGAATGGGTTCAATGAGTCCTAAAAACATCTTCACACTTTTTCTTATACTTTTGGTTACGTCTAAACATTGTTTGGACCCTTTTTAATACATGTCGAAACCTATATTTAACCACATATATACATACCATTCGACTAAAACCCTTCACACTCAAACCACTCGAACTAACTCACTAGGAAATATTCCCCTTGTCCCCCTTATCCTTCATTCGACATCAATGCAACCCCAAGTTGATGATTTTAAATACTATATGTTCGATACATGCATTCATATATATATATACGTATAACCTTGCACCCTTTCTTTCATTCATACGCAAATTATCTCTAAGTATTTACTCCTGATCAAATCCATTTGAGGCAACAAGGTCGAGTTCTAGGCGTTTCAAATCCATTTTTCCAAAGTATAAGAGTTGAACTCGATTCTTTTATATTGGTTCTATCGAGTTCATACTAAATCCTTCGAATCCTAGCTCATTTCAACAAGTATTCACCACCATTTTGGCGTTGTAAGGCACTTCGAACCCTTTCTAATTCATATTTATCCTTTATAAATCATTCATGCATTTTAATTACTTCATGCGATTCCTTTAAGCTTTCATTTATTATTTACGCTTTCTTTTATTTATTTTTACGTTTATACGCAATGACCTCCTTCATGGATGGCTAGATAATCGAGTTTTATATTTATTCGACGCTTATAAGTTCTTTTTAATGCATATCGAGACTCTTTTTTTACCTTTGTTGCATCATATATATTTCTTATAACATATATATGTCACTTTTTATATATCGAACCATGCATTACTCGACTAAGAATGGCCTAAATATAATCCGTATCATACACACGACCCACCATTTTTATTACTCAACTTGTTTCCTCATAAGCTTAACTAATAAGCTGCATTTATAAGCTCTTCTAAAAAGCTCCTAAAACCCCTTTTCTATCGACCAAGTATTCGCTACTAGAAACAGTTTTTAATTTAACATATATATCGATTGGGCTTTTTAAAGCCCAATAAGCACTTGCGAATAAGCTGGATATTAAGCACTTTGAAAACAGTTTTAGGACCCTAAATTAAGCCCAAATCCAAGCCCAAACTCGTTTGGAAGCCCTCAGATCTAATTCTCTTAATGGGCTTTGCATTATTTCGATTTAAAGCCCATTAAGCTTAAAATAAGCTATTTCGTGTGATAAGCAGTTTTCATAAGTTCAAATAAGCTTTATTAAGTTATTAAAACTTTCAGAAATTTTATTGTATAAGTTTTGTACATTTTGGACATGTTTTGCAAAACATATTTACTATTAGGGTCAAAAGTGAAACTTTCGGAAAATTGAGTACTAAACTGTCATTTCTGTAAATTATGGGTAGAAAAGGTTAAAACATTAACTAGAAACCATAAAATGTCATAGTTGAACCTTTTTGGACTTATAATATAAATACGAGTATTATTTAACCGAGGACTAACGGTGCAAATATTACACCGTTAGGGTTAAATATGCAAATTTCCTATAACTACAAGGACCATACAGTAACTTGATTTTACTTATTATCTCACTAATGTTATATACCTTTTTGTTCTTAAAATCCATTTTTCATTTCACTTTATTTATTTAACAAATGTTACGTTATTATTTACGTAACGTGATTTTTAACGAATAAGCATAACTTATCATCCACCAACTTTTGAAAAGACAATATTGATTCAATAAACATAAAAAGATGATAATATTATGTATAATATTATTTTTGAACTTTAAGCATTTTAAGCATATCAAATCATTTTCATCACGAACCGATTCGTTATCCGATATCTTTCCACAATCACTATTCACATCATGACAATTAAACCATCGAAATCTCAGACTTCCCTATTATTCAGGTCGTGTGTTGGAGCCGTTCCCGTGATACTTTTGACATAACAATACTTTGACCTTTACAGCTAAGGTGAGATTCATAGCCCCCACTTTTATACGTTTTGATTTACTATTTGAAGAAGATACATGCTCAACTATATTTATTTACTTTTACAAGCACTCTAGAAACTTTCACGGTTCACCGTGAGTCATAGCCCCACTCTTACTCTTTTATATTCGTTTTAAACTACTTGGGGGAGATTCATGCTTAAATTACTTTACTCGTTTATCAAATACATTCTGCATTGGTATGCAAGTTCTCTAATTCATTTTGCATAGTGATGCAAATACTCGAACATTTATGATACGATTACGCTTTTATACTTTCTAGATACGATGTGTAGTCTTATTACGTTATACGCTTTTACGTGTTAATCTATTCATATGCATACTATTCGAAATCATTGGAGAGGTATTGATAGTACTATTATGGGATGATACCCCCACCCTTGTGTCCAGGACACGTGACCTTGGGTGACACGTACTATCTGGGAAGGTATCCCCGCCCTTGTGTCCAAAATGACGCGACCTTGGGTAAATATAATCCGGAATACATATACTCATACTTTAGCAGTGGATTGTAAACACACAGGTTGAAAGTCTTGTATGGGCGGGGCTTGGGACTGAGTGGATTTACAATGTCTTTGCAGTGAAATCTTTATTCAAATGCTTTACAGTCTAACTAAACTCTATGAACTCACCAACCGTTGGTTGACACTTTTTAGCATGTTTATCTCAGGTTAATAAGGCGATAGTGGATGCAGGGATTTTAGAGTCATTTGCATACCTGGAGACTCTTATCCTTATCTTTTACCATTCGATATGTCTTGAAAACATCTATGTAACTTTATACTTTGGATTTCTTGTTTAACTCTGATTTTAATAATTCGAATGGTAACTTTTCAAAATGTCTCATTTAGAGGTCGTTTTCTATACATTGTTCTATATTATGAAGTAATACTCCCTTGACACTATTGTTCCGCTGCGGTAATTTGGGGGTGTTACAGCTGCGTTAACCCTTTAACGCAGCTGGTTAAGGGGCTGTTTTAAATAAAATAAATTAAAAAAAAAAAAAAAAAAAAAAAAAAAAAAAAAAAAAAAAAACTACTTTCCCCCCCTTAAACGTTTATATATCCGTTGGATTCAAAAAATAAAATTTTCATTTCACCCCCTCAAACTATCCGTTGGAACCAAACGGCTAGTTTCTAAAAAAAAATAATTAAAAAAAAAAAAAAAAAAAAAAAAAAAAAAAAAAAAAAAAAACCATTTTCCCACCACTATAAATACCCAATTAACACAACATTTTTTTTCAAACTTCCACAAATCAATCTAATCTATCATATACTTCCATCTCTTAAAAAAAATGTCCGGATTTAACCCAAACGATGAAAGTTTCATGAATCTCCTCGGCGGGTGGAATAACCCAAACACCGGGTCATCTTCAAACCCGAACGCACCATCACCCATCAACCCAATCCCTAACCTACTCGGCTTGTCGAGCCAAGAACTTTACTTACAACATCAACGAATGCTATTTTGGGAACAAAGCCAACAACACTCACTAAACACCAATTTCTCTAATCTACAATTCACACAACAATCTCAAACCGAAACCCATGATGTTCCCGAGACACCTACGTCTCCTCCAAAGCCATTCAAACGGGGTGGTAAATGAAAGACAAAAAAATCAAAAGACTCCGAACCATTGGAGGAGGATGAAGAAAATACCGAGTTCATCAAACGTTGGAACCAAAACGAGGAAAAATTACTTGCCATGTGTTATGTGGCCGCGACCGAGGATGCTCCGTTTAACAACGAGGAGGCTTGGGAGGTTTTGCGGGCTCATAAGAAATGGGATGCGTCGGATCCGCTTGATTTAACCAGCGATGTCCCAAGCCAAACAAACGAGGCATTGTATGGTCGTGATGAACAACCACGTCCTATGGGCACAAAGCGTGCTTAAAAGAAAGCTAGATTCGAGAGCACGACAAGTACCGGGGGAGCGAGTACCGGAGGAACGAGCTCGTCTAGCCAATTCGGGGAGGCTATGACATCCGAGTATCGTTTGAAACGGGAAACCGCCCAAGCGGCGTATCGGGCGGCCCAAATAAAAGATGAAACGATAACACGATTGGAGGAGATGAAATTTTTGATGATTGACACTGACGGAAAGGATCCAAACGTTGTGTGTTGTATCAATGAAGAAAAAGATCCAATCATCAAAAAATATAACTTGCAACCTCATCACTAGATTTAGTCTTTTTTTTTTTTTTTAATTTCTTATTGTAATATGTTTAAGAATTAATGTTATGTTTTTAATAAATGAAGTATTAGTTTAAGTTTAGGGGTTGAGTTTGAAAATATTTGAGTTAAAAGTAAGTTATGATAAATGATGTTTTTTGAGTTAAAGGTGAAAAAGTTAAAACTGATGTGGCGCTGACGTGACAGTGTGTTAAAGTTTAACTATGGGTTATTATACCCTTTGCTCCAAGCACACTTTTATTTTGAAAGTCTTGTTAAGCCATATAAGGGTAACATCGACATTTTAACAAGGAAAAAGTAAAGTAGTGGCAACCAAAGTTGATAACGACCTTCTCATGATTGGGCTAAACCGCTAAACCACAAATATATATATACTTGTTCAAACTTGAATAACATAACATATCATAACCATGGGTAGGAATTTCTCATCATCTCTTCCTTTTCTTTTCCTCTTCGCGACTATCGTCCACCACCACGTGGTTGTGGCGCTTCCGCTCTCCACGAACTCACGATGGATAGTGGACGACGCGAAAGGCGGAGAAAGAGTGAAGTTATCTTGCGTAAATTGGGTGAGTCATTTAGATGCAGTGGTGGCAGAGGGTCTAAGCAAACAACCTGTGGATGTGATATCTAAGAAAATATTGGACATGGGGTTCAATTGTGTGAGACTAACTTATCCGCTATTTTTATTTACAAATGCGAGTTTGGGGTCTGTTACAGTTAGACAGTCGCTGCGAAAACTTGGGTTGATAGAGTCTATTGCAGGATTCCAAGCCAATAATCCTTCCATGATTGATCTTCCACTCATCAAGGCTTTTCAGGTACAAAATTCTTCAAGTACTAGTATTAAACTTACACATACATTTTCGGTTTTCCTATTCTTAAAAAAAATAATGAGAATTTGCTATAGAATATTTCAAGTTTTTTCTTGAAATACAGATGATTTAAGATGTTCTGGATACTTTTGTAACAAACTTTCATATCCTAAAGCGAAAATAATATTGTTTCCTGAATTATATGATTTAGATAATATGGATAAACTATAATATCATTTGTTACCTGCTTTGTTTCCTAGATAATAGTTGATAATGATATCTGGTATGGTGACATTCATCTTACCCTTTCATATGTGTGTGTCATTGTCCACTACATTGGAATTTATTTATTTAATTGGTTGAATTTCAGATCTAAAAGTTTGTTTATGATCATGGAAACTAAAAATAATATTGTTAGAACATTTACTTAGTCATATTTAGTTATAGGTGGCAATTTGTGCCCAAAATGAAAAAAAATTGGCTAATTTTGACTACTTTGTAAAAGATTTGGACACATTTAGCCCCCTATTTTTTTTGAAATGGGCACATTTAGCCCATTGAAAAGTTAAATGGGCACAACGGGCACATACTTTTTCTCAATTATAGAACATTATAATCGTTTTTGAAGAAAAACTTATATATATAATATATTTAATTTTTTAAATATAAATGGGGTATTACGTTTAAGGAATTTGCTTCGTTATTTTCGGTCTTCTATAAAGCGATTTGTATAACATTTGCCCGTTTAAGCCCGTGCCCGTTTAAGCCCGTGCCCATTTAAGCTCGTGCCCGTGCCCGCCCGCCCCGCCCGTTTTGGCACCTCTATATTTAGTGCAACTTATTACTAACGTTATAAGTCAACAATAACATAATTGGTATGAAGAATTTTGTAAGCAACAATTAAATATATGTAAATTTATAATCAGAGTATTCAGTATATTACCATCATCAGAGTATTCAGTAAGAGTGCCACAAATATAAAAGAATCAACCATTTGCTAAGAGGATACATTTTTATTTCACAGGAAGTGGTTGCAAGCCTTGATAGAAACAATGTTATGATGATACTAGATAATCAGATAAGTAAGCCGGGTTGGTGTTGTAGTGATTTCGATGGCAATGGCTTCTTTGGTGACCAATACTTTGACCCTGATGTATGGCTTAAGGGTCTTACCATAGTTGCAACCATGTTCAACAACTCAACTAACGTGGTTGGTATGAGCTTAAGGAATGAACTTCGTGGGCCTAGACAAAACGTTAGCGTTTGGTACAGGTATCATACACACACATTCAAAAATCTTCATTTTCAAACATGGGTCCAATCGTGCCTAATGAACCTATTTCTTACATAATAAACTTAGGTACATGCAAAAAGGCGCAGAAGCAATCCACGCAGCAAACCCGAATGTTATAGTGGTCTTGTCTGGCTTGAGCTACGACAAAGATCTATCTTTCATCCAAACACAACCAGTAAGCTTAACATTTAGCAACAAACTGGTTTTTGAGGTTCACTGGTACGGCTTTTCAGACAGTGAAGATTGGGAAACCGGGAACCCTAACCAAGTATGTGGCCGGGTGGTTGATAACATAATGAAAAAATCAGGGTTTTTGTTGGAGAAAGGTTACCCTTTGTTTGTAAGTGAATGGGGTGTGGATCAAAGGGGCACAAGTGAAAATGACAATAGGTACTTGAATTGTTTCTTGGCATGGGCAGCTGATCATGATCTTGATTGGGCTCTATGGACACTTGCCGGTAGCTATTATTTTAGGCAAGGTGTAGTTGGGATGGAAGAGTTTTATGGGGTTTTAAACTGGGATTGGTGTGAACCAAGGAATTCAAGTTTTTTGGAGAAGATTTCAGCTATCCAATCTCCTTTTCAAGGTAAGTTGTCTTTTTCGACCCGTAAAACTTTCAAATGGTATTTTTGTTTCTCTCCATGTCCTAATGAGACTCAAGGACTAATATGTATCCTCTGGCCAATCCTAGGGTCTTGGACCATTTGGGTAATATTCATTTATAATTAAATAAATGAACGGAATGACTTTCATGCCTAACATAAGTGTATGGTTGCTATAAATGGCTATCAAATCACTTTCATCCTCATTCTTACACCACAATTATATTCAACACATGTCCATAGTGATTTTTAGACACAAACTAAACAGCTTTGATGAATGCTGACTCACTGTCTCAGATAACTAAAACAGAATAATCAGTCCATAAGTAGTTCTAATGCAACTCCTGGCCCTAGCTAGGCTTTAACCAAAAAAACAAGGGTCTAGCAGGTCCTAATCAATCCAAGTCCATGGATCAGTTCCAGGGGCTTCACTGCACCATCAAGTATTGAGATCTTGGTTTTTGCTTATAATGTGGTTTTGTATGCTATGCACTATGCAGGACCGGGATTATCAAAAACCCGCCCACATAAGATCATCTTCCATCCAGCCACAGGGCTCTGCGTGCAACGGGAATCATTTTTCAAGCCATTGACTTTGGGACCATGTACCGAGGCTGAGAGATGGGATTACACTCCGAAAAATACACTAACAATAAAGGGTACATATTATTGTCTGCAAACAGATGGAGTAGGGAAAAAGGCAAAATTAGGTTTAATATGCACAGATACTACTTCAAAATGGGAAGCTATATCAGCCTCTAAATTGCATCTTTCATCAAAGACCAATAACGGCACAGTTGTGTGTTTGGACATAGACTCTGGAAACAACATTGTCACAAACACTTGTAAATGCTTAGCTAATGACAATTCATGTGACCCTGCTAGCCAATGGTTTAAAGTCATCAATGGGACATCAAGCTCAGGTTCAGCAGAGTCCTATGGTCCAATAGATTTGATCCTGCAATCTCTTGGAGCTAACTTATTGGGATAAATGTAACTACTGTAAATTTGTGAAGTAACCGCGAATAAACTTTTTTAAAAAATTTAGACACATTTCCAGCTACTTCACAAACAGTTAATTTGAGTTCACTATGTTATTAGAATATGTGAAAGCCAGTGACTACAATGAGATAGATCGAGTCCTGGGACTGAAATATTGAATTGAATTTGCTCAGAAAGCTGCTTAACCACACCTATAAGCCTAAATTATTATTAGATGTGGCAAAATGAACAAGCTGTCAATGGGTCAAAACAAGACGGGTCAGTTGGCTAGACTGAAACATTGTTTGCCCGAATATTTACATTTTTTATAAACAGTTAGCATGTGAAATATGATAACATCTAGCTTTTATTAATAAAATGATCTATAGGAGCTTTTGTGTGATCAACACGAACTTTCAAATACTTTCGACCCGTTAGACCAGTCACCTTTTAGCTATTATTTAACTTACGAGTCTGACCCATTATCCCTAAAAAATAACTCACTCGGATCAACATATTCATAAGCACATTGGTCAAATCGCACCAGCAATCAATATGGAAAAGTCGAATGCGGGTGATATATGTGAAGTGGATTTTCAAGTTACAGCAATTGAACAATCTTAACACGAATTGATGGCAAACAACTGGATTCAATGTCATTACAATGCGAGTCTGATCATCGTTGAAAAGTCAAGCAACTGAATCTAAAATAAAAGAGTACATGACATGCAAAGTACACCTTGAAAAACAACACTTACTCCTCCATGGCCTCTCCTGCCACTTCAACTACGTCAACCAGCTCCTTCAGCGGTGTAATTTTTGTAGACAGAACCTCTGTAAATGCAGATTAGAACATCAGAATCAGATGCTTAAAATAGAAATTTCTTTTTTAAAAAACAATAAATAGTTTGGAGTCTTGAATGGAAATACTAACCGGTCTTTTTGGAAAAGGTATAGCCTTTTGTACTGATGTAAGTGCAGGGATTCGGAGTCAAATGATTCCTCAAGTATTCCTTCTTACCCTGCAAATAGAGTTTCATTATAAAAATATATTTCGGATACCATGGAATCAACAACTGGGTAGTCACTAATGAGAAAAAGAAACAGACCTTTTCAATGACACACACATCAACGTTGATTCCAGACCCCAAGTCATTAAATATGCCAGAGCAGATCGCCTTGGTTACCAACTTAATTCCCTCGTCCCTCTGTATAAAAAATAGCACTCTTAATCATCAAATATAAATTACCATAACAGGGAATGGACTAAAAAAAGGCACCATAACAGCGAAAAGATTTTTAAAAAAAGGCACAATAACAGCGACCAGATAAAAAAAAGGCAATGGATCTTTTAAGAACTAATCAGGCTTGATTTTACACACATAAACATGTTTCACTAAACCCAAAGGATAGGGGTAATAAATATAAAAAAAAAACATGATGCTAAAAGTAACATTGGGCAACTCACTGTTAGCCCTTCACGATACTCTGATTCAAATATAGCCATTGCTGCTAGAGATCCGGAACCCATAGTGGCATATGGAAGTGTGTCGGTTGATCCATGGGGGTAGATCTAAGAAAATAGTAATTTTGAAGAATTAGTACATTAACTAACAAAAGTTCAAGGAATTCTCAAATGCCCAATACAGATCAACTCACAGTATGTAGATGTGGGCCTGTCACATCAACTCCACCAAGTACCAAAGCAGCAGATACATGACCTTGATATCTAGGTAAGCAAAAGCAAAGTCAGAAAATGTATTCCCAAAGTATCAGAAAATATCATTACTACACCAACTTACCGGAAAAGATGAGACTTCAACAGTGTAAGTGCTGTTACAACCCTGGATTCCCGGCCAGTATGATATCTGTGAAGCTTCAGCTGAGAGCTGATGTTGTCTACCAAAAAGAGATATATCAGATTTAGTTTATTGTCAAGGATCCTATCATAGATTGATAATGTGAAACACACATGGCTAGAAGAGTACCTGTAACAGCTTCTGTATCAGCAGCGGTTCCAGCTCCACAGCAGTAGATATTTGGAGCCATATAATGGATTTTCTCACAGTTCTTATCAGCAACAATAGGTCCCTCCGTGGCTCTGGTATCTGCCCCAAGAATGACACCATTCTGAAGATAAACTTAAGATAATCAGAGCTAGTTTGTCTCAAGAGAAAGAACAATAATCACAGTAGGCATTATTTTAATAATTTAGTGTATATACAGCGGATAACATCAACAGCTATACTCTGTATTAACAAACTTGCAGCAAAATTGTGGACGCAATAACTTTCTGTTAGTAACAAGGAATTTCCATGTGCACGTATGCTTTATAGAAGTTAATGTAATGTGTTCAGATCTTGCCTCATGGATAGCACGAGATGCATACCCAAGCTTTTTTCCTTGATCATTGTAATCTTGGATAACTTGGAATATATGCCAAGTGTACTTCCCAATAACAAGGAAGGTAGTGATGTACTGATTCACGTGTATGGCCTGTTTTAAGACTACTCAAATTCATTTTCTTTCTAGTCTATGCCAATTTCACTAAGTATTCCAAAGTCAAGCGACTAATATTCATAAATCAAATTTTCTAAACATGAAAAATCCCACTTGATCTCTATAATCACCTATGAGAAATCGTACATTTGTAATAACGGAACACCGAAACCAACCATTGTTTATCCTTCCAAGTATATATATATATATATATATATATATATATATATATATATATATATATATATATATATATATATATATATATATATATATATTTCTTTCGGTTTTACAAACTACAACAGTTTTCCTAAACGCCGCGGGGGTGGCCATTTTTTGTTTGGGCTTATATAGCCAAATTATGGCTTATTTGGTTTTAGGCTTATGTTTCGTAAGCTCATTTTTTATGGCTTATTTTGAAACTTTTCAGCTTATATAAGTTCATTATGACATAATAAACTTATAAAAGCCGAAAAGTTACAAAATAAGCCACGAAAAGTGAGCTTATGAAACATAAGCCCAAAACCAAATAAGCCACACATAATAAACCTATAAAAGCCTTTAAGTTTCAAAAGAAGGCACAAAAAATGAGCTTATGAAACATAAGCCCAAAAACAAAATAAGCCAGAAGCCAGCTATATAAGCCAAAACAAACACCCCCCAGAAGCCACGTCTCGCGGTTACAGATGTTAAATCACTCTTTCAAACAGAAATCGAATACCCGCATCCAACATCAAATATTTGTTGTCACCTCTTATGCAATTAAAAAACATATAACTTAAACCTCATAATTATAATTAAATTTAAGAAAACATCTAACATAGCTCATACTATAAGACATGAAACAAAGTATAGTACCTCAAAGATCAAACCAACAATAGTAGTTCCAGTTTTGAGATAACCAGGTTGTTTCAAACCCTTTTTGACCAACATATCATTCCTCCTACACAAATCGAAACTGAACCCTGTTTTCGGCACATCTTCATAACTCATCTTCAAATCGCCTATATCAAACAATAAACAAGTTTAATAAACCAAACCCTGGAAACCCTAATTTAGTACTGATTTAACGATTAAGAATAAAAAGTCCAACATTTATTTTTCCATGTTAAGATAGCTGAATTTTATAAACGATGAGTTGGTCCAGCGGTAGGATCTTGATCTTGGCTTGTTGAGATATTTGGGTGGCTTGTTGAGATATTTGGGTATACTCAGGTCAAGTCTGAGGGGGAAGGGTTTACCTCTATTAATCGTCGTGCCTTCGGGCGGATCAGTAGGGGTTCTCCCCCCATAGGGTATTTGAATAAGGCTTTCCACTTCGAGGGCCCGGTTAAGACAACGTAAGCTAGATCTGCCGCTGTCGAATCGCGACACGAAGTTTCAAAAGAAATTCACTTTTCAAAAAAAAAAAAAAAAAAAAATTTATTTTTCCATGTTAAGATAGCTGAATTTTGATAAAAGTCATGAATTAATAATTAGATCTTTTAGAAAAGATCATAAAAAGGAACTTCTAGACAGAAGTTTGTTAATCTTCTGACATGTATTGATGTTAGATAGGCCAACTTTGAATTATCTTTTCTAAGATGAGTGGTAGAGATATGTAACGCTTATTATATTTATCGATTGACAATTTTCTTACTTTCGATCTTTTTGTCAGACATATTTTCAGACATACATTTTAGTTATGAGCATTATTTTCCTTTTTTTAAACCAAAATAGTACTTTATTTTAAGTTGGGGAGTGTATTATCTTTTTCTTTGCAATGTTTAATGAAAACTTATACATGTCTTGAGAAACATTTCAAGGTATTAATTGTCATGAGAGGAAATTGCAAAAGTCATCTTTTTGGTTTGGCTAAATTGCAGGTCTTATCTTGAATTTTCAAAAGTGCAGTGATCGTCTTTGTGAAATCAGTCATTTACTAAAGTTAAATTACTAGAATGTTCTCATGTTTAACCATCTTAAATGGCCAAAGAAAAAGGGTCATTTAACTTTGAGCAATGACTGAATATGGAACCTAAAATTTCTTATTTGAACGGTGGCTGCACTTTAAAAAGATTAGAGACCAATGGCGTGTTTGTTTCATTAAGATGTTTTAGGTCTGAATCTGACTACCATATCTTACCGGTAAGAGGTGGTTATAAAGTCTAAATCTAAACGAAATAATGTTGTTTGTTTTTGTATAATTATCCTAATGATTTTAAGTGATTGTTTCTGCAATTTATTTATTAAACCAGCACAATATGATAATAAGTAACTTATATAAATATGAAACAATATTTTAATCATAAATATAACATAGTTGATAAACTATCACATATATTATATTAACACAAGTTTTCAATATCTTATCGAGTAAGAGCTAATAAGACAAGCCCACACCTCTTATTGAGTAAGATGTCATATGTCTGAATGAGTTTAAATCAAAAAAACAAACAACACCAATATCTGACCGCCTCTTGCCGCCTCTGACTCAGTAAGAGTAAGAAGCTAGTAAGACATTTTTTTTCAAAAAACAAACACACCCTAAACCTGCAATATGGCCACGAAGACGATTTTTGAAATTTCTCTTGTTAGGGTGGAGGGTGTGGTAAGAGGTTTTCCCTAGCCACATCAGTTTTTTCTCTCTCTAAAACTTTTTTCTTCAACTTTCCTTTAATCATTGCAGCACCTTCTCTCTCTCTTCTAACATTTTTTTTCTATATTTTATCATTTAAAAATACCCCTAAAACATAAATACACACTCACACAATATAAAAAATTATTTTCTCTCTCTTGAAAAAGGTGCGGGATTCAAATGACGAAAGGAAAAAAAATTGTGTTTGCTACAAAGTGTGGTGGGGGTCCTTTCTTGTTTCCTGCTAGAAGAAATATTTCCCGAATTAATTCCTGCTAGTGCATCCGGTCTTATTAGGTTTTCACGGGAAACAAAGAATTTTGCTTGAGTTATTTTATCTACTAAATGGTACCTTGTCAGTCTCGAAGTACGTGTTCATCATATTATTTTAGTTTGTTTCGAATAAGCGTGCACTTCTAAATTAAAAGCTAATCAAACATTTCAAAAATGGGTCACACTAACCGGACCCTCCCTACCATATGGGGTCCGCCTACTTTAGTCAAAATATACAAGTTTTAAAGCAGACAGTACAGCGGCGGCAGCTTGGTCAAGTCAACAGACCCTCTCTAAGAGAGGGTCAGTATATCTCCACCCTTCAAAAATAAAAATAAAGACAACAGATTGATTCAATGTGGAATATTTGTATTTTCCTAAAAACTGTTAATTAGTTTCAAGCAGAGAGATTACTCTCTCCGTTTCAAAATTATTTTCAAAAGATAAAAATCACAAAGTTTAATAAAAGTGAGATCACTTTAATTTTAAACCTCACAAAATTCTTTAGTTTTTACTTAAAAAATAAAGTGAACAATTATTTTTAGACATCCTGAAAATAAAATATGAACTATAATTTTGAGACAGAAAAAATATTTCTTAAGGATTAAAGATACAAAGGAAAAC
The DNA here is from genome assembly GCA_021014915.2 of Artemisia tridentata subsp. tridentata. Taxonomy (NCBI): domain Eukaryota; kingdom Viridiplantae; phylum Streptophyta; class Magnoliopsida; order Asterales; family Asteraceae; genus Artemisia; species Artemisia tridentata. The sequence goes on along the minus strand of CP139501.1, from coordinate 270,097,843 downwards.
ATTTTCTCATAGTTAAATTCTCAACTAATTAAGTAAGATCGACTAAAAACAAGCTATGGAATTAGTGATCGATGACATTCTCATATTTCCAAAGTTTTATATAGGCATCAAATTGTAAAATTAAAACAATTGTTTCTAATAAATTAAATTTGCGACATATAAGCACAATTTTATTTTGAAAGTCTTGTTAAGCCATATAGGAAAAAGTAAAGTAGTGGCAACCAAAGTTGATAAGGACCTTCTCATGATTGGGCTAAACCACAAATATATATATATACTTGTTCAAACTTGAATAACATCATATAACATAACCATGGGTAGGAATTTCACATCATCTCTTCCTTTTCTCCTCCTCTTCGAGACTATCATCCACCACCACGTGGTCGTGGCCCTTCCGCTCTCCACGAACTCACGATGGATAGTGGACGACGCGAAAGGCGGAGAAAGAGTAAAGTTATCTTGCGTAAATTGGGTGAGTCATTTAGATGCAGTGGTGGCAGAGGGTCTAAGCAAACAACCTGTGGATGTGATATCCAAAAAAATATTGGACATGGGGTTCAATTGTGTGAGACTAACGTATCCGCTATTTTTGTTTACAAATGCGAGTTTGGGGTCTGTTACAGTTACACAGTCGCTTCGAAAACTTGGGTTGATAGAGTCTATTGCAGGATTGGAAGCCAATAATCCTTCCATGATTGATCTTCCACTCATCAAGGCTTTTCAGGTAAAAATTGTTCAAGTACTAGTATTAAACTCATACACATACATTTTCGGTTTTCCTATTCTTAAAAATAATGAGAGAATTTGCTATAGAATATTTCAAGTTTTTTTTTCTTGAAATACAGATGATTTAAGATGTTCTGGATAATTTTGTAACAAACTTTCATATCCTAAAGCGAAAAAAAAAATTATTGTTTCCTGAATTATATGACTTGCCTTTAGATAATATGAAAAACTATAATATCATTTGTTACCTGCTTTGTTTCCTAGATAATAGTTGATAATGATATCTGGTATGGTGACATTCATCTTATCCTAACACATGTGTCATTTGTCCACTACATTGGCATTTATTTATTTAGTTGGTTGAATTTTAGATCTAAAAGTTTGTTTATGATCATGGAAACTAAAAATAATATAGTTAGAACATTTACTTAGTTATATTTAGTGCAACTTATTACTAACGTTATAAGTCAACAATAACATAATTGGTATGAAGAATTTTGTAAGCAACAATTAAATATATATAAATTTATAATCAGAGTATTCAGTAAGAGTGCCACAAATATAAAAGAATCAACCATTTGCTAAGAGGATACATTTTTATTTCACAGGAAGTGGTTGCAAGCCTTGATAGAAACAATGTTATGATGATGCTAGATAATCAGATAAGTAAGCCGGGTTGGTGTTGTAGTGATTTCGATGGCAATGGCTTGATCGTGTATAGTATCCCCGGACCCAGCACACTGAGCCGGGGATACCTAACGTCTTGAACCGTGATAGATTCAAACGCGGTTAAACCCAAAACCGGGCCGGGAACCCGATGTTGACAGCCACCAAGCCGCGACTACTTAAAGCCAGATCTCGTGGGATTATGTCTCCCCACTTGATCTGACACTTACCTACTCAGGCATGGTGCAACAATGCGCCGCTCTGACACTTACCTACCCAGGTATGGTGCAACCATGCGCCGCTCTGACACTCACCTGCTCGGTGAGGCGCTAATTAATGCGGATTACCCACTGTAAGTATACGGGTAGTATAAATACCCCCACCTCACTTATTACCACAACTAACTGCATTCACTACACATAATCCGCACTTAAACTATCTCTCCCAATCAATATACTTACTCTCACACTCGAGGCCAACCGCGGAAGACCCCTTCCGCGGTAAGACTAACGGTGCTACTTTTCTCTTAGCAGTTTACAAGAAGTACTCGGTGCAAGATCTACCCTCCAAGAGCTAGTCTAACCTAGGTCTGGGAGTGTGCTCAAGATTTGTACTAACAAGCTGGCGCCATCCGTGGGACCAGTTACACAACTGCGTTTCTAAAAAGAAAAAAAAACTTTACCATGAGCAATCAAGCCAACAACCCCTCCCCATCCCAAGAACCTTCCACAGTCTGAAATACTCATGAGAAGGCGAAGGGGAAGGAAGATGAACATCGTTCGGATTCTCTTCCAGACGCGGCAATAAGGGCGTTCTGCGACAAGCATTACCACCAACTATTTCCCTTAATGACTGAAAGAGTCCACGCGGAGAAGATGGGACAATTAAAAACCCGTCTCAACTTTGAAGGCGAGTCACAGGGAAATTCATACTCCCAAGGGCCGTCTCGGTATGTTGAGTCAAGAGGTAGGAGAAAGCGGGAGACGAGCCCCAACGCGCGGCCCGAACCTTCCGAAAGTTCCTACTCCCGAAGAGTTTTCTCCCGACTCAGCAAAGAACCTGAGGATAACGATGAAAGGACCAAGCACCCCCGGTCGGTCGTTTTCACTCGTTTAGGGGAGAGAAGAGAGGGTGTAACACCCCAACCCGACAAGGGCAAAGATGTCACAAATACATGGTTTCATATCAGATACAAGCATTCAAGAAATAAAATAGCGGAAGCCTTAACATTAAAATCCAAAGGAAAATAAGTCAACACGACTCATATCAAGTGCAAGACAGAAATAACGAAGTACAATAAAAATCCAAGTGCCAACAATGGCATAACAGAAATAATAGCCAAATGGTCACACTAGAATGACAAGGTCTAAACTTCACACAAGTTGCTCTCATCCCAAGCTAAACCCAGCTCCTAGCTTAAATGTACCTGCCGCAGGAAAAGAAATGCGGCTGAGCTACGAGAGCTCAGTGAACAGATATAACAGAAACAAGCAATAATACAGAATAATGAATAAGAAAAGAAATACGAACCGGTCGGAAATAATGTGCAAGTATAATGTAACAGTAATGAAAGATAAGTGATGTCAAGGTCATGCAAATATGTCAAGGGTTTAGGAAAGTAGTACAGGTAAGTGTAAGGGTAACAGAAATCCACTACGAGCCCAGAAATCAGAGATATCATAATCATGTAGCCATATCAGAAATCCAGAGGGGATGCCTCTCAAGTAACCAGATAATATGAGGGGTGTCCTCATGTATCAGATACACCAGGGTGAGGGGTTACCTCATAGGGTTGGAGTCATGAGCTCCCAGAGGTTGTGAAAGACGTGCATCGCACACACCATCAGTCACCAGATATAACAAGTAATATAAACAGATCAGGTCAAGTCTAGGATGCATCCATACGCCCCAGGTGGCCAGAGTCTACCAATACACACCATATAATCAAGTCAGGGACGGGATAGGACATCTCTCTCCTACCCTAGAGTCAAGTCATCGGTGCATCAATGACAAGGACATGAACACCTCATGCCTGGTGGGTGGCTCGTAATATCAAACTGTGGGTCAAGGTTAAGTATCAAGTATCAAGTGTCAGGTGTCAAGTATCAGGTGTCAAGTATCAAGTGTCAGGTGTCAAGTATCAGATATCAAGTATTAAGTGTCAGGTGTCAAGTATCAGGTGTCAAGTATCAAGTCAGAAGGTTCATATCAGAGGGCTCAATATCAGGAGGTTCAATATCAGAGGTTCAATATCAGGAGGTCAATGTCAGGAAGGTCAATGTCAGGAGGTCAATATCAGGAGGTCAATGGTTCACAATAAAGTTCACTTTAAAAGTTTACTATTAAAAAGGCCATTTTATAGATGTCAAAATAATCCTTAAGTACTGGTCTCCATAAAATAACTTTTAAACGGTTTCCATAAAGAAGGTCTTTTCAAAAGGTTTCTATAAAGATCGTCTTCAGAATAGTTTCTTGAAACATTTTCATAATTAATTAAAAAGATTTTCTTGTCCAGTTATAATATCAAAAATATCAAGGTTCAAGTCAAGGTTTTATGGCAGGGTTCATATCAAGGTTCATGGCAAGGTTCAGAACAAGGTATAAATCAAAGATCAAGGCAAGGGTTCAAACAAGGGTCCAAGAGTAAGTACACAGATCAAGGTTCACAATACAAGGGATACAGAGCAATGGTTCAGGAAATCTTAAACGAATCAAATAAATCAAGAGAACGAAGGCCCCTTACTGAAAAGGGCAGAATATCCGTACCTTATTCCAATGCAAGCACACAAAATAGAAAAGGCTGACAGGAAATCAAATCACTCCCTCCTCGAACCTAAGGAGTAGAAAACAGAAATACGAAAGGGGTTTTCAGTTATCTTCCCATTATAAGTAACTTCTATTTTTAGTAGGTTTCCAGAATTTAGTAAGTTTCCATAATTATCAGGTTTCCAGAATTAACAGATATTATCATTTCAGATTAGGTTGAACCTTTATTCAAAGATTATTATGGAATACAGTACATTTTATCAAGTTACAGAAGTTTAGGGTTAATTATGACAATTATACAATGTTTAGGGTTTTAAATGTAACTTCATTAATTTCCAAGGTCATTAGTGAAAATTACTTTAAGTTACAGAATTATACACTCACTTTATTCAGAATTACATTTATTCCCTTAAGTTTCACAATTTACAGATTACACCCCTTTAGTTACATAATTTACAAAACCAACCTTATAATTACATATTTTACAAATTAAACCCTACAATATCCATAATTACCAACCAAGCATATTATATTTCAAATTTACAGAATATACCATCAGAATTTAGTACTTTACAGATTAGACCCCTCAGAATTCAGAATTTACATATTTAGTCCTTTAAGTTTACAAAACATATATATTAAGTCATAATTCATAACAATTACATAATTAGCCCATAAATCCTCAAAATTACACAACAACCTTTTTATATCAGTATTAACTCAAAACAACCTCAATATTTCAGATTTACACTTTTGGTCCCTCCTTTTTAATTAATTTCAAATCGTAACCCTAATATGCCATTAATTCATTATAATGCAATATTTACACTTAGGACCCCAAAGTTATATTTTTCCCACATTCCTACAGATGTATATGATCTTACAAAAATATCCCAGAAGTTTCAAAGTTTCCAAAACAGGTCCTTATACTTTTTCTTTTAGATCGGATTATACTTTTTACAAACAATTACAAACCCTACTATTCACCAATCATTGAACCATCATTAATTCATCCTTAAAACACATTTAATGACCATAATTTCATCCAAGAACCCAAACCCTAGTAACCCCGATTTTTATTTTATTTGCTTTCTTTATTTTCATGAAATCCGGTTTTAACAATAATTCACCACGTTAAATCTATGCTTCCAAAAACCAAAATCATATTTTTCCCAGATCATAAGACTTATAAAGAACCCACGAAAAATAATTAGCATGCCCAGAAAAATCGTTTAACATATATTTGATATTTACGTACGTTTTAGACATCCAAATTACCACGACATGATTTAGGCTACCATAAATCGATCTATCATTTTTCCCAGGTCTATTACATCATATGAGGTCTAAATAAAATAGCTATCATGTCCAGAAATTCGGATTACATATTTTTGTGATTTACGTGTGTTTAAACCCATAAAATTCAAAGCGACTTAAAAACTGTGCATGATTCGATTCATATAATTTTCCTGAGTCTTATATGTTATAAAGATCATAAGAAAAATATTGGATTAATTTTAGAACGTATGGAATCAAGGATCACGAATTATACCTATCGTATGGAATAAAGGAGGAAAAATTCGACACCACCTAGACCAGGCCTTTATAAATCGAATGGCTATTTTTCTAGTCTTCCTAGCACTAGAATGAACTCCAAAAAATGTTTCTTGGCTGCAGAAAATTCGGATTGAATGTGTGTGTATTTTTGTGTTTGTCGGCTAAGGTTTTTAGGGTTAAATCAAGGAGAAAATCATGGGAGGCTATATGAATGATATAGACCGAGTATGGGGAGGGTATTAAGGCTAAAGAATCGGTATACACCTGGACAAAATCAATCTTCCCTTAATTTGAATGATTTCCTAATTTATTTTGTATTTTAAGTGTTTTTAAATTAATTAAATTATAACTTATGTACAAATTTCGGCCCAAGTGTTTTTTTTTTTGTGTAATAATACATTTTTGTACTTGTAAAAATATTAGAAACTTGTATCAAAATTATCTCACTTGATTTGTGGTTCGTTTCCAGAGATTCGGGATTAATTCGGTACTTTAAATTAAGCTTTAACTAAATTTTAAAGTTTCAGGGGTAATTTGGTAATTTTTGTATGTTTTAAATTTTCGGGTTTTGGGGAGAGAACAGAGGGTGTCAAATCACGCTTGGGTGAGAAAAGGCCGGATGTATTTTCTCGGTTAAAGTCCAAAAGCCGTGCTCGAAGGGAGCGCAGGAACGAAGCTGGACGATACAGACGAGGCGAACGACCTTTTGAGGAAGGAAGTCCGAAAAGCTCAAGAAGGACCCCAAGTCTGACCTACAGCCGCACTCCCCGTTCCGGGGAGAAAGGCGCTGGGTCTGGATCTACCGGCTCCGGTTCCCGAAGGCGAAGGGATTGTACGCCGGAGGAAAGGGGTGACCATGATGAAGGATACTGGGAAGACGGGTCTGAAAGGAACAAGGGAATCGCGGACGATCTTTATCGCCCGTATGATATTGATGACAAGGACCCTTTCACACAAAGAGTCAGAAACTTCGAGTTCCCAAAAAGGACCCGAATGCCTTCCAACGTCAAAACTTACGACGGAACTGGAGATCCAGAGGATCACTTAAAAAATTTCTGTACCGCGGCCAAAGTGGAACGATGGGCTATGCCCACTTGGTGCCACATGTTTAACTCCACCCTCATGGGCCACGCTCGAATGTGGTTCGATGAATTGCCGCCGGAAAGCATAGACAGCTTCGAAGACCTCCGCCGAAGTTTTCTCTCCTATTTCCTCCAACAGAAGAAATACACCAAAGATCCGTTGGAACTCCACCTTATCAAGCAGAGGGAAGGAGAAACCACGGCAGCATTCGTCGACCGCTTCAAGGTAGAAAGTATGCATGTGAAGGGTGCCCCTGAATGCATGAAGGTTTCGGGTTTTATGCATGGAATCAACAACCCGGAGCTGATCAGAAGGCTCAATGACAGAATTCCCAAGACGCTGGATGAAATGTGGAAGGTCACCACCGCTTACCTTCGTGGTGAGGTAGCCGCGGCTAATCTGTCGAGAAAAAAGCCGGACCGCTCCTCGTGGAAGTCCCATGAAAATGGGTCGCGAACATCCAATAACCAGGTTTTTGAAAGAAAAACAGAATTCAAAGGGCACTCAAGGGCAGACCGGAGGAAGAACGATCGGTTCACACCCCTCACAAAAACACCAAAGGAAATCCTGGCAATGGATACTGTAAAATTCACAGCCCCACCTCCAATGTCAAGCCCGGTAGAGTCCAGAAACAAGGACAAATACTGTGAGTTCCATAGAGAAAGAGGGCATCACACAGACGAATGTTTCTAGCTACGGAAACAGATTGAAGAAGCAGTCAGATCCGGCCAGTTAGCTCACTTAGTAAAAGAAATAAAAAATGGAAGTCAGAAAGGCGGAGCCGCCAAAAGCGGTAAGAAAGAAAACGCGCCCAAGGAAAAAGGTCCAGCCATATTCATGATCCAAACCTGGAGGAGGAATGTGAAACAAAAAGTACCTTTCTCTGCCGGACCAAATTTGGAAATATCCTTCCCTCCCATAAAGGAAGATGACTGGGACGATCATCCGCTGATAATAAAGGCCGGAGTGGGCGGACACCACGTACACCGGATGTACGTGGACAACGGAAGCGCTTCCGAAGTCCTTTATGAACACTGTTTCAACCGGCTCAGCCCAGAGGTCAAGAAAAGAATGATTCCCGCCACGACTCCTCTCCTCGGCTTCAGTGGTGAACTATCATGGCCCTTGGGACAGATCCTGTTAGAAGTTATCTTGGGAGATGAAGAAAACTCAGCAAGTGCTTGGATGAACTTCATGATAGTCAGATCACCTTCTCAGTACAATGGTATAATTGGTCGTCCGGGGATAAGACAGCTCAAAATTATTCCGTCCACAGCTCACGGGATGATCAAATTTCCCACCCAAGGTGGAGTAGTTACCTTACATAGCGACAAATCTGTCCCGGTGCAATGTAACATGATCACGGAATCCCAACCGCAGCAAGACGGTGAGGAACCAACGGCCAAGAACGGAATCGAAGTGGCTATACACCCAGAATTCCCGGACCAGATGATCACAATAGGAGGGAGTCTGACAGACCAAGGAAAGAAGGACGTGTGTGAATTGTTGCAAAACAATTTGGATATCTTTGCCTGGCAACCATCGGACATGACCGGGGTACCGCGGAACATAGCGAAACACAAGTTGAACATTCGGGAAGGCTATGCCCCGGTAAGACAAAAGAAGCGCGGACAGGCCCCAGAAAGACACAAAGCCATTAACGAAGATGTAACAAAGTTGGTACAGGCCGGCATAATGAGAGAGGTCCACTACCATAACTGGTTGTCAAACCCGGTCCTCGTCAAGAAAGGAGACGGAAGCTGGAGAATGTGCGTGGACTTCAAAGACTTAAACAAAGCGTGCCCAAAGGATTGCTACCCGCTCCCGGAGATCGATTGGAAGGTAGAATCACTCTTCGGCTATATTCTCAAGTGCTTCCTGGATGCATACAAAGGCTACCACCAGATAAAGATGGCAGCGGAAGACGAAGAAAAGACCGCATTCCACACAAACCAGGGGATTTTCTGCTATAAAAAGATGCCTTTTGGGTTGAAAAACGCGGGAGCCACTTATCAGCGCCTGGTGGACAAAGCTTTTAAAAAGCAGATCGGTCGAAATCTTGAAGTATATGTGGATGATTTAGTTATTAAGAGCCATTCGGAGGGGGAAATGTTGAGAGACATAGAAGAGACCTTCGCAACCCTTCAGAAAATAAACATGAAGCTAAATCCAAAGAAGTGCACCTTTGGAGCGGAAGAAGGATTATTCTTAGGACACGTGATTAGCAAAAAAGGGATTGGGGCTTGCCCGGACAAATCTGCGGCCGTCGCCCAGCTACCTTCCCCTCGAACTCTCAAGGAAGTACAAAGTCAGAACGGGAAACTTGCAAGCCTAAATCGGTTTCTCTCAAAATCCGCAGAAAAGTCCTTACCTTTCTTTAAGACCTTGAAAAAGTGCATTAAGAAAAGTGACTTTCACTGGGTACCGGAGGCGGAACAAGCGTTCAAAGAAATGAAGAACCATATTGCCAACCTTCCAACTCTCACGGCACCCCAGCCAAAAGAAGAGCTGATTATGTACCTTTCTGCGGCAAAAGAGGCCATCAGCGCAGTCCTCCTAGCAGAAAGAGGGCCGCGTCAAGAACCTATCTACTTTGTTAGCCGCACGTTGCAAAATCCTGAAATCAACTATAGCCCGATGGAGAAATTGGTCTTATCACTGGTCCACGCCTCCAGAAGACTCAAAAGGTATTTCCAAGCTCATCCAATAGCGGTCATCACAGACCAACCCATTAAGCAAGTGCTTGCAAAGACCGAAAAGACAGGCCGAATGGCCAAATGGGCTATCGAGCTACAAGGTCATGACATCAGTTTCAGGCCACGAACAGCCGTAAGAGGACAAGTTTTAGCGGACTTCATTGCAGAAATTCCAGAAGAAGAAGGTCCGGTAAAAGAAACACCCGCGGATGAACTCCCATACGTTGAGACATGGAACTTATGCACTGATGGATCCTCCTGCCAAGAAGGGTCCGGAGCAGGCTTAATCCTAACAAACCCCGAAGGTACGGAATTCACTTACGCCTTACGATTTGAGTTCAATACGTCCAACAACGAGGCGGAGTACGAAGCATTGCTAGCAGGATTAAGGATAGCAAAACAAATGGGGGTAAGGGATTTATCCACCAACGTGGACTCACGGCTAGTCGCGAACCAGATCAATGGCCTGTACGAGGCAAAAGAAGAAAGTATGACTCAGTACCTGGCAAAAGCAAAAAGCCTGATACAGAACTTCCGCACATTCTCGATAAGACAAGTGCCGCGGAGCCAGAACAAACAGGCGGACACGCTCAGTAAGATAACTTCCACTAGCTTCGCCTATCTAACAAAGCAAGTTTTGGTTGAGGTCCTGAAAGACAAGTCGATAGAGGAAAAAGAAGTCATGGCCGTGGTTGAAGAAGAGGGGGATACCTGGATGACCCCGCTTATGGACTACTTGAAAGACGGAACGCTCCCCGCAGATCAGAAAGAGTCAAGGAAACTAAGGATCAAAGCGAGACAATACTCTCTCAAAGACGGGGTTCTTTTCCGTAAATCATTCCTGGAACCATGGTTAAGGTGTGCCGGACCAATTCAAGCCAATTATGTGATCAGAGAAATCCATGAAGGATCGTGCAGCATGCACTCCGGACCCCGGGCCATTGTGGCAAAAGCAATAAGTTCGGGATACTATTGGCCGACCATGCATAAGGATGCAAGAGAGGTAATTAACAAATGCCACGACTGCCAGATCCACAGGCCGATCCCAAGGAACCCTCAACACAACCTAACCCCCATTACCTCCCCCTGGCCATTTTATAAGTGGGGCATAGACATTTGCGGCCCATTTCCAGAAGCCCCGGGAAGAATCAAATATCTGATAGTAGCAATAGACTACTTTACCAAATGGATTGAAGCCAAGGCTCTAGCAACCATCACTGGGAATCAGGTGAAGAAGTTCGTATGGGATAACATTGTCTGCAGATTCGGCCTACCAGGGGAAATCGTGGCGGATAACGCCAAGCAGTTTAGGGACAATCCTTTCAAGGATTGGTGTGAAAAACTCAACATCAAGCAGCGGTTCGCCTCAGTCAAACACCCGCAGGCAAATGGGTTGGTTGAAAGGGCGAACCGCAGCTTGGGAGAAGGAATAAAAGCAAGGATCGACCAGGGAACCCGGGATTGGCTGGAAGAAGTGCCGCACGTACTTTGGGCGCAAATGACCATGATTAAGTCCAGCAACGGAGACACGCCATTCTCCTTAACCTACGGAACGGAGGCTGTAATCCCTGTGGAAATTGGGATGCCGTCTCTCAGATGCGCTCTGTTTGATCCAATCACCAATAATGAAGCCCTGCAGCTGAATTTAGACCTGGTCGAAGAAAGGAGAGAAGTCGCGGCTATCGAAGAAGCGCGAAGCAAGTCTAAAATGGAAAAATACTACAATGCTAAGGTCCACGGAAAGAGCTTCAAGCCGGGCGACTTTGTCTACCGTAACAACGAGGCAAGCCTTGTGGAAAATACCGGAAAGCTGGGCCCCAAGTAGGAAGGCCCATATGAAGTTGTGGAAGCCCTGGGCAAGGGAGCCTACAAGCTCAAAGGTCAGGATGGGCGGGACATACCCCGGACTTGGAACATCCGAAACCTCAAGAAATGTTATTTGTAATTGAATGTAAGTGCTTCCACCTTTTTTATCCGGCTTCGGTTTAATCCGACCACGGGAGCCAATTTTAGGTTATCTTTTATGTATCTTATTTTTTATGATTAGTGATATGCGGGGTCTGATCAACTCCGCAACTTTTTCTACAAAATCTCTGTCATTTTTTCTGTTTTAATTGTCTCTATGCATGCATAATCCGGGATCTAATACCGGACGCGTAAGCGGCCTCACAAGCCCGACACGAGGACATTGTACCTCAAATTATCTAAGGCATATAAGTGGTATTGCAAACCCATTGACCATACCAAACTATCCCCGGAAATCCTAAGTACGGAAACACAGTGATAGTAAACTAAGCCCAGTCATATTAGCTCCGGCAAAAACAAACACATAGTGGAAAAAACCAAGTATTAATACACATGAAGATTGGTTTAAGTCATATTCATTATCCAAACATTTACAAGATACACGGATGCATTCATCCGGATTACATTCACAAAAAGATAAAGATTAAAAAGCTTCACAAAGACGCGGCAGGGTAGATATAGTCAAAATATCCCCCGAACAACAGCCGCACATACCTACTCCTGAGGGTTCTCAAGCATGGAGGAGTCAAACATATCATCATGTGTAACACCATCTCCAGTCGAGGCAACTTCCGCAGTAGTTTCGGTTTGAGGAACCTCCGCAGTAACAACGGTCACAGGCTCAGCAGAAACAGGAGCAGTACTGGAGGAAGGCTGGGGACCAAGAGGGTTTGGAAGCACAATGGCCAGGCCTTTGTCAGTATAATCAAAATTCACCCCGTACTTCTTATTCTTAAACTCCATGTAGGCCGCAATAGCCTGGGGACGACGGGTCACGAACCAGAGCACAGACTCCGGTAGGACATGCTCTTCCGCAGTAGGACATTTATAAGAAGGCTCACTAGACTCCGGATGCGGACGCTCCTCCAAAACTAACTTGGCCATCAAATACTCCAACAGAGCATCCTTACAGGCCTCCAATGAATCCAGCAAGGGAAAATTAACATGGGCTAGCCTCTCCACGGACTCATGAAAGCATGCCTTAGCTTCCGGGTCATAAGCATCTATCTCCTCTAGCTTAATACCATTCGACCCATGTACAACTCTGGCTTCCAGTCCCTGGCGTATACCATCTTTAACAGCCGCGGATATGCAATTACCAAGCCTCACCTTCAAGTCCTCGGATTCCCTAAATCTAGAAACAACATACCTGAATCCGTGACTAATGACCCATCTCCTGCCCTCAACAGCCCTCAGAGTTTGAGGATAGAGCTCCGTGTCAAATTCTTCGTTTAGGGCAATCAATCTCCTGTCCATCTCAGCAAGATGATCTTCAAACATTTTCTCTGCGGAGCTTATACTCTCCTCAACAATTTTCTCCGTTTCCTCACGGACTTGAACCTCAAGAGTGCTACAGATAACCTCCAAACCGGATATCTTCTCATTTAACACATCCTTCTCACCACGGAGACCCTCAATTTCCGAGGCTAACACTCCCTTCTCCCCACGAAGCTCTATGATTTCCATGGCCAGCGCTGCGTTCTTGGTGATCAAGGATTCAACCATAGTAGTGGCTGGGGACAGCTTCTCAACTTGAGCACGGAGCTCTTCCAGCTCCCTATCCTTAGCATCCACGGCCGATTCCAGAGTAGACACCCGACCGTGGATCTCAACCGCGCCAGCAAGATCACCTTCCAACTTAGCAATTTTGCCCCTCAAATCAGACACCAGCTTCCCCTTCCCCTCCAACCTCTTAGCAAGCTTAGAGTTCCGGTACAACTCATTCTCCAACCGCAGACGGACCTCTGAATTAGCACACACTTGGCGAACCGTAAGAAGATTGTGCTCACTCATCAGATCTTCATCAGACTTCTCCCTCATCACCGCGGCATATCCAGGAGTAGCCACGTTATCAACAATACTACGGCAGATCCAAGGGTCGTCCATCTGAAATCCGTTGGTAGGCAACCATTTTGGGACATAAATGGAAGAAGTCTCAACGGTATTAACGGAAACGGAATGATAGAAATCCTCTGAATCACTCAACTGCTCGTTCCCGGCTTCAGCATGTCCGGATGTACCTTCCTGATGACCTACCACTGGCATCTCCGAACCCGGACCCAAACTTTCTTTGTGCACGGATTCAGTCTGATCCGGTTCAACACCCTCCGAACCTTTAGCCCCAGAATGATCAAGACCGGACGGGGTGGTGGAGGATGTGGAAATAATGGTGGTATTCTTCATAATACTAGCGCCTGTCTGAGGCCCAGACCGCAACAAGCCGGACCCGGATTTGTCCTCAAGCTCTATCATTGGAGGATCTTCCTTGGGCGCCTCACCTAAAAAAAAAAGAGAGAGAGATGACACAACATACATGAGGAAAAATAAAAGATAAAAAGGAAGAACGAAGAAAGCGAATCATGCCTGACCAAACAACGGTCTCCTTAAGGACGAGTCTTTTCTTCTTTTTAGCCCTCTCCGGCTGCTTCGCCGTCTCCTCCGGCTCGCTGATTAGAACCCTCTTTTTACCAGCTTTCTTCTCAGCCTTTGCCGCGGCAATTTCATCATTCACAGTGTGCTGAACCACACTTATCACGTTCTCGGACGGTTCAACAACACGCCCAGCAGTCTCCGACCTCAGCGTCGGCTCATCCCGGTTCAAGGTGCGCTCCACAACTGTCACCTTGAACACATCCGGAACATGGATATACGAGAATAAATCCATCTCTGCAAAAATCCAAAGAGAAAATTAAGAAAAAATGCATAACATAAAGAGGAGAATACAACAAGACTAAACACCCACCCGTGTCATCCGGTTGCAGAAAGGTCGGACGGGAAGAATCGTCATCCCAGGTTTGGCTCAAACCTATGACATTCAGAAATTCCTCCGGATACTTCTTAAAGGGAGCCCTATGCGTATCAAGACGCCGCAGCAACTCTAAGTCTAAACCCGTCTCAGAAGGAGGGGGGTCGCGGTCAATGGACGATTTTTCACACCATGGAATGTCCAAAGGGAAAATGGTCTTCCTCAGAAAAAAGAAACGGTCTTTCCAATTCTTAACCGAGTCCAGAACATTGGTATAACAGACGGGGACGACTAAAGATTTAGGTCCTTTCCTTTTCTCTATTTTCATCCAACCATTATTTACACCGGCATAGTAAAACTTCCTAAACAAATCCACGGTGGGGGTACCACCATGGACGCGGCAGAGAATCTCAAAATGACTTATCCTACAGGCCGCTAAAACAGATAACTGGGAAAGGTGGATCTGGAAATATTCCAGAACACGGAGCAGAAACAAAGAAAGGGGAATCCTAAAGTTACCCAATTCAAAAAACCTAGTATATACGCCTATCATCCCTTCCGGGGCATCCCTAATGGTATCTACAGGACCGGGAGCCTGAGGCAATAAATTACCCGGAATTTTGTACGTTTTACAAAAAACATTAACATCTTCCTGAGTAAGTTTGGAAGTTACGGAATTAATGTGGTCAGGCGCCATCCTAAAACAATGAAAAGATGGTGAAGAAAGAAACCTATCCTTGAAATCTAAATCCGGGAATGCAAGAATCAATGGAAGTAAAAGTAGATAAGAGTTTTCTTGTTTTAGGGCGGAATGATTATTAACTGTGTGTAAAAAGTTTAAAAGTGGGATAAATCTTAGTATTTATACCCGCAAGTGCACGTGCTATCACTCCAAATGAAGGATCGCAAATTTGCCACATCCCCGGATACGTATTGGACGGCCATAGATCTAGCCAGATGAACCGACAAGATCAAAACAGAAAATGAACGGTCAGCCGCCAGAGATGTCCCATCAAGTCAGTAAATGCGTGGACAAAAAAGCGTTTCACGACCCCCCATGACAGCCTGTCCCACCAACCACGTGGAAAGCGGAATGTCTAGTCAGCATCATGGGAAAGGCACCAAATTTAACCGCGGAATCTAAAACAACCCCCAACAAGACGCGGTTACCAAAAACCGCGAAGTAACAACCATAAGTCTAGTGAACTTGCTTCTCAAGCAAATCAAGCATACTAGACTGGGGGGACTTGATCGTGTATAGTATCCCCGGACCCAGCACACTGAGCTGGGGATACCTAACGTCTTGAACCGCGATAGATTCAAACGCGGTTAAACCCAAAACCGGGCCGGGAACCCGATGTTGACAGCCACCAAGCCGCGACTACTTAAAGCCAGATCTCGTGGGATTATGTCTCACCACTTGATCTGACACTTACCTACTCAGGCATGGTGCAACCATGCGCCGCTCTGACACTTACCTACCCAGGTATGGTGCAACCATGCGCCGCTCTGACACTCACCTGCTCGGTGAGGCGCTAATTAATGCGGATTACCCACTGTAAGTATACGGGTAGTATAAATACCCCCACCTTACTTATTACCACAACTAACTGCATTCACTACACATAATCCGCACTTAAACTATCTCTCCCAATCAATATACTTACTCTCACACCCGAGGCCAACTGCGGAAGACCCCTTCCGCGGTAAGACTAACGGTGCTACTTTTCTCTTAGCAGTTTACAAGAAGTACTCGGTGCAAGATCTACCCTCCAAGAGCTAGTCTAACCTAGGTCTGAGAGTGTGCTCAAGATTTGTACTAACATGGCTTCTTTGGTGACCAATACTTTGACCCTGATGTATGGCTTAAGGGTCTCACCAAAGTTGCAACCATGTTCAACAACTCAACTAACGTGGTTGGTATGAGCTTAAGGAATGAACTTCGTGGGCCTAGACAAAACGTTAGCGTTTGGTACAAGTATCATACAAACACATTCAAAAATCTTCATTTTCCAATATGGGTCCAATTGTGCGTAATGAACCTATTTCTTACATGACAAACATAGGTACATGCAAAAAGGCGCAGAAGCAATCCATGCAGCAAACCCGAATGTTCTAGTTGTCTTGTCTGGCTTAAGCTACGACAAAGATATATCTTTCATCCAAATACAACCAGTAAGCTTAACATTTAGCAACAAACTGGTTTTTGAGGTTCACTGGTACGGCTTTTCAGACAGTGAAGATTGGGAAACCGGGAACCCTAACCAAGTATTTACAAGTGTTTGTGACAATGTTGTTTCCAGAGTCTATGTCCAAACACACAACTGTGCCGTTATTGGTCTTTGATGAAAGATGCAATTTAGAGGCTGATATAGCTTCCCATCTGTTTGTAAACATAACATTACTACATCCAAATGGGAAGCTATATCAGCCTCTAAATTGCATCTTTCATCAAAGACCAATAACGGCACAGTTGTGTGTTTGGACATAGACTCTGGAAACAACATTGTCACAAACACTTGTAAATGCTTAGCTAATGACAATATGTGTGACCCTGCTAGTCAATGGTTTAAAGTCATCAACGGGACATCAAGCTCAGGTTCAGCAGAGTCCTATGGTCCAATAGATTCGATCCTGCAATCTCTTGGAGCTAACTTATTGGGATAAATGTAACTACTGTAAATTTGTATACTAACCGCGAACAAAGTTTTTAAAAACTTTAGACACATTTCTAGTGCAATATGCAAATGAAACCAACAACCAACGTAACTCGGATTAAAAAAGGAAGAAAAAAAAAAAAACAGAAAAACTTTTTATATTAGTGTTCTTTATTGTCTAAAAAAACCTATAAAATGTTATAATAGCCTATAAAATGTTATAATAGTTGAACTACAATAGTAACATCGTAACCATAATTGAAACAGAAAACAAAAATTAAACTATTTGTTTTTAATAGATAACAATAAATTACTCATAAAGTTAGAAAAAAAAAAAAACCATAATTGAAACAAAAAACAAAAATTAAACTATTTGTTTTTAATAGATAACAATACATTACTCATAAATTTAGGAAAAAAAAAAAAAAAAAAAAAAAAAAAACCGCGTGTGCACGAGGATTATAACGGTAATCGTTCTATAAGAACATATAACATATAAGTAAATCAAGACCAGCTTGGTTCAATCCATGCATGTGGCGTGAGATAATGTTTCGTTCCAAAGAAATCCCCAAAGCTTTCGTGGATCTTTTTGTTGTTAAAAGTGTGAAACCTGCATGTTTCGAGTGAATAGAACAGTATCGGAAACCTTGGAAAGCAAATCTTGTTCTCCATCTCGGGTGTTTTGGCATCAAGACAAAAAGATGACGCGTCACAAATAAAAATCATATGTTTCCCTAAAGCATCTATTTTCACCCATTTTTGTGAAGAATCATTCAGCCTAAATACCTGAACTGATTCTCCAAACTTGCCCACAATGACTCGTAAAAGATGCTGGTCACATTTCACTTGGAAACATTGCGGGAAAAATGTGCAAATACTTGTTTGGGCTTGAGCTACATTACGCACCAAAGAATGATCTTCTTTGCAAATTTCTTTACAAACATCAAGTCCTCCATCATCCCTCAAGGCATAAAGATCTCGGCCATAGAATGTTATAGAAGAGTAAAATGACATCCCATCCGAGATATCAAGAAGAATTCTACGCCAGGATGGTTCCCCGCCTACAATGTGGATACAAATATGATAATACCACAGATGTATTGTAATTCCAACAACCATACAATCGGGAGAAGTAGGTGGTGCAGAGAAACTAATGATGTCTAAATAAGGCAACTGCGGAAGCTCGTGGATATCACTTGTGAAAGGATTAAAAAACACCAATGAATCACTAGATTTTAAAATCAGTAACCAACCATACCTCGAACACTTTACTTCGAGATCACAAATCAATTCTTGCGGTGTTCTTATAAAATACTTGTCGTCAAACACTGGATCAGTAAAAGTGATGATGCCTTTATGTTTGTAAAACACTACCAGCCATGGTAAGAGTAATGAATATGTTAGCAATCTCTTTGATGCTTTTCCATTGTTCCATTGTATCAAAGGTGCTGCTGTATGACAACGTTTGCATGTAGAACGAAACTTGAGGTACTCGACACCAACAGAGAACTTCATTAACATCTCTAAAACATGAGGCGGAAGATTGAGCAGATGTGATTTAACCTCAGGTTCTTGTTTATAAACCGGATTATCTCTTTCTAATCTGCACAAAATTGATTTTCAAAAAACCAGTTTCCTGCTAAAACTAAACATGTACTAAAATTCAAATTCATCTTTTGTTGTTTCCAGAAAGAGTCGAAGAGAAGAAAAAACATGTGATCTGTAAATCTATAATAAAACTTGAATATTAATTGTACAAAAAATAATCTTCTTTAAAATTATAAATAGTTGAAGACTTGAAGCAATGTATAAATGTATAATAAAACTCAAGTCAGCAGTATCACATTTCATAAAATGAAAGAAATTGACCTGTTTTTAGTTTCAACCAGTCCTTTTTTCCACACATAATCGCGTTCATATCCAAAGTTTGATAGGGGTAACAAGTTGAGGCATTCGACACCAACACAAACCTCAATTCCCAAAACACGAAATAGAGAACTGAGATTACCCTTCACTGATCTTACATCTATCTCATCCTTGTTGTCGCTCTCTTTTTCTTGTTTATTGTCAACCTGAGCACGATCACCTCCTAACCTACATAAAATATGAAACATTAACCAGCTAATACACTTTAAAGCAAAGAAGCAATAGCATACCTGGTGCATTCGACCATTGCCCACGCTGAGACGTGGTTTGTTCCTGCTAAACAAGGAATAGAAGATAAGGAGATGGTTTTATCTTTGACGTGGTATGAGTATACGATTTCTCCCTTATCGGCAAGAATATGTATATAACCCCCAACTTCCGATGAAGTAATTGCCGGGCTGTAAAATGCTGTTAAATCAGTGAGTTCCACGGATAGTATAGTGTCTTTGAGGTCTTCCATTTCTTCGCACGCCATATTATTCATGTCCACTTTAAACACATTCACTTCAGCAACTGTTTTACGCTCGTCTTTCAAGCCTAAAAAAATGATGAACAGTTCTGTACAGGATCCTTTCAGTAAAGGTACACGCAAACAATTAACCATGCGAGGACATGTGAATTCCAAAACGGGCAATAAAGTTATCACACCTTCTCTTAATTTCTTGCTTTTACGAGCATTAACCACAATGTTAACCTCTACGAGAAGGCTAGTAGGACCACACTTGTCAAATGACCTAGTGTAGGCATATACTTTACCATTGCAACAGGTTAGGCAAAGTAGTAAACCATCGCGATGGATTAAGGTCTTCACTTGTTTAGCATATGTAGATTCTATCCATCTTAACTTTTGTCTTTTAGGTCTCCGGAGCCTACAGTAGACAAAATTGGGTTTTTGAGTTCTCGTTAACAAAACAAAGGAATTGGGATGGTCGGGAGGGGCTGTCAAACAACAAGATCTGATAGCATCATAATCTCCTTGTAATTCGATATGATTCAAAGGAGGAAGATTAATGATGTTAGATGTAATTGGGTTCCAAAGAGACCACATGACATCAAGTGGATGGTTGGACGAGAGAAGCACCCAACAGCCATGGAAACACCCTCTGATACGTTTTCCAAGTAACTCCTGAACTTTGCAATGATAATGACACAACGGGTCATGTAAGTTGTAAAAAATATGAGCTTGTGTGTCGTCGTCTCCTTCATTTTTCAGGTTCTGAGCAACAAACCACGGATATTTAGAAGATAAGGCAGGCATGACTGTATTCTCCATATGCTTCTGTTCCATCTTCTTAGTTGAAATAAAATTTTCTTTGAATTAAATGAATGCCCCTCTGTAAGGTGTCATAATATTATTATATGAATGTAGCATTACTGAAAATTTTGAGACAAAGTAAGAGCGGTATATGTCAAAAATCATCATATTATGACAAATCAATAATCGAATGGACAATTTAATATTAGACACATAATTCAAACAAGAACATGACATGTGACAGTAAAATCTTATAAAAGTGCAGAGGATCTAAAAAGGCGCTAGAAATCAGTAAATAAGTGCGGAATACTTGCAAAAACCTCATTTTATGAAACTTTTATAGATGTCCACACATACCTCTCGATTTATATAAGAAAAAGTTAAAAAAAAAAAACCACAAAAACCGAACCAAATGAAAAACCAATGGGGGCTGTTTTGATTTATAGAAAAACCGAATGTTTGAATTGATCGATTCTAATTAATTTGTTGTAACGTACTGTTATAACCAGCAATTGAAATTCTGGATCGATTAAATTAATTGTACCTGATTGAACGTTGGAGGCGATACGAATGTCATAAACATGAACGATTTGAAGATGCTTTTATAGGGTTTGTTTGTTTTAGTTTGATAGAGGTCCAAAAAGTGAAAGTGTGTGTTTGTTGATGGCAAGTGACAAAGGTGTTTCTTTTTCCCAAAATACTTATTCTCTCCGGCTAATTAATCTTTTATATAATAAAGCAAAACCCCTAGTGGGGACTTTTGCATTTCAAAAAATCAAATCATTCCTTATTAAGTAATAATTTTTTATTTTTTTTTTCTTTTTTGGATTTTAATAAATAATAAACCTAATTATTTCCTTATTTGCCTTAAAAATAAAAAATAAACGCTTTTGTACTCATAGGTACGAAAAAGACAAAAATACACATGGGTCTCTATGTTATTTGTTCATATTGATGAAAGGCGGAGTTAAGTTTTAAAAGTTTAGGGTAAAAAATGCAAATCAAGAAACCAGATATCAGATTCGCATAAAAGTTAAAACAACCCTTCTTCTCTTTTACCCAACGATCCAACTCTACAAAATTAAAACTATTAAAGTGACTTGATCGGCGATTTCAAGAAATATTGAATAAAGTGTTTTTACTTGAGGGTTGTTGCAGTGTTTCTATTCCTTAATGGCCAAAAAGGTGTGATTTTTAACCCTAAATCAACATAACTCAATCTATTAATCTAAGGTATGTTTCATGTTTCACGAATTAAAGGTATATTAATCCTCAATATATTGATTTGTGTAATAATTTTTATTTTATTTATTTATTTATTTTGTGTGTGCCATTGGATTCATAAAAAAGATTGGATTTTGATTAATAGGTATGCTTCAAAATTAATTATAATAATTAAGTTTTACTAGAACTTCAATTGTTATTTTCTTTTGACTTTTTGCAACTATAGAGTAGTCTATGATCTTCCATTAGGCTGGTCCAAAGAGCTTGGTTTTGTATGATATTCTTGAAGGGGCTGCTGCCAGTAATCCAATATAGAAGTTATGGCATGTGGTAAAAGGGTTTGGTATGGTTAAAAGCAAGTATTAGAGGGCCTTTCAATCTGCGAGATTAGTGTTAGTGGCAGTAAGCATGACCTGAATTAAATTTGACTATTGTTGGGTTGTTTTGGTTTCTTGGATTTTGCTAAGATTCTAGCTCATTCCTTTCTTTTCCTTTTTGTTGGTCGTGTTTTTACTCATTCTTAACATATTTTAGGTATCTGGCCTTTGATTTGACGGTTTAATTCATTTGATTAATTTCATGTTTGAAAAGGATGTTGAAGGTTGTCATTGTAGTCTGGCTTCGTCTTTGTGAAAACCTGTTACGTGTATATATAGCATGATGATAAAGTAGTCACAATTTTACAAAAGAAGATTGACCAAATACTTTCTTCAAGCACCTTACTATTGTTTTTGTTTTTTTTGTTTTTTTTTGTTTTTTTTTTTTTAAAAACCTATTTTGAGATGAAAAATTGTATTGTTTTTTGATGAATAATTGTTTGTTTTGTTATGGCAGGAAAATATGCTCATGAAAACAAGTGGTTTCAACATGGTCGATATGTGTGTAATAGTGTGTTCATGAACACTTGAAGTGATCATGGTGTAATGTTTAAATAATAGTCAATGGCTTGCTTATAAAACCAGGCCCACAGCAAGTAGGATCATAGTCCATTTACTGAAGTCAATACAAATCTCTTGGCTTTACAAGTTGAAGCAAAGTATAACTCACTCTTCTTCATGCCGTTGTTGACCACCAGGTTAGCTATCTATAATAGTTGTCTTAAATGTTAATATATAATTTTATGAAGAGTTTAGAATATTTGGTAACATTAGTTGACGTGTCATGTGTATAGGGCATTGTTCAACCAAAAAAAACTGGACCCCGATTAAAATCACAAGAATGTATAGTTGTTGAGAATGTGTTGAGTCGAAAATGGCTCCAAAGCTTCTTTTAATGTTGAGAATTCAGAAGAAAAAAAAAAACAAAGTAAGGCCGTTCTTTTCGGTTATGAGCTCTCCCATGAAGGGCATTTTAATCTTTTACTGCCCACGAAGCGAAACTGAGATTTTCGGTTGAATTATTGATCATAGTATTACTTTGATCTAAATCTTGCAGCATCTGATCCAATGTTGGTGATGGTAGAACACAGCAATGCCAAAAATTTAAGTAACAAAATGCAAACAAAGTTCCAGCTTGAGGATTTTTTTTTTATGGATTAGATTGGTTGCGCCTTATCCCCTTTAAGAACCACTTAAACAAGTGAAAAACGACATTTGGTGTGCGTATGTTGTTTGAAGTTGGATACTAATTATTGGGTGTTTGTAAAATTATGAGTATATAATAAATCACATGGTGAATATATAATAAATCACATGGTGCTTATGTAACACTAAGAGATGGTGACATGTTTCAGTATGAACCTATTTTGACCCATCACCTTCCAGCCCATTTTACCATATCTATTGTTAAATCACTTGGTTTTTTGGTTGTAGGTAATTACGTATAATGCACTCACGTCATACTTGGAGATAAATAAACAAATGTTTACTGGTTAAATTAAGCTGACCGAACAATTTAAACCATACAAATATTACCCGTATTGACAAAGAATTGAATTTATATGGCAATATAACTAGGGACTTATAAATTATGTAGGTATTAAAAGGTATTTTACCTCCAAGACATGTACATAAAATCACATGAAACCTTCACAACATCTCTACCAAGTCTGCTTGATCGTGCAGATTTACCAGACGCTTTCAAGAGCCCATCTTCATGAGAAGACTTAAACAAGCCACCGATGTTACTAGGCGAATCTTCAGGATTAGCATTTACACCTCTAAAATATGGGCTAGAACCAGGAAGGTGGTCAACTGACTCATTCTGTAGATACTTATTCTCCCTAACTCTTGAAGAACCTCTATTAAATTCATTTAAAGGTGCAGTGGTTGCAGGCCGAACAGGATGGGTTGCAGACGTTGTAATATCTTCAAATTTGTAGTTTTTACTTTTTACTATGGACTTAAGCGTTATAATAGATGTCTACAAAAATATAAAATGTTTATAGATTTGTCTACAAAAACCTATAAAATGTTATAATAGCTTAACTAACAATAGTAACATCGTAACCTAACCATCAATATTTCAACATAACATTAAACTATTAATTTACCTAAATTACCGATGCAGAAACATAATAAATAAATGATAAGTAAACTTGGTTTAAAAAGTTTGTGATTAAATTTTTTAAAAATATATATATGAACCTTTACTACGGTAGTAAAAAATAATTACAATCCAAAATTAAGAAGTAAGAACCATAGTTAAAAAAAAATAAATAAATAAACTATTTGTTATTTTAAAGATAAAATTTACATTATTCAAAAAATTAGACAAAACCCCGTGCGTGCACGGGCATTATAATTAATACCTTCAAAGCTAACTATTTAGTAATTTAGAATATAGGCGGTGTTAACGATTCGAGCCGACTCAAGTTTTAGGATATTCGAGCCAAGCTCGATTAACTATTACTCGGCTCGAGCTCTAATAAAGTTTCTCTCGGAGTAACTTTTTAGTGTTCAAGCTCGAGCTCGTTTAGCTATTCAAAAAAATTATTTAACTACTCAAGCTCAAGTTTCTCGCTTGAGCACAAGGTCTTTTATTTCATAAGCTCGACAAAGATTGTTTAGAAATACACAATGTTTAATAACATCTAAAGTTTGACTAACTTTCAAAATAAGGTGGGGGATTTGCTTATATAGAGTTATTTTCTTTCAAAGTTTCACTTTTCAAGCAATGTGGGATAAGTTTACTAGTAAGCTATGTCCCTCTTATATTTTAATTTCTTTTGTTCTATTATTCTCTTCAAACTTATTTTCTTATTTTTTGTCTAAGTATATAGTTACTAGAAAATGTCAAGAAATGTTTCGCGCACAACCAACCTAGGAAATAAGACTCTTCGAAGGTTTTCATTGACATGGATATTATATGCAGTCGATTTAGACTTTTAGACAAAAGCACATTAAATTATACCCGCTAGCCAATCCTACACTATATAATAGGCTAACCATAACACGTCACAAACCGCTTGAAAATGCCACCTCAATGCCACATATTCAATTTAATGCCACCTCATTGCCACTTAGCACATACAATTCATGCATAAATACGGAATATTTAAAAAATCTGTCACTTAAATTCAAGTTATGATTTCAATTCCTATTTCAATTCGAATTTACATATCTGTTACTTCAATTCAAGTTATGTTATTTCAGTATCTATCATCATCATGATCATGATCATGATCATATATGTTACTATTACTTTGAAAGAAACAATTTCATATTTGAATGATTACTATTTCAGGCCGCTGATTTCATCACTGTCAACTATCATCGAATCTTCAAGGTATGTTTTTTTTTTTTTTTTATTATTCCTAAACTTCAAAATACATTAATTTACAAGATATCTCATCACATAATGGGGGCGTCATCCGAAATTCATAATCAGATTCTATGCACATCAAGTGTTTGATAAAATGTCTATCAAGTTAACTTTGTAAAAAACTGATCTTGGGATTTTATTCACAAGTATATGATGTTTGGTGGGAATTATATCATGTATTATTTTATGTTGTTTATGATAACATGCTCTTTTTATGCAATGTAGAATCTTAGTTTTGATGTTATGAATAAATAAAGTAACTTCATTTGAGCAGACCCAATAGAGCATTACATGTCTCATATCTTACTGTGACTTTGGTGGTAAATTCTGACAGCGTGAATTCCATTAATCGAGCATGGGAGATCCTTGATCAGATTCATGGAAGAGCAACTGGTGCTTACAGTCACAGTCAGGTAATTATGTTGTCTATTTGCATCTTTAAGAAATTAAATGTTTGACTTTTGCTTACAAAAAGATTAAGCAAATTGTGCTATGCGATTCAAGGCTAATTACATGTTTTGTAAGTCTGGTCACAGTGGTGACCCTGGACGACCCATGTTTCCGGTTGCCACGTCAGCTTTCTCTCTCCAGCGATCAGACATGACCCAAGTGCCACAGTGGTGACCGATTTTTTTTTTTTTTTTTTTTTTTTTTTTTTTTTTTTTTTTAATTCAAACATTTTAAAATACAAATTTAAAATTCATTAAAAATAAAAAATATTACAATACTAAATAAAACACTTAAACTAATAAAACTGAAAGTGGTTGAATTGTGTTTGAAATTGTGTGTTTAAAAGTGGGTTTGATGTTGGTATTTATAGTATGAAAAGTGGTAAAGTTTTTTTAAAAAAAAGTTTTTTTTTTTTTTTTTTTTTTTTTTTTTTTTTTTTTTTTTTTTTTTTTTTTAATATTGCAACGGTTGAATTAAACAAAGTGTGTTTCAAAAGTCGGTTGAATTCACAACCGATAGTCACGAACTTTTGCCCGGCAACCAAACTCGACCGATTGCATACATTGGACACAACCGATGTTGAAATCGATTGTCCAAGTCGACCAACCGATAATTTCCGGTCCACTGCATTCAGCCTAATTGTCATCAGGGTGTTAAGGGATTGCGTGATAACATTGCTGCTGATCTGGCCCATTTGACATGTTACCTAACCTGCCCCATATGCTAATACTGCCACTTCTTTTAGTTTGTTGTCTTACTGTAAGTACATTTGGCTTGCATCTTTAGGTTATGTAGAATATGGGTGAAATATTGAAAGCAAGTGGCGCTACCTATTCGTCAGTGGTTAAAACCACAATCATGTAAACATGCTTTGTTGGTTGTTTTGCTTGTGATCCCAGATCAGGGTTAAGATAATCAATAATCAAAGGTACCGGATATTCACTTGAAATCGTGTTATCACTTTCCAATAGAAACTATTCGACCCTATGCCTGGGTTACACGAATATCTCTATGGGATAAGACCAAGTGATGTTCTTGTTTTAGGCACACATCAATTATACCATAATAGTTTTCATAATAGTAGGAATTAGTGGTTATAAGCTTACCAGCAGGAATAAGCTTACCAGTATTAACTTACCAGCATTAACAAGCTTACCAGCATTAATAAGCTCAGCAGTATTAATAAGCTCAGCAGTACTAACTTAGTACTGGTAGTCTTAACACTAGCAGTAGAAACTGTTAGTCTTAACACTATCAGTAGTAACTCTGCATTAGCAGCAGAATGTTAGTACTAGCAGCAGAATGTTAGTACTAGCAGCAGAATGTTCTGCTTCAGCAGCACAATGATAATACTAGCAGCAGTATGAACTGCATCAGCAGTAGTATCAGATATGCTAGCAGCAGAACAACAAACCACATAATATGAGTCAGGGTAAACATTGACCTGATGGGTGTATACTCCATACCTCCAAGCCCATTACCAGGTATGAATTAATCCCTCAAGTGCACTAAATTTTCCAACAATCCTCTCCAAATTTAGTTCACTTCCTTTGCATGAAAATTAAACACAAAACAAAACATATGCATAAATGAAAATATCTTGAAGATTGAATTCTCATCTTAGTACATTACACGTTCAAATATTCGAGAATCAGGGTGTTCTAAGAATTGAACCCTTCAACCCATTTGAATACCTGAAGATAAAATACACATACATTTTCAAACACTTAAATACTCCTGACACTATACAAGTCATGTGTCCATATCCAATTCATAAATGTTGTAAAAGCTAAAAGTCCATAGCTCCCTGAAGCGGCAAAACTTCAACATTCACATAGGTGGTTCCTCTTTATTCATGCTCCTGCTTAGCACTTTTTCAAAGAAATTAACCATTGAGAAGTAAAGACTTCATCCTCCTTTTCAGCAGGTTTTGAGCACAACCTTGGGATGATTATAAAACATGTGCTCCAGTCCACTGAATGTTCAGCTTTCCACATTGAACTCAGCTCCCAAGTTTCCTCAGGAGGGAGTTGGGTGTCTTAGCATTCAGTGACTAAGTTGGACTTTAAACCCATCCCTTTAGCAGACTTTAAAACCAAGTCTCTAGCCAATCCCTTCGTCAAGTGATCAGCTAAGTTTTGTTGAGATCTAACAAACTCTATAGATACCACCCCATTCATGATAAGCTCACGAATCATGCTATGCCTGACACCTAAGTGTCTAGACTTCCCATTGTACATCTGGCTATAAGCCTTTGCCAATGTAGCAGCACTATCACAACGGATAGAAATAGGTGCTATAGGTTTAGGCCACAATGGAATATCAAGAAGCAAGTTTTTCAACCATTCAGCTTCTTTACCAGCAGCAGCTAAGGCCACAAATTCAGAGTCCATAGTTGAACTGGTGATGCAAGTTTGCTTCTTGGATGCCCAAGAAATTGCACCTCCACCAAGTAGGAATACCCAGCCACTAGTAGACGAATTGTCTTCAGTGTTACTGATCCAACTTGCATCTGTGTATCCTTCTAAAACTGAAGGATAACCAGTATATGAGAGACTATAATCCATAGTTCTCTTCAAATACTTCAGTACCCTCTGAATTGCTTGCCAATGATGAGCACTAGGATTACTAGTATACCTGTTCAGTTTACCCACAGCAAATGCAATATCAGGTCTTGTACAAGTCATGGCATACATCAAGCAGCCAATCACCCTAGAATACTCAAGTTGAGATACAGCCTTACCAGTATTAGGCATCAGCTTCTCACTTGTATCCATAGGAGTACTCACTGGAGTACAATCAAAGTAATTAAATTTCCTCAACACCTTCTCAATGTAATGAGACTGAGAGATATAAATTTTGTTACTTTCATGTTTAATCCTTATACCAAGGATAACATCAGCCTCCCCCATATCCTTCATGGAGAACCTTGATGACAAAAATTCCTTTGTAAGGTCAACTTGATTTTGGTCAGTGCCAAAGATCAACATGTCATCAACATATAGACAAATGATGACTCCTTTACCAGATTCATCAAATTTGCTATATACACATTTGTCAGACTGGTTAAGTGAATAACCACTAGACAAAACCACTTCATCAAATTTTTGATGCCATTGCTTAGGTACCTGCTTTAGTCCATAAAGAGACTTAATCAGTTTACACACCTTGTTTTCATTACCAGGCATGATGAAGCCTTGAGGTTGGTTCATGTAAACCTCCTCATCCAATTTACCATTTAAGAAAGCTGTCTTCACATCCATCTGATGAATAATCAGATTGTGAATTGATGCCAAAGCAATTAGCAATCTTATGGTACTGATATGAGCCACAGGGGCATAAGTATCAAAGTAGTTTATTCATGACTTTTGTTTAAAGCCTTGAATGACTAGTCTAGCCTTGAACTTTTCAATAGTTCCATCTACCTTCATTTTCTTTTTGAAAATCCATTTGCAACCAGGTGGTAGATCAACTAACACCCAAGTGTTGTTGCCCATGATGGAATCCATCTCATCATTTATTGCTTCTTTCCAGAAAGCAACATCGTGGGACTTCATTGCTTCTTCAAATGTTTTGGGATCATCCTCAACAATGAAGCAATAGGAGTATTGGTCAGAGACCTCATCCCTTGTTCCTTCAATTAAATAATATTGAAACTCAGGTCCAAATGACTTTGGAGTCCTGACCCTATTGCTCCTTCTGAGCTCAGGTTCAGGTTGTTGAACCACAACCTCATCAAGAACCTCATCAGAGATTTCTGATACACCAACATCATTAGTTCCATTATGAATCCTCTGAATTGGTCTAAGGACTGATGAGAATCTATTCTCATCAAAGATTGCATCCCTTGATTCAATTATTGAATTAATTGAAACAGATTCATTAGGTTCAATAACATAAACCTATATGCTTTGGAATGCTCAGCATATCCAACAAAGATGCATTCAATGCCTCTTTCACCCAAAGTCTTTAACTTTGGATCAGGGAGTCTTACATCTGCCCTACAACCCCAAACCTTCAGATAATTCAGGTTGGGTTTCTTTTTAGTCCAGAGTTCATAAGGGGTTGTTTTGTTCCTTTTGTTGGGAACCCTATTTAATAAATAGCAAGCTGTTAACATAGCTTCACCCCAGAACCCTTGACTCAGCCCAGAATAGGACAACATGGAATTAACCATCTCCTTCAGCACCCTGTTTTTCCTTTCAGAAATACCATTTTGCTGAGGAGTGTAGGGGCAGTCGTTTCATGGATTATACCAACAGACTGAAAATACAGAGTATCCATGTACTCACCTCCCCTATCAGTCCTTAATCTTTTGATCAGGGACTCTTGTTGCAATTCAACCTCAGTTTTAAATACTTTAAATTTATCTAATGCTTCATCCTTAGTATGTAATAGATAAATAACAATACCTAGAAGCATCATCAATAAAAGTCACAAAGTATTTCTTATTCCCCAAAGAGGGAGTAGCATGTAAATCACATAAGTCACTATGAATTAGTTCCAATACTTTAGTTTCACGTTTTACACTTTGAAATGGTTTCTTAGTTATCTTGTTCATCATACAAGTTTTACATTTTCCAGTGTCCATGTCAAATGCTGGGATTAACCCATCCTTAGACATATCTTGCATCCTTTTAAAGTGTACATGGCCAAGTCTAGCATGCCAAAGGGTTGAAACATATAACTTAGATGTTGACAAAAAAGCAGAATCAACCATATCATGAACAATATTAAGTCTAAACATTTGATTACATAAATAACCAAAACCAATAAACACACCATGTTTAGATAACACAAATTTATCAGATTCAATAACTTGTTTGTAACCACAATTATTCAAAATACTACTAGAAACCAAGTTCTTCCTAATATCAGGAACATGTAAAACATTAAACAAAGAAACAATCTTTCCAGAACTAAACTTCAAATCAACACATCCTCTTCCATGCACCAGGGCTGTTGACTCATTTCCCATATGAAGAATAGAACCATCATTCATTGACTCGTAGGTCTTGAACCAGCTTCTATCTTTACACACATGAATTGTTGCTCCAGAGTCAACCCACCACGCAACATCATCATCCTGCACAAAGTACAATTCAGATATATATGTAACATATATATTCTGACCTTTCAGGGAATTGGTGTTACCATTCCCAGATCCACTCGTGCCTGATCCATTGGTTTTATTGCCAATCTTAACACCTTTACAATCCTTCCTGAAGTGTCCAGTTTTACCACACTTCCAACAAGTAGCTTTTGACTTCTTGTTAGGATCAGTTTTGGTGTTATCCTGATGCTTACGTTTGCCCTTGTTGTCATTGAACCTGGAGGAGTTGTTATGCTCCACCATATTGACAACTGATGGACCCGCAGCATTGCTGCTCTTTAGCTTGTCACTTTCATGCGCCTTGAGTGATTCCTCAATGCGCAAATGACTGCCCAACTCAACAAGAGTTAATTCCTCCTTCTTATGTTTCAGCATATGCTTGAAATCTTTCCAAGATGGAGGTAGTTTATCAATGATACAAGAAACTGAAATAGCCTCATCCATGTTCATCTTGTGTTGTGTGATGTAACGCCCCGTGCCCGCTTTGACCAAAAATTAAAACTTTTGACGCGGAAACGTTTGACTAAAACGGACTCATACAAATTCTTCACTTAATAACCAGAACCTATAACATTTAACCCTTTAAAAATACTTGCAAGAACATATACTCGAAAACCCTTCAAAACATTTCACACAATTTTATAACACAGCCAACAACCCTTCTGTGAACAACGATATGCCGTATCCTTTTGGGAGATACGCCGTATCAACTCTGAGAGATCATGCGCCGTATCGACCTGAGGTGATACGCCGCATCACCTTAGACTTCTGATGCGTCGCATCTAATATATTAGATACGCCGCATCGACCAACTGAAACCGAAACTTGGAACCGAAATTTGGGTTTGGATAGATGCGCCGTATCTATCCATCTAACACAGAACATCAGCAGAAAGATCTGCATAAACCCAACTCTTACCCACAAACCATTTTGACCCCAATACAACACTATAACTTGTATCAAAACATTCACTTTACATTCAAAACCATATCAAACCATAATACACGGCGATTGACCCGTTTGACTCCAAAATGGTTACAAACACGCTTAAATCCAAACGCTCCTTTAAACATTCGCTACAAACACTTAAAACACACTTGACGACTCGTTAGACCCCCAAACCGTTACCCGACTTTGACACACATTATACGACTCATAAAATAGACTCTCGGGGTACAACTTTGACTCGCGCTCGGTATTCTACCTAGCTCCTAATGCTTGTTATCTTCCAAATCCACTCCAAATCCTTATGCTACAATCCAAGCCTTCCATTCCGCCGCACTTAAGCCTACAAAAACATTAACAACTAAAAGAATAAGCTTACGCTTAGTAAGTAACCCGTCATAAAACATATATCATACACATATTTACACATAAGCATCATAATCACATAAAAGCCACTAAACTACTTCATACCTCCCACATCACACACAACTTCATAATACAATTGCATCCATTCATCACAACCATAATTAACAACATACCTTAACTAGTCCAAGTCCATCAAGGTAACTTACTCTTAGCCGAAGTCACTAGCCACCTATTTCCAACTCATAACCATTCCAAATCCAAGTCTCCTATTCTTACACAATCATAACACATATATGATAATACATACATAACACATGTTTTAGGGAGAGTTACTTACCTTGGTCCAAGCTAACAACATCAAAGTCATCATCATCATCACCACTATCATCCATCATCATCATCAATATTCTACAACATATCAAACCCTAATAACATAACAATCAATTACATAAACAAGGGTTAACCTAACCCATAAAACATACCCATCTTTCTTTCTACATCATCATATGATCATATCTTGATCATATGATGAAAACCCACTTTCTCCATAATCTATGACTTCATAAATCATCAAGAACTTAGATACTTACTTGTAGAAAGATCATTGCTATGCAAGGCTATGAACAATTGATCTTCATCCTCTTCATTCCAAGCCATCATCTAGCTTTTCTTCCCTCCCTTCTTTCTATCTCGACATCACAGGAACACACAAGAAATGTGTGGAAATGTCTAGAGCCTAACACATATAAACTAGCTGGGAGGGCATTTATGTCATTTCTATCCAATTTAGGTCGATGCGCCGCATCTATCTGCATAGATACGCCGCATCCATGCTACCCCTTATATACGCCGTATCTCCTTCTCTAATACAGCGCATGGACTATAACAAGTCGGTTCTACTTTCCATTCTACCATACGCCGCATGCAACTTCCTAGATGCGCCGCATCTAGGCTATAACAGACTAACACTTGACAACCACATACTCTTAGTCAAACATACTTAGGCTCGGGTCAACTTCATCTAGGGTGGGGCCTATTTGTATTCCGGGATACGGGTCTAACAATTCTACCCCCTTATTTAGATTTCGTCACCGAAATCTGTCATTCTTTACTTTCCAGCACTTAGTCACATAACTTATCTCATTCCTAGCACCTCATTTCCTAGTTTACTTAGTGCCTCTAAGCGACCTTGCAATTCTATGCACACTATAGCATATCACATGCCCTAATCCATATTACCCCCGCTTACTTCTATACCACAAAACTCTTGCTTAGATTTTACATATCACAAGACTTACTAATTATTGCCAATCCTTATTCCAATCCGCCCTATTACTGTTACATCACTACTTCACTCGCTTATCCTCTACCCTCATTCTTTGACTACTTGATACTTAAGAAACTCGTACTATTTGACTTTACATAATCACACTCGGCTAATACGTTCACATTCCATTTCTTTCATTCATCATATTTTGTACCACACCGTAAGGCACATTATACCACCATTACAATTTCTCCACTCCATCAATGTTTCTCCTAAGTCCCAACTAAAAGCCCTGGTCCAATTCTAACCCTCTTATCTTAGTCCTTACAATTCCTAACTAACTCTAAACTCCCGCTCTTTCTACTTCTCTAACCCTACTCGTGCCGTGTCGGCAACACATAGCCCACTCGTTTATAATTCCTCATTTACATGGAGAGGCGTCCCAATCGATGTAAATCAAGAAATATAAACTCATGGTTATGCACCCCCGACATAACACTACTACTCCTATTTCTAATTTTTAACTTTTATTATTTCATCATTTTTTTTAATTACATTATTTTTACTCTTCTTAGACTTGGATCCTTCACATTATCACATTCATCATGGGGATATTTTTATATGCCATGGACGTAGGCAACCCCTTGCCGGTGAAGGCAACACTTTTCATCCCGAAGGATCTTTAACATTCATCCCGAAGGATTCCTTAACATTCCTTTACTTGGTCATTCCGAGGAATACCACATTTAACATTCATCCCGAAGGATCATTACATTCACACTTTATCGCCTTAACAACGGATCCAAGTCATAAGCACCACACACACATTATTACATTCGTTTATTATAGTAATTACCGCTAATCGCCTTAGCAGTAATATGATAATTTCAGAACAACGCCTTTATCTCATACACACTCCTTACATTCTTAATCCGCTTTAGTTATTTTCGCATCTTTACTTTACCTCTTGCATTTTTAGCCTTCATTAGTCATTTTCACATTCTTACTTTACATTTTAGTTCACTCGACTCATTTACATCTAGACTTCTCACATTTTACCAACCGAATCTCATGCATTCATTATGGTGATTACAGCTAATCGCCTTAGCCGTAATATGATAATTTCAAGACAACGTCTTTATCTCACACATACTCCTCTCATTCTTTCTTACGTTTTTTAATCCATCACATTTTTATTCTCGTATCTTACCTCTCTTATATTAGTTTCACTCACTTCCTTTACATGTAGACCTTACATAAATCGACAACTACAACACATTCGTTATTTATTAATGATTACAGCTAATTGCCTTAGCCGTAATATAATTATTTCATGACAACACCTTAGCTTCACACATATTCATCTCATTTTAGCTATTATTACTCAGGAAGTTTCGTTCTATTTCACTATTTACTCAATCCCTATGCCTTTTCTCATTTTGTAACTCTACTAAGTTCGTCACTGACTTATTATGCATATATTTATGTCATTTCTTCACTACACACATTCAACGTTACCACACGTTCATACTCACGCTCCTAATACTTGACTCTCCACTAACCCATCTCTAATACCTCTTTAATGATCACCACGCTAAATATAAATGCTCACAAGGCCATGCTTTGATCATCACTATCACACAAATCACGCACTTTCATTTTTAGTCACATTTCTATAACCCACTACACAACTTATTACATCCATTCACTTTCGCTAAACTACCATAGCACCCAATCACATAATCATGTAATGATTACCGAGACAGCCCGAGGTGCACGGTAATCCTATCACTCACACATCAAGTCTCCCACAGCATATATCACATAAGACACATCCCTAAATCCCCATCATACTACCCATATAGCAATCACATCATTTGTTTCAAACTCTACATTCACATCCTATAACTCACAAACTATTAGCCCGCCTATCTCAAACTTAACTTAACGCGTCTACGAGTGGTTTAAGTCTAGGCAACCTATAGTGGAAACCTAATTCACTTAAACCGAAGCTCTGATACCAAGTTGTAACGCCCCGTGCTCGCTTTGACCAAAAATTAAAACTTTTGACGCGAAAACGTTTGACTAAAACAGACTCATACAAATTCTTCACTTAATAACCAGAACCTATAACATTTAACCCTTTAAAAATACTTGCAAGAACATATACTCGAAAACCCTTCAAAACATTTCACACAATTTTATAACACAGCCAACAACCCTTCTGTGACCAACGATACGCCGTATCCTTTTGGGAGATACGCCGTATCAACTCTGAGAGATCATGCGCCGTATCGACCTAAGGTGATACGCCGCATCACCTTAGACTTCTGATGCGTCGCATCTAATATATTAGATACGCCGCATCGACCAACTGAAACCGAAACTTGGAACCGAAATTTGGGTATGGATAGATGCGCCGTATCTATCCATCTGACACAGAACATCAGCAGAAAGATCTGCATAAACCCAACTCTTACCCACAAACCATTTTGACCCCAATACAACACTATAACTTGTATCAAAACATTCACTTTACATTCAAAACCATATCAAACCATAATACACGGCGATTGACCCGTTTGACTCCAAAATGGTTACAAACACGCTTAAATCCAAACGATCCTTTAAACATTCGCTACAAACACTTAAAACACACTTGACGACTCGTTAGACCCCCAAACCGTTACCCGACTTTGACACACATTATACGACTCATAAAATAGACTCTCGGGGTACAACTTTGACTCGAGCTCGGTATTCTACCTAGCTCCTAATGCTTGTTATCTTCCAAATCCACTCCAAATCCTTATGCTACAATCCAAGCCTTCCATTCCGCCGCACTTAAGCCTACAAAAACATTAACAACTAAAAGAATAAGCTTACGCTTAGTAAGTAACCCGTCATAAAACATATATCATACACATATTTACACATAAGCATCATAATCACATAAAAGCCACTAAACTACTTCATACCTCCCACATCACACACAACTTCATAATACAATTGCATCCATTCATCACAACCATAATTAACAACATACCTTAACTAGTCCAAGTCCATCAAGGTAACTTACTCTTAGCCGAAGTCACTAGCCACCTATTTCCAACTCATAACCATTCCAAATCCAAGTCTCCTATTCTTACACAATCATAACACATATATGATAATACATACATAACACATGTTTTAGGGAGAGTTACTTACCTTGGTCCAAGCTAACAACATCAAAGTCATCATCATCATCACCACTATCATCCATCATCATCATCAATATTCTACAACATATCAAACCCTAATAACATAACAATCAATTACATAAACAAGGGTTAACCTAACCCATAAAACATACCCATCTTTCTTTCTACATCATCATATGATCATATCTTGATCATATGATGAAAACCCACTTTCTCCATAATCTATGACTTCATAAATCATCAAGAATTTAGATACTTACTTGTAGAAAGATCATTGCTATGCAAGGCTATGAACAATTGATCTTCATCCTCTTCATTCCAAGCCATCATCTAGCTTTTCTTCCCTCCCTTCTTTCTATCTCGACATCACAGGAACACACAAGAAATGTGTGGAAATGTCTAGAGCCTAAAACATATAAACTAGCTGGGAGGGCATTTCTGTCATTTCTATCCAATTTAGGTCGATGCGCCGCATCTATCTGCATAGATACGCCGCATCCATGCTACCCCTTATATACGCCGTATCTTCTTCTCTAATACGGCGCATGGACTATAACAAGTCGGTTCTACTTTCCATTCTACCATACGCCGCATGCAACTTCCTAGATGCGCCGCATCTAGGCTATAACAGACTAACACTTGACAACCACATACTCTTAGTCAAACATACTTAGGCTCGGGTCAACTTCATCTAGGGTGGGGCCTATTTGTATTCCGGGATACGGGTCTAACATGTGAATCGACCAAGTATACTAAGAAGTTCATTGTATTGTCTAGAATCGACCATTTTGTAATTGTTAAAATTACTTACAAGGAACTTCTTACTTGATGCATCCTCAGCCATATATTTGGCTTCCAAGGAATCCCACAGTTCTTGAGAAGATTCAACATTTTGATATAGATCAAATAAAGAATCAGACATACCATTGAGGATTAATCCTCTGCAGACATAGTCATCATTCTCCCATTTGCTTCTGTTCCTCATCTGTTCCATAGTAGCATCATCCCCATGATCTTCAGGAATGGATGTGGTCAGAACATACACCACATTCATGCTTGACAACAAGAAGTGCATCTTCTTTTGCCATCTTCTGAAATCGACACCTTCAAACTTTTTCAGTTTGGAAAAGTTAGCAGCCATATGCCTCATAGCAGCCGCCATTGATTATCACTAAATAGTTTCTATTGATTGTTGGTTGTTTTGCTTGTGATCCCAGATCAGGGTTAAGATAATCAATAATCAAAGGTACCGGATATTCACTTGAAATCGTGTTATCACTTTCCAATAGAAACTATTCGACCCTATGCCTGGGTTACACGAATATCTCTATGGGATAAGACCAAGTGATGTTCTTGTTTTAGGCACAAATCAAGAACCTAATTGTATTCAAGTGTTTAGGGTTTTTATGTTTTCTGTGTATCCATGCAGTTATGATACGACCTCTATTTATAATAGAGTTTACTCAAAACCCTAGCCCATGGAATTATGTATAATTAACGCCCCATTAATTATACCATAATAGTTTTCATAATAGTAGGAATTAGTGGTTATAAGCTTACCAGCAGGAATAAGCTTACCAGTATTAACTTACCAGCATTAACAAGCTTATCAGCATTAACAAGGAGTACTAACTTAGTAGTATTAATAAGCTCAGCAGTATTAATAAGCTCAGCAGTACTAACTTAGTACTGGTAGTCTTAACACTAGCAGTAGAAACTGTTAGTCTTAACACTAGCAGTAGTAACTCTGCATTAGCAGCAGAATGTTAGTACTAGCAGCAGAATGTTCTGCTTCAGCAGCACACTGATAATACTAGCAGCAGTATGAACTGCATCAGCAGTAGTATCAGATATGCTAGCAGCAGAACAACAAACCACATAATATGAGTCAGGGTAAACATTGACCTGATGGGTGTATACTCCATACCTCCAAGCCCATTACCAGGTATGAATTAATCCCTCAAGTGCACTAAATTTTCCAACATGCTTCATCTCTTTACCCTTTTCAGCATGGTTGTCTTTAAGTAAGAAAAATGCTGTAAATTGATGTTTGAAATTTCAGTTGCAGGTGGGCTGATCTGAAAGACTTTAAGAAGATGAATGAGATCTATGCTAAATGTGAGTTCACGCTACATCTTAAAAAAAACTGTTTGTTCATTGTATCCATCTGTTCAACATGTTAGTCTTGACTCTAATGCTAACATTTTGTGATCTTCATCCAATTTACGCTTTGAGAATTAGGTGAATAAGTAATAACAATGATAAAAAGGAGAGCGTTATAGGGTTCAAGTAAAAAACAATTCCAATTGACCAATCATTATGGGAAAGTTAAAACGACAAAGGTCAATTAGGTGGATTTTTAGGAGATTAATCTGTAGTATATAACATGTATTATTGCAAACTGTATTATTACCGGGCTACTAATCTCTTTTAAAAGACTTGTGCTATAATATCGTGTGCTTTCTAAAGACTTTAATTCAATTAATAAGAATTATAGGTTTGTTCGTATTGGATGCAGGTAATAAGGAGGCTGTTAAAACAGATGAGGCTCTGGCTGCTTTAGGTCCGTATTCTCAAGCCATAAAGGCCAATAATACCGTATTTGTATCTGGTGTTCTTGGTCTTATTCCGGAGGTATTGCTACATTAATTTTCACTATTAATAGATACTTGCTAATTAATGTTTTACTCTCTTTGAATATCTAATCATATGTATCCATAACCAAGTAATCATGTTATCGCACTTGTGCAGACCGGGAAGTTTGTCTCAGAAAGAGTTGAGGAACAAACGGAGCAAGTAAGTTATCATTTTACTAAGTAGTTGTAGTTTATCAACCTCCTGTATTTTTATAGATTATTATTGTGATCACTATTAATATTTGATATCAATAAAACATTTTTAAACTGAACCAAAAGAAATGTTTGCGGGTCAACGCAACCTGATCTCGCCCATTTGACCCGGTACCTAACCTGCCCCATATACTCACTTCTTTTAGTTTGTTTTCTTAGTGTATGTAAATTTGGCTTGCATCTTTAGGTTATGAAGAATATGGGTGAAATATTGAAAGCAAGTGGCGCTACCTATTCGTCAATTGTCAATTGTTAAAACCACAATAATGTAAACATGCTTCATCTCTTTACCCTTTTCAGCATGGTCGCCTTTAAGTAAGAAAAATGTTGTAAATTGGTGTTTGAAATTTGCGTTGTAGGTTGGCTGATGCGCGTGCGTGTCGTTGCGGTTTAGCAGTATTAATGCCTAATCAAGTTTTAAATTTATATTTAGCCGACTTATCAATAACACACACACTTAACGAGCAGTGTACCCGGTCAGTATGAATATAATGGTAAGTAGAGTGTCGATCACTAAGAGTGGAACGTATTATCTAGTTATTCTAATCAGTATTTTAATATATTAAGTTAGCTATACAACCTATTCTAACGCAAGGGGGTTCAGCCTGAGAGACTGGCACGATTTGGTTGCAATTAAATAATAAACTAAACCAATAGGCACGAATCAGCAAGTAGCACACACGTACACAGATAAATACTCGAGACAATAAGAGGGCTGTCCTTATGATAAGTAGTTTGTCACTTGTTTTATTGCTAGTGTTATATGAAGTGTATAGTTCGATGCAACGCACCGAGATTAAGTCCTTTCTCGTTGGTTCTAATCTTATCGGCGAGTAAACCCTTAATGATTACTTATGACTATCCCGTTTATCTTTCTCCTACTTTTCTACAGACCATAGAATACATAGGCATCTAATAAACAGGCGAGGGCAGAGGCATGGCGACCCGATCAACGCTCAGCTAGCCACAGAGGTTATCAATGCACTAATAAAAGTCACCAAAGACACTAACATATAAACTTTAATTGATGAGAAAGTAGTTTTAAGGGAGTGCAACCTTTCCGTTGTCACATTACACAAGCCACCAATCTTGATGAATTAAAGTTTACTAACACAATAAAACAAAACTACTTAATGAATTAAACACATGCAGCACCTTCTTACAGCTCTTGTATCTTTGATTTGGGTGTGTCTTGTGCTGCTGCCTTGACTGAATTCGTCCTAGGTTTCTGGTCTTCGGTCTCGTATATAATATATGTCACTATCGAATTCGTCTGGTCTTGGGGTATTTATAGTTTCTGTCTGAGGGTGAGATGCGGCGCATCTAGTAAGTAGATGCGGCGCATGTCTGAGGGTGAGATGCGGCGCATCTAGTAAGTAGATAGTGTTGAGGACATTTTATTAATAAATCTTTAAATCGTTCCCAAGCTTGATAAAGAGTTTCATCAGGCTCTTGCTTGAAACTGTTGATAGCCTCCATCTTTTTAGCAGTCTTAGCAGGTGGACAATATCTCTTCAGGAATTTGCTCTTCAAACCTTCCCATGTAGTGATTGAACTAGCAGGTTCATTCCTTAGCCACTTGTTAGCAGCTCCTTTTAGTGAGATTGGAAAGATTCTAAGCATGAGTTGATCGTCAGTGACTCCTTCTGAAGTAAACAAATCTGCAATCTCCAGGACCTTTTCGACATGCTCATTAGCGTCCTCATGTTCCGTCCCACTGAAAGCATTCTCTCTGAGCTCTTTGAGAAACTGACCCTTCAACTCAAATTTTGACTTATCATCAAACTTTGGTCTAGCAACTCCTGAAGTGTAATCAGCACGGGTACTGTTCATGTATTCCTCCATAGTAGTGTTTTCGCCCATTGTTTCTGTTTCAACTTCCTCTTTTTCTTCAGAAAAGTAATCAAGCTCGAGTGAACTTGAAAGATCAAAGCTTCTTGTGTTGAAAAGCCTTTTAAGCGAATGTAGGGCTCGTTCAGGATCTTCGAAAGGTTGAATCAAGTTCTTAGTCGAACTCCTGGTCATGCACTTCCTGAAATCAACACAAAAGCATCAGTAGGGTATGCTCAAGAAAGTAATATATCAGAAAATTAACAACGAAAACGGAATACGAAAAATTAAAGTTACTGATATCTGCAGACGATGCGCCGTATCCAAAAAGTTGGATACGCCGTATCTTATAATCGTTAAAATTAAATCAGACTTTATTCAGAAAATAGATACGCCGCTTAGAAATTCGAATGC
Source organism: Artemisia tridentata subsp. tridentata (assembly GCA_021014915.2). Lineage (NCBI taxonomy): Eukaryota > Viridiplantae > Streptophyta > Magnoliopsida > Asterales > Asteraceae > Artemisia > Artemisia tridentata. The sequence goes on along the minus strand of CP139501.1, from coordinate 270,056,317 downwards.
GCCGTATCAATTTTAATTAATCAAAAATCGATATTTATTTAAAATTAAATGCGTCGTATTAACGAAAGTTAATGCGCCGTATTTTCGTTACGTTTCAAAATATAAGATTTTTGATTCAGAAGATGCGCCGTATCGATAAAAATCGATACGCCGTATCTGTTTAATAATTCGAAAACTGTTGTATTTTATAAAAATTGAACGCAATACGCCGTATCTGAGAAATCAGATGCGCCGTATCGTTCGATTTAGCTCAGTACAACGATAGCAGAAAACAAAAAATACGAAAAATAAAAACAAATAAAAACACACGAAAATAAACACAAATAAAAGCAAACAAATAACACACAAAAACAGAAAATATGCAAAATAGTACAATGAATGCAAATTAATCTAATACACAACAAAATTAGCGGTTAGATAAAAAAATTAAAAACCTAATTAAAATACTAATCAAATTAACAGATAATAACAATTCACTCCCCGGCAGCGGCGCCAAAAACTTGATGCGCGTGTGTGTCGTTGCGGTTTAGCAGTATTAATGCCTAATCAATTTTTAAATTTATATTTAGCCGACTTATCAATAACACACACACTTAACGAGCAGTGTACCCTGTCAGTATGAATATAATGGTAAGTAGAGTGTCGATCACTAAGAGTGGAACGTATTATCTAGTTATTCTAATCAGTATTTTAATATATTAAGTTAGCTATATAACTTATTCTAACGCAAGGGGGTTCAGCCTGAGAGACTGGCACGATTTGGTTGCAATTAAATAATAAACTAAACCAATAGGCACGAATCAGCAAGTAGCACACACGTACACAGATAAATACTCGAGACAATAAGAGGGTTGTCCTTATGATAAGTAGTTTGTCACTTGTTTTATTGCTAGTGTTATATGAAGTGTATAGTTCGATGCAACGCACCGAGATTAAGTCCTTTCTCGTTGGTTCTAATCTTATCGGCGAGTAAACCCTTAATGATTACTTATGACTATCCCGTTTATCTTTCTCCTACTTTTCTACAGACCATAGAATACATAGGCATCTAATAAACAGGCGAGGGCAGAGGCATGGCGACCCGATCAACGCTCAGCTAGCCACAGAGGTTATCAATGCACTAATAAAAGTCACCAAAGACACTAACATATAAACTTTAATTGATGAGAAAGTAGTTTTAAGGGAGTGCAACCTTTCCGTTGTCACATTACACAAGCCACCAATCTTGATGAATTAAAGTTTACTAACACAATAAAACAAAACTACTTAATGAATTAAACACATGCAGCACCTTCTTACAGCTCTTGTATCTTTGATTTGGGTGTGTCTTGTGCTGCTGCCTTGACTGAATTCGTCCTAGGTTTCTGGTCTTCGGTCTCGTATATAATATATGTCACTATCGAATTCGTCTGGTCTTGGGGTATTTATAGTTTCTGTCTGAGGGTGAGATGCGGCGCATCTAGTAAGTAGATGCGGCGCATGTACTTAACTTCGCGTGGGGTCCAAGATTATAATATTCAGGAATATTCGTACACCGCTAGAAGATGCGGCGTATCTTCATCTTTGGATGCGGCGCATGTCCTCTTGTATCTTGGATCGTATCTGGTGAAATATTGATAGTGATGCGGCGCATGTAATGAGTGAGATGCGGCGCATCTGGAGCAGAACAAGTCGGTTATTCTTCGTTGACCAAAGTTTCATATGCGGCGCATGGGATAAATCCATGCGGCGCATTCTTCAAAGTCAGGCAGTGGTCTTCATTCTCTTCATTCCAACAACCAATTCCAAACTTGATCATTTTACTCCGTTTTTAGTCCATAATCGCTAAGTTTCACCAAATGCTTGTTTTTACCTGAGAATTACAAAAGTAAACGATTAAGTATCAATCCTCATACATAATATAGTAAAACAATTCAAATTAATAGGATAAATGATAGTAATAAAATGTACTTATTTGAGTTCATCAAATATCCCCCCACTTGAACTTTACTTGTCCCCAAGTAAACCTTAGAATAAATCTTATGAAAATGTATCCTAAAAGATATTAGGATGTATTTTTATATTTAAGCATGTATTCGTTTTATCATAATCACACAACTAAACACTTAACGAATTAGAAGTAAAATAAAATAATCTGATAAAAGCAAATCTAATCGTTTAACTGTCCAGTCGCGACGAATATTCTATCATAAGCTTGGCAAGTATACACATCTCCACCACTAAAGCTAAGGAATAACAAGTCTAAAGCGGTAAAAAGGGTTTTTAGGCTTAAGGGTTAATTATTCTTAATCACTATCGATCTCAAATTCCAGAAAAGGCGACAAAATCACAAATACATGATCGAATCCACGAACACGATACTTGCAATTGCTCAAATCCTTAACTTGAATAGGCTAAAGATAGGTCCAAACTTCACCAATAATAATATATCAAAAAGGGCGACAAAATCATAAATACATAGCCGAATCCACGACTACGATACTTAAGATTGCTCAAATCCCTAATCTCAATAAATCAAAGGTTTGGTTGGATAAAGAATAATAGGGTATGGATAATTTTTGGGATATAAATTGGTGTAAAAATAAAAAATAAACAAAACAAATAAATTAAAATCCTAAGTGTGGTTAATCACTATCCCAACCATCCCATGAATAAGACTCATATCATTGAATAACTCACGCTTTAACACTTGAAACACACGCTTTAGGTAGACACGAATTATACTCAACAAGATCTTAATCAAAGAATAAACCTTAGTTGACGTTCCTATAACTGCCAACTCCCATTCAATCCATAGATATAATACAACAAATAGTGGTGATATCGACCACTTACATAACTTTACATCGTTGGTTAAAAACAAACATCCAACTCTTTTTTTCTTTTTTTTTTCTTTTTTTCTTTTCTCATTTTTTTCGATTTTTTTTTTTTTTTTTTTTTTTTTTTTTTTTTTTTTTTTTTAATAACATAAACATAGTTGTGTAAAATTTCACCACATCACTATAATGATAATTCTGGATAATTTTTCCATACTTTTCATACTTCAGAAATAACGGTAATAGTGAAAGTAGTAAACACACGAAAAATAAACTCATAGATATACAATATTTACTTTCACTCCAATTGCATTGTGCAATTTCCCGACCTAACCATAGATAATGAATTACGCACACGAACATAGGTAATTTAAGGAAACACACTTTGCCTATAGCAATTAACCAACCACGGATTCTAATCTACAGGGTAGGCTAAGGTGTAAGGTGTAACGAAACATTTTAACAAAGGTGTAAGAAACGAAAGGAATGGCTCTGAGTGTTTTTCTAGGGGTATCTTACTCTAAAAATGAGAGTAACAAAAGGGTTTATACGGGGGTTAACTAACCAGTGTAGTTAGCTAATAACACATAACATATAAGGCTATTTGGGTGTAATCCTAGAATTTACCAATTTAGACAAGTCATTCCAATTATATAAAATAATACTTATTATGGTGGTCTCGAATAGTATACAAGCCAAGTTCTAAAGTTTACAAGTCACCGGCACACTCATAGATTTGTGAATTTTGAAAAATCACAATTTTTGAAAATAACGTCATGTGTGCAGCTATGCAACTTAGACTTTAAACAAAAACATGCTAAAAAATTTAAGTTTTGATATATTAAGCACATTTTAAGCATATTTTGAAAAGTTTAGGACAAGTAAGTGTTAAGTGTTCTAATTCTCCAATCCCCCCACTTAAGTTAAACAACGTCCTCGTTGTTTGTATCAAAGGTTAAAAACTGGAAAATAAAAGAATTAGAACAGAAAAACTCCCCTGAGATTTGCTCGGTATGATCCTCCATTAGTAGTAGAGCAAAAATCATCTTTCTTGTGATTAGAACGTTTAAGCTTCATATAAGATGTATCCACAGGAAATGCAGGAATCTATAATACCACCAACACTTTAAAAACACACCTAAGATAAGAAAGGTTCAAACTTGCATAATACATTAGTAGTTAGGAAAAAATAAAACATAAAAACTTAAAATGAAAATCATCAGGTCAGTCGATGCGCCGTATCTTATGGAAGAAGATACGCCGTATCAAGCCTGGAATAAATACGGATCAGAATAAAAGATGCGCCGCATCCTTAACCAGGGATGCGCCGCATTAAAAATAAACTGATAAAAAGTTTTAAATTCGAAAATAAAAAATGCAGAAAAATAAAATAAGATATGACCATCTGCAGGAGATGCGTCGCATCTCATGATGGAGATGCACCGTATCCTCTGCGGTCTGACTGACTCGACACAAACAGAAAATTAAAAGATAAATCCGGGTTGTCTCCCGGTAAGCACTTGTCTTTATTCCAGAGTCTTCAAGTTAGACTCACGTTCAGCTCTTTAGTATCGATCATTGAAGGAGTCGGAAACATCGCGCTCCCTCATTGCCAATTCAGTAATATTGAACACTCCTTGCTCGTCCTTGATTTCCACGCCGTTCTTCTTCAGTATCTGTATAAACAAAGTTCTGTCCCTTTCGGGCAGAGATGACAAAATGATAGACGGGAAATTCTTATTATCATACAGGCATAAATAAGCAAGGTGGGGTGGTAGTTCAATAAACACATCATTATTCAAATTCGTTTTCTCAACTATTCTCCTACGTTTATTAATTACTACACAATCATACCACTCATCATCGGAATCATTAACAACATCGCGTCTAAGTTCGGTAGGTACATTTAGGTCAATAAATTCCTCAAAGTTCTCATCATTAGGATTAGTTGAGTTGTTTTGAATCAATGTTTCCCCCATAAGCCTAGCTTCTAGATCTAGGTCCATACGCTCTCTTAATCCTAGCATGTAGACACCTCTAATTATGCTTTTAATAGGATCTTGGCACTTATAGACCAGTTTATTGTTCCCTACCCTTAATGAGATTTTTCTTTTAAACACATCAATCTTAGCATGGGCAGTAGACAAGAAAGGTCTTCCAAGGATTAAAGGAACCTTAACATCCTCGGGCATATCTAAAATAACAAAGTCTACAGGGAAAATAAACTTCTCAATCTTAACTAGCACATTATTAGCAATCCCTTCAGGTCGTTTTACCGTTTTATCAGCCAATTCAATAAGTAACTTAGTTGGTGCTAATTTTCCTAGTCCAAGGGTAGTGAATGTCTTAAGAGGCATAACACTAACACTAGCTCCTAAGTCAGCTAACACATTATTGAAAGATATATTATTAATTGAACAAGGGAGAGTAAAACTTCCTGGGTCTTTTTCTTTATTAGGCAAGGCAGTTAAATCGGTTGCAGAGCTCCCTTCTTTCATTGTAGCCTTGATCTCTTCTTCAATCTTTGTCTTTTCTTTGAGTAGTCTCCTTAAACTGATTGAAGAATTAAAGAAAAATTCGGGTTTTGCACCATCATTACCATTCATCGATCTTCTAGGTAAATTAGGAGCGACTTCTTCAGTGGTGCTTATGGCCTTGACATGATATCTTGGGTTGGTTTCGGTTGAGCTCGGTAAACTTCCGTATCCCCTTTCTTGAAGAACTTTGCTCATTTGACCAATTTGTTGTTCCAATGCTTTGATCGAAGCTCCTTGATTTCTTGTAGTAGTGTCCGTTGAAGCTCGTATTTCTTTGATCATAGCAGTATTCTCTTCATGTCTTTTAGCAGCATCAGCCATAATTTGCTTGAGAGTGTCATCTAAAGTCTGCCTCCTTTCTTGATAAGCGGGATTGAAGTTGTTCTTTTGATAGAATCCCGGGGTAGCTTCCCTAAATCTTCCTGAAGGTCGGAATGGTTGTCCAAATTGGGTGTAATATGCTTCTTCAAACGTCTCACTTTCATTCTTATTCGGGCAATCTTTAGTGTAGTGAGGTCCTTCGCACTTTTCACATCCAACTTGGGCAGCATACACTCTTTCATCACGCTTCTTCATCTCTCTACTTATTTTATCCAATTGAGCTTGAATAGCAGCAATCCCGTCAAAATTAGTGCTGCTCTTAGATCTAGTAGAGGTCCCATCATGCCATTTCTGAGAATGATCAGCAGCTTCTTGGATCGCTTTCCTAGCATTAGTTGCACTCATTTGAGGTACAGCTCCCTTAGCATCCAAAATCTGTCTAGTAGGCACGTCCAATCCTTGATAAAACAATATTATCTCCTGCATAGGGGTTAGATAGTGTTGAGGACATTTTATTAATAAATCTTTAAATCGTTCCCAAGCTTGATAAAGAGTTTCATCAGGCTCTTGCTTGAAACTGTTGATAGCCTCCATCTTTTTAGCAGTCTTAGCAGGTGGACAATATCTCTTCAGGAATTTGCTCTTCAAACCTTCCCATGTAGTGATTGAACTAGCAGGTTCATTCCTTAGCCACTTGTTAGCAGCTCCTTTTAGTGAGATTGGAAAGATTCTAAGCATGAGTTGATCGTCAGTGACTCCTTCTGAAGTAAACAAATCTGCAATCTCCAGGACCTTTTCGACATGCTCATTAGCGTCCTCATGATCCGTCCCACTGAAAGCATTCTCTCTGAGCTCTTTGAGAAACTGACCCTTCAACTCAAATTTTGACTTATCATCAAACTTTGGTCTAGCAACTCCTGAAGTGTAATCAGCACGGGTACTGTTCATGTATTCCTCCATAGTAGTGTTTTCGCCCATTGTTTCTGTTTCAACTTCCTCTTTTTCTTCAGAAAAGTAATCAAGCTCGAGTGAACTTGAAAGATCAAAGCTTCTTGTGTTGAAAAGCCTTTTAAGCGAATGTAGGGCTCGTTCAGGATCTTCGAAAGGTTGAATCAAGTTCTTAGTCGAACTCCAAGTCATGCACTTCCTGAAATCAACACAAAAGCATCAGTAGGGTATGCCCAAGAAAGTAATATATCAGAAAATTAACAACGAAAACGGAATACGAAAAATTAAAGTTACTGATATCTGCAGACGATGCGCCGTATCCAAAAAGTTGGATACGCCGTATCTTATAATCGTTAAAATTAAATCAGACTTTATTCAGAAAATAGATACGCCGCTTAGAAATTCGAATGCGCCGTATCAATTTTAATTAATCAAAAATCGATATTTATTTAAAATTAAATGCGTCGTATTAACAAAAGTTAATGCGCCGTATTTTCGTTACGTTTCAAAATATAAGATTTTTGATTCAGAAGATGCGCCGTATCGATAAAAATCGATACGCCGTATCTGTTTAATAATTCGAAAACTGTTGTATTTTATAAAAATTGAACGCAATACGCCGTATCTGAGAAATCAGATGCGCCGTATCGTTCGATTTAGCTCAGTACAACGATAGCAGAAAACAAAAAATACGAAAAATAAAAACAAATAAAAACACACGAAAATAAACACAAATAAAAGCAAACAAATAACACACAAAAACAGAAAATATGCAAAATAGTACAATGAATGCAAATTAATCTAATACACAACAAAATTAGCGGTTAGATAAAAAAATTAAAAACCTAATTAAAATACTAATCAAATTAACAGATAATAACAATTCACTCCCCGGCAGCGGCGCCAAAAACTTGATGTGCGTGTGTGTCGTTGCGGTTTAGCAGTATTAATGCCTAATCAATTTTTAAATTTATATTTAGCCGACTTATCAATAACACACACACATTAACGAGCAGTGTACCCTGTCAGTATGAATATAATGGTAAGTAGAGTGTCGATCACTAAGAGTGGAACGTATTATCTAGTTATTCTAATCAGTATTTTAATATATTAAGTTAGCTATATAACTTATTCTAACGCAAGGGGTTCAGCCTGAGAGACTGGCACGATTTGGTTGCAATTAAATAATAAACTAAACCAATAGGCACGAATCAGCAAGTAGCACACACGTACACAGATAAATACTCGAGACAATAAGAGGGTTGTCCTTATGATAAGTAGTTTGTCACTTGTTTTATTGCTAGTGTTATATGAAGTGTATAGTTCGATGCAACGCACCGAGATTAAGTCTTTTCTCGTTGGTTCTAATCTTATCGGCGAGTAAACCCTTAATGATTACTTATGACTATCCCGTTTATCTTTCTCCTACTTTTCTACAGACCATAGAATACATAGGCATCTAATAAACAGGCGAGGGCAGAGGCATGGCGACCCGATCAACGCTCAGCTAGCCACAGAGGTTATCAATGCACTAATAAAAGTCACCAAAGACACTAACATATAAACTTTAATTGATGAGAAAGTAGTTTTAAGGGAGTGCAACCTTTCCGTTGTCACATTACACAAGCCACCAATCTTGATGAATTAAAGTTTACTAACACAATAAAACAAAACTACTTAATGAATTAAACACATGCAACACCTTCTTACAGCTCTTGTATCTTTGATTTGGGTGTGTCTTGTGCTGCTGCCTTGACTGAATTCGTCCTAGGTTTCTGGTCTTCGGTCTTGTATATAATATATGTCACTATCGAATTCGTCTGGTCTTGGGGTATTTATAGTTTCTGTCTGAGGGTGAGATGCGGCGCATCTAGTAAGTAGATGCGGCGCATGTACTTAACTTCGCGTGGGGTCCAAGATTATAATATTCAGGAATATTCGTACACCGCTAGAAGATGCGGCGTATCTTCATCTTTGGATGTGGCGCATGTCCTCTTGTATCTTGGATCGTATCTGGTGAAATATTGATAGTGATGCGGCGCATGTAATGAGTGAGATGCGGCGCATCTGGAGCAGAACAAGTCGGTTATTCTTCGTTGACCAAAGTTTCATATGCGGCGCATGGGATAAATCCATGCGGCGCATTCTTCAAAGTCATGCAGTGGTCTTCATTCTCTTCATTCCAACAACCAATTCCAAACTTGATCATTTTACTCCGTTTTTAGTCCATAATCGCTAAGTTTCACCAAATGCTTGTTTTTACCTGAGAATTACAAAAGTAAACGATTAAGTATCAATCCTCATACATAATATAGTAAAACAAGTCAAATTAATAGGATAAATGATAGTAATAAAATGTACTTATTTGAGTTCATCAGTTGGCTGATCTGCAAGACTTTAAGAAGGTCAATGAGATCTATGCTAAATGTGAGTTAACATTTTGTGATCTTCATCCATTTACTTTGATAATGAATGCGGCCAGTTTTTGAGCTTGAAAAGAATGATAGAAATTACCTGTTGAACAAACAACAAACAACAAACACTCAACCACTAGAGCACTTGGATGTTTGTGTTGAAAGTTTTGAAAACAAAATATAGATGCTTAAAATCGTAGCATTTAATTTGATAATAAATGCGGCCAGTTTTTGAGCTAAAAAACGCAATTCAAATTCAAAATCCTACATTATCTCACAATGAAACGTCTTATTCAAATTAATCATCCTCAATCATTCACACAAACAGATTCAATTTATCTAAATAAATTTATCATATTGTTTCGATCTCCTCTCAATCACAAACAAATCACGCTCATGAAATTAGACCCACGATCATCAAACTAAAACCAAACCCTAAATTTAACCCTAATTAATGGGTTTCAAGACAACACGCACAAAGATCTACCATCATCAACTCGGATGTGTCAATTAACCTATGGTAAGGTAATTCTTATTATGCTTTTTTGTGCGACTGAATCAGATTAGGTTAGTCGATCAGTTTTTGTGTATGATTAATTAAATATTAGTTTTGTATACATTTATGAATTTTGATTTTTAATTTTATTTGTGAAATCAACAATATGAAATTTTATAAATTTGCATGATCCAAGAACTTTGTACTTGCCTCCCACATTTCTCATGAGTTTATCAGGCGCCCAGGTATTTTTGTCTTCAATTCACAACTAACAATCTCTGTTGCAAGTAACTGAATTGTGTTTAATGTAGAGGCAATGGTGGGAGTTCAAGTCGAAACATATGGACAAATTTCTGTTTTTAAAGGTAACGATTGATCTACCACAAATATATCTATTGTCGTAGATGTCGGCTAATTATTTCATGTAACTAAGCAGATGGGAAAATTTTACGACCTCTTTGAAATGGATGCACATGTTGGAACCAAAGAACTTGATTTACAGTATATCAAGGTAAAGCGACCTTTCATGATTCACTTACTGCCATAAATGTTACAGCTTAAATTATGTAAGGCTAATACAAAACCTTGATAGTTTTTATTGTTGCAGCTGGTCTCAACTTTTAGACAAGCTTACTTTTATTTGGAGCTACTAAAATTATTACTTAACTGCCTGCAGGTAAGATTGTAATAACCTGTTGAATTCTGTGATGTCTACACGGCATTAGGAAGTGAGGTGATCATTGTTGATCCTTTTACGCCCATCTATTTTAAGCTTATTTCTGAGAGTTTTTTCGCTATCATGGTAGGTTATGTATGTATGAACTATGATATCTACGAAAAGGATGAATACAAAGCAGGCTTACTATTTGTCTATGGAGTTTTACAGGTTTGTCACGTTGGTTACTCATTAAACGTTGTACCAATTACTACTATTCAACCTTCATTTTGTTTTGTTACTTACCATCAGACAGTGGGGTTAAATAACTTTTTTGTTGATCAGAAGTAGTGATTTAGAGATGCAACTGTTCAAAGGGTGCGTGCTATTGCTGATGTTGATGGCGATCTTATTGTCACCGTTGACTTCCGGTCATTTCTTCTCACTATCAACTGGTATATCCCTATTTTTTTCTAACCCAATGTAATTTGCTCATTCCTGCATTTTTTATTATTATGCCAATTTTTCAAACCTTATAATAATGAATGTAAAAGGGGTTATTTAGCTGGTGTTTCAAACCTTATAATAATGCTGCTATCATAAACAGTATGCATACTCAGTAATAATAATGAATTGTATAGCTTTACATCGCCAGACAATTCGCATGGTAACATATGCACCATCATTACATTTTGCCGTTCTCATTTATTGACTCAGTAATAATAATGAATTGTATAGCTTTACACGGGCTTTTGCAAAAACATTATTCCCACAACACAAACACTGAGCTAAAACAGATGCGAAAAATCAGCTGTTCAGGAGCGTTTTTAATTTGGTTGTAGTGAACTTTGATATACGATATTTTGCTGCGCAGAAATGGTTGATCGCGCGAATTACTCGGCTCAGCAGGTTCTACGATCGCCTGAAACGTGGATTTATGGGCATGTGAATGTTCGGGGTGATGATTTTTTCTTTTTTTCGAGTTTATAACCTTACTTTGTTTGACTTACTAAAAGGTTTTATGTTTTTCAGGTTTTGTATGAACTTTCGAAGACCTTAGCTGAGGACGCTTGGGTAAGCATGACCATCATGTTAAAATGCAAGAATTCTTGATGTTTTAGTTATTAGCGTACTTATGCAACTATGAAAATAATAAGATCTTTATAACGTCGCTAATGGTTTCTCCATGTGTGCTTATTTCAGGCCTTTCACTGCAAGCATGTATCTCTTAAGTAAAGTGTAAGTTTTCATTTCTCCTATGCAATGATATAGTTTTATCTCAATAATCGACAATATGATATAGCCGATTCGGCTTATACTTTGCTCTACAATAATTCAGCCATCAATGAAGAGATTTCCTTGGTATGCCAAGAAATGTTGCACAGTTTAGGGGTGTCTTGATGTGTATACTGTTATAAGATGATTGTAGTGAAATATAATGGGGGTGTTTGGGATCGCGTTTTAAGAACACATTGTGCATTTGAAGAACTATATTTTTAGAAATTAGGTTTTGACCTTTTTATATTGAATTTAGTTTTGTGTTAGATAACGCAAGTAATAGCTTCTTTTCAAATGATTTACCAAACGTATGACTGTTTTGATTTGCTCATGCAATAATTAGATGATCTACTTCAGTACACAATCCCAAACACCATACAAGTGTAGCAGGATATTCTTGGACATAGCCTTTTGGGGCATTGCTTTGGCCCACAGTATATTCTTACGGCTATGTATTGTCGTTACGTTACTGGACTTTTGATGTGCACGATCTTTGTAGAAGTTCAACTGTACTCTATATTATATGAAATCAAATCGAGATGTGTACTGAATTCCATTTTCTGCTAAGGTGTTCAATAACAGGTTCATAATGCGGGTCGTGGGGTTCCTATGGATAAACCAAAGGCAACTTCGAGCATGTTAGCGAAGTGGATGAAGGGATCACTTTCTAAAAATGTAGCTGAGCCAGAATGCATTGCTTCTTCCAGGTAATGTGCTGCAACTATCCATGGACCATATTAAGGGCTTTTTTGCTCTTTATATGTGTTTTTTTAATCTGTATTATATTGTCAACGTATGTGCATGATGTTAATGGAGTTAGATATGATGACCCAGATCAAAATTTGATGTTTTGATATTGATTTTGTTAAGAAATCATAGTTGTAGTTGTAGCATGAATTTTGGGCCAAATTGTGACATGGGTCGGTTTAACGGATATTTTGGGTTTGAGGGGTATAATAGTAATTTCAATGCTGGAACCTTAGATAGATCAGCATGCATATATGGGCATTGGTTTAAAACCAGTGGTTTGCCAATTAACTAAGACATGTATTGTTGGTTTCTGTGTGTCAGTCGTGTGCGCCCAAACAGGGTAAAGATAATCAATCAAGGGTACCGGATATTCACTTGAAGTCGTGGTATCACTTTCCAATAGAAACTATTCGACCCTATGCCTGGGTTGCACGAATATCTCTATGGGATAAAACCAAGTGATGTTCTTGTTCTAGGCACAAAGCAAGAACCGATCGTATTTTAGTGTTTAGGGTTTATGTGTTCGATGTAATTCATGCCATGTGATGATCTCTATTTATAGAGTTCACTCAAAACCCTAGCCCATGGAATTATGTATAATTAACGGCCCATTAATTATCCATAATAGTTTCCATAAATGTAGGAGTCGGTGGTTATACCAGCAGCAGAGTCTTTTGCCTAGCAGCACAATAAATTGTGCTAGCAGCAGAGTCTGAGCCCATCAGCTCAGCAGCACCTTTATTGTTCTAGCAGCAGACACAATAAAGCTAGCAGCAGAGTTGATAACACTAGCAGCAGGATTGATCATGCTATCAGCAGCAATGAAGCTATCAGCAGGAATGACAATGCTAGCAGCAGAATCAACTGCATCAGCAGCATTGTCATTTATACTTAGCAGCTTCACATCAAACCATAATACTAGCAGCAGCAATGAACAATGCTAGCAGCAGAATAGATAATGCTTATCAGCTGCAATGAAGGTAGCAGCACCTTCATTAAGCTAGCAGTACCTTGTTCAAGCTAACAGTACTTTGTTCAAGCTAACAGTACTTTGTTCTACATCAGCAGTACCTTGATGATAACAAACAGCAGAACAATCATAACCACATAAAATGAGTCAGGGTGTTCATTGACCAAATGGGTGTATACTCCATACCTCCAAACCCATTACCAGGTGTAAACTCATCCCTCAAGTGCACTAATTTTTCCAACAATCCTCCCCAAAATTAGTTCACTTCCTTTGCATGAAATTTAAAACACAAAACAAAATATATGCATAAATGAAAATATCTTGAAGATTGAATTTCCATCTTAGTACCTTACAAGTTCAAATATTCGAGAATCAGGGTGTTCTAAGAATTGAACCCTTCAACCCATTTGAATACCTGAATATAAAATACACATACATTTTCAAACACTAAAATACTCCTGACACTATACAAGCCATGTGTCCATATCCAATTAATAAATGTTGTAAAAGCTAAAAGTCCTAAAGCTTCCTGAAGCGGCAAAACTTCAACATTTACATAGGTGGTTCATCTTTTAATCATGCCCCTGCAAAGCACTTTTTCAAAGAAAATTAACCATTAAGAAGTGAAGACTTCATCCTCCTTTCCAGCAGGTCTGAGCACAACCTTGGGATGTAAATAAACAGTGCTCCAGTCCACTAAATGATCAGCTTTCCACATTGAACTCAGCTCCAAAGTTTCCTCAGGAGGGAGTTGGGTGTCTTTACATTCAGTGACTAAGGTGGACTTAAACCCATCCCTTTAGCAGACTTAAAAACCAAGTCTCTAGCCAAACCCTTCGTCAAGTGATCAGCTAAGTTCTGTTGAGATCTTACAAACACTATAGATACCACCCCATTCATGATAAGCTCACGAATCATGCTGTGCCTGACACCTAAGTGTCTAGACTTCCCATTGTACATCTGGCTATAAGCCTTTGCCAATGTAGCAGCACTATCACAACGGATAGAAATAGGTGCTATAGGTTTAGGCCACAATGGAATCTCAAGAAGCAAGTTTTTCAACCATTCAGCTTCTTTACCAGCAGCAGCTAAGGCCACAAATTCAGATTCCATGGTTGAACTGGTAATGCAAGTTTGCTTCTTGGATGCCCAAGAAATTGCACCTCCACCAAGTAGGAATACCCAGCCACTAGTAGACGAATTGTCCTCAGTGTTACTGATCCAACTTGCATCAGTGTACCCTTCTAGTACAGAAGGATAACCAGTATATGAAAGACTATAATCCATAGTTTTCTTCAAATACTTCAGTACCCTCTGAATTGCTTGCCAATGATGAGCACTAGGATTACTAGTATACCTGCTCAGTTTTCCCACAGCAAATGCAATATCAGGTCTAGTACAAGTCATGGCATACATCAAGCAGCCAATTACCCTAGAATACTCAAGTTGAGATACAGCTTTGCCAGTATTAGGCATGAGCTTCTCAGTTGTATCCATAGGAGTACTCACTGGAGTACAATCAAAGCAATTAAATTTCTTTAACACTTTCTCAATGTAATGAGATTGTGAGATAGAAATTTTATTACTTTCATGTTTAATCCTAATACCAAGGATAACATCTGCCTCCCCCATATCCTTCATGGAGAACCTTGATGACAAAAATTCCTTTGTAAGGTCCACTTGATTTTGGTCAGTGCCAAAGATCAACATGTCATCAACATATAGACAAATGATGACTCCTTTACCAGATTCATCAAATTTGCTATATACACATTTGTCAGACTGGTTAAGTGAATAACCACTAGACAAAACCACTTCATCAAACTTTTGATGCCATTGCTTAGGTGCCTGTTTCAGTCCATACAAGGACTTAATCAGTTTACACACCTTGTTGCCAGGCACAATGAAGCCTTGAGGTTGGTTCATGTAAACCTCCTCATCCAGTTCACCATTCAAGAATGCTGTCTTCACATCCATCTGATGTATAATCAAATTGTGAATTGATGCCAAGGCAATCAGCAATCTTATGGTACTGATACGAGCCACAGGGGCATAAGTATCAAAGTAGTCAATTCCTTCCTTTTGTTTAAAGCCTTGAATGACTAACCTTGCCTTGAACTTTTCAATAGTTCCATCTACCTTCATTTTCTTCTTGAAAATCCATTTGCAGCCCAGAGGCTTGCAACCAGGTGGTAGATCAGCCAACACCCAAGTGTTGTTGCCCATGATGGAGTCCATCTCATCATTTATTGCTTCTTTCCAGAAAGCAACATCTTGGGACTTCATTGCTTCATCAAATGTTTTGGGATCATCCTCAACATTAAAGCAATAGGAGTGTTGGTCAGAGACCTCATCCCTTGTTCCTTCAATTAAGTACAATTGAAATTCAGGTCCAAAAGATTTTGGAGTCCTCACCCTTGTGCTCCTTCTGAGCTCAGGTTCAGGTTGTTGTTCCACAACCTCATCAGGGACCTCATCAGAGGTTTCTGATACACCAACATCATTGGTTCCATAAGGAATCCTCTGACTTGGTCTAGGGACTGAAGAGAATCTATTCTCATCAAAATTTGCATCCCTTGATTCAATTATTGAGTTAATTGAAACAGACTCATTAGGTTCAATAACATAAAACCTAAATGCCTTGGAATGCTCAGCATATCCAACAAAGATGCATTCAATGCCTCTTTCACCCAAAGTTTTCAATTTTGGATCAGGGAGTCTTACAACTGCCCTACAGCCCCAAACCTTGAGATAATTCAAGTTTGGTTTCCTTTTAGTCCAGAGTTCATAAGGGGTAGTCTTGTTCCTTTTGTTAGGAACCCTATTTAGCAAATAGCAAGCTGTCAACATAGCTTCTCCCCAGAACCCTTGACTCAGTCCAGAGTAGGACAACATGGAATTAACCATCTCCTTTAGCACACGGTTTTTCCTTTCAGAAATTCCATTTTGCTGAGGAGTATAAGGGGCAGTCGTTTCATGGATTATACCAACAGACTGGAAATACTGAGTATCCATGTACTCACCTCCCCTATCAGTCCTTAATCTCTTGATCAGGGACTCTTGTTGCAATTCAACTTCAGTCTTAAATACTTTAAATTTATCTAATGCTTCATCCTTAGTATGCAATAAATAAACATAGCAATACCTAGAAGCATCATCAATAAAAGTAACAAAGTATTTCTTATTCCCCAAAGAGGGAGTAGCATGTAAATCACATAAATCACTATGTATTAATTCCAATATCACAGATTCACGTTTTACATCTTTAAATGGTTTCTTAGTTATCTTGTTCATCATACAAGTATTACACTTTTCAGTGTCCATGTCAAATGCTGGGATTAACCCATCCTTAGACATATCTTGCATTCTTTTAAAGTGTACATGGCCAAGTCTAGCATGCCAAAGGGTTGAATCATATTGTTTAGATGACAACATACAAGCAGAATCAATCACATCATGAACAATATTAAGTCTAAACATGTGATTACATAAATAACCAAAACCAATAAATACACCATTTTTAGACAAAACAAACTTATCAGATTCAATAACTTGTTTGTAACCATAATTATTTAAAACACTACTAGAAACCAAGTTCTTCCTAATAACAGGAACATGCAAAACATTCAATAAAGTAACAATCTTTCCAGAACTAAACTTCAACTCAACACTTCCTCTTCCATGCACCAGGGCTGTTGACTCATTCCCCATATGAAGAATAGAACCATCATTCATTGACTCGTAGGTCTTGAACCAGCTTCTATCTTTACACACATGGATTGTAGCTCCAGAGTCAACCCACCAAGCAACATCATCATCCTGCACAAAGAATAATTCAGATATATATGTAACATAATAAATCCAAAAAGACTTATTAAATATATTCTGACCTTTCAGGGAATTGGAGTTACCATTCCCACTTGTGCCTGATCCATTGGTCTTATTGCCAATCTTTCCACCTTTACAATCCTTCCTGAAGTGTCCAGTTTTACCACACTTCCAACAAGTAGCTTTAGACTTCTTGTTAGGATCAATTTTGGTGTTATCATGATGCTTACGCTTGCCCTTGTTGTCATTGTACCTGGTGGAGTTGTTATGCTCTACCATATTGACAACTGATGGACCAGCAGCAGTGCTGCTCTTTGGCTTGTCAATTTCATGCTCCTTGAGTGATTCCTCAATTCGCAAATGACTGCCCAACTCAGTAAGAGTTAACTCCTCCTTCTTATGCTTAAGCATATGCTTGAATTCTTTCCAAGAAGGAGGTAGCTTATCGATGATACAAGAGACTTGAATAGCCTCATCCATGTTCATCTTGTGTTGTGTGAAACGACCAAGTATACCAAGAAGTTCATTGTATTGGTCCATGACCGGTCTAGAATCGACCATTTTGTAATTGTTAAAATTACTTACAAGAAACTTCTTACTTGATGCATCCTCTGCCATGTATTTGGCTTCCAGAGAATCCCATAGTTCTTGAGAAGATTCAACGTTTTGATAGATATCAAAGAGAGTATCAGACATACCATTGAGGATTAAACCTCTGCAGACATAGTCATCGTTCTCCCACTTGCTTCTGGCCCTCATCTGTTCCATCGTAGCATCATCCCCATAATCAGTAGGAATAGGTGTGGTCAGAACAGTCACCACATTCATGCTGGTCAGCAGGAACTTCATCTTCTTTTGCCACCTTCGAAAATCCACACCTTCAAACTTTTCCAACTTGGAAAAGTTAGCAGCTATTTGTCTCATAGCAGCAGCCATTGATTATCTCAAAATAGTTTCTATTGATTGTTGGTTTCTGTGTGTCAGTCGTGTGCGCCCAAACAGGGTAAAGATAATCAATCAAGGGTACCGGATATTCACTTGAAGTCGTGGTATCACTTTCCAATAGAAACTATTCGACCCTATGCCTGGGTTGCACGAATATCTCTATGGGATAAAACCAAGTGATGTTCTTGTTCTAGGCACAAAGCAAGAACCGATCGTATTTTAGTGTTTAGGGTTTATGTGTTCGATGTAATTCATGCCATGTGATGATCTCTATTTATAGAGTTCACTCAAAACCCTAGCCCATGGAATTATGTATAATTAACGGCCCATTAATTATCCATAATAGTTTCCATAAATGTAGGAGTCGGTGGTTATACCAGCAGCAGAGTCTTTTGCCTAGCAGCACAATAAATTGTGCTAGCAGCAGAGTTTGAGCCCATCAGCTCAGCAGCACCTTTATTGTTCTAGCAGCAGACACAATAAAGCTAGCAGCAGAGTTGATAACACTAGCAGCAGGATTGATCATGCTATCAGCAGCAATGAAGCTATCAGCAGGAATGAAGCTATCAGCAGGAATGACAATGCTAGCAGCAGAATCAACTGCATCAGCAGCATTGTCATTTATACTTAGCAGCTTCACATCAAACCATAATACTAGCAGCAACAATGAACAATGCTAGCAGCAGAATAGATAATGCTTATCAGCTGCAATGAAGGTAGCAGCACCTTCATTAAGCTAGCAGTACCTTGTTCAAGCTAACAGTACTTTGTTCAAGCTAACAGTACTTTGTTCTACATCAGCAGTACCTTGATGATAACAAACAGCAGAACAATCATAACCACATAATATGAGTCAGGGTGTTCATTGACCAAATGGGTGTATACTTCATACCTCCAAACCCATTACCAGGTATAAACTCATCCCTCAAGTGCACTAATTTTTCCAACATGTATCTCTTTTTTGGGTAGCTTACATATTGCAGAATACTACGTACTATTTTAAGGTTGGAAAAATAAGTATGCATAAATATCTTGAATGCACATGTTTACTTGATTTGAGTAAGAGTTAATATGTATATTCGAAAAATCGGGAATCATGATTGAAATAACTGACAAGTCAAAACATAGTTTACAAATCGAGATGTACATAGTGTTTAGTCTGTAGCACTAAGAAGCATGTTTTGTTGTGAAATTTGTTTATATGTGCGTGTGGCTGTGGTAGAATCTCACGTGGATTGTTATATAGTTGTATAGAGTTGTTAGGAAACATAATATAGTTGGCGGTACTTACTCAAAAGTTATAGTATAAAAAAAATATAATCTATCATCTAAATCGAGGCCACATGAGCTGATTCTAAGCTTATTAAATTCTCACTAGCTGATCACGCAAGCTTTTGTCATTAACGTTATTGTTCAGGTCATATATTGGCTCATATATTGGCTGAAAGAGAATAGGAAGGAAAAAAACTTTCTGCAATTTCTGATTCTCATTCTTGAATGACTGAATAATGATATTGAAAATGTGTATGGGTTTTGGACTTTTGCACATCGCTTATGCTATTGATTTGTGATGCAGGCCAAGTTTTTACTGAATTTGAATGGGAAGATACGCCAGATATGTAGTGGCACGGTTGGCGTTACTAAAATTAGTGATATATTTGCTGCTTACAACAAGTGTTCGTTCCAGTATGCAGGCCGTGTTATGAGTACTAGAGAAGAGAAGGTAATCAATCCTGCCCGAGTACAAGACTAGATACAGAAGACTCAAAGGTTAGCGTATCATACATTTTCAGTCTTCATGAACGTTAACTATAAAAATTCAAACTTTCATCAATGCAAATGATTCTTTTATCAGGAACTCGATATTTGATGGTCATGATGATGAGGGTGTAACAATTCACAATTTTGAGGTCATTATTTAATTATTTAATTTTACTTAATATATTTATTTTAAGTAAATTCGCTCTTACGAATAACTAGATAGGTTATTCCGCGTACATCGTTAAACGTACATTTAACTCAAACCGATACCTAACGATACTCAGTATAATTATTTGTATGCATTTTGGTTTCTTACAATCATATTTTAAATATCCCATTTTTACTTTTTCATTTTTAATTAAACTTTGTACATTTTGCGTTTTACGCATTTTTTGTCTACGTTTGCAATTTTTGAACAACAATTAATCATCCAACAAGCTCAAGGATCACCTAAAATATCAAAATAGGTTTTGATGTCAAGTTTTAATATTTTTGTAAGTTTTGTATTTTTATGTTACCCGGTTTTAAGTTTCGTGACTTAAAGGCTTAACGTTAGTAATTACCGGGAGCAAACTATACACTATATCACTATATACTATACAAGATAAGCTACATATTCCTCTCTTTTTTTCTCCTTGTTCCACGTCTAAAAACATACATATGTCTTTGTAAGAATTTTTCTTAAACATTACTATGACACATGTACAATTGATTTGCATGTTCTCTTATAATATACTAAACTAGATCTCACAAAAATACACCACAACCACTTGTGTCCTCTCTTCTTGTTATGCTAACTCAGCCCACAAACACCCTCAATATTGTTTTTCACTTGTTCTTTTAATCCTATGTTGGAGATCATGAGTTGCTAGTTATATTCTCGGTCCATAGTTCTTGTTTTTGTTCTTGATCTCATCATTTCACCACTAAATCTTTGTAAGGAAACCACCTCCATTTTCATTTCATCTCTGTAACTTCTATCATTTTATGTATTTTATATGTTTCATATGTTTATTATGCTTGGTACATGCTTTGAATTACTAGAAAACCTAATAAGGACTAGACATGCAAAACTACTTTCTGACCAGGGGTAAAAACAGAATAAACTGATTTTATCACTGGACTTTGGACCTTAAATAAAAATATTTGGTTATAGATCAATGTATGACGGTCGTTTTTCCGGGTATTTCATTGAGTAACTCATTACGATAATTAAACTAAAAATGTTTTCGTGAAACATGTCAAATTTTGAGTAATAGATTCTAAACATAAAAAGCTCATTGATCTAATCATTTTCATTACTTGGCCCAGTTTTATGAAATGTAGCTAACATCTTAACTTAAACGTGGCCGCAAAAATGGGGTTAAGCGGGCTTGTAGAACTCTAGATATCGCATTTTTCCCAGGAGTGTTGTGATGCTGTTAAAATCAGAACAGGGTAGTTAAGGGTAAATTGGTAATTTCACTACTGTTAGGAAATTTTTGACTCTGTGGGATCAACAAATCTAGTTAGTACAAGAAAATTATGCGTTAATGTCTAAAAGTACTCCAAGTGTTTTAATTTTCTTAATTCGGGTCATTAGTTAGTTATGTGTAAAGTATGTAAAAATTCAAGTGTAGGGAGGATGCAAGATCCCTTTAATGTATTATTTTGGATGGTAGGGCAAGAGTGTATGAAAAAAAAATCGAAAAAATGAAGAAAAAAAAAATAGAAAAAGAAAAGTGAAAAAACATATGGACTACCTTCCCGTTTCTTTTATGTTTAAGTTAAAATAGTGTCAAGAAAAATACAAAAAGAGTTAGTAGTTAGCGATTCGAGTCGAGTCTTGGCTTAGTAACGCCTCATTGTACATGTAATTGACCAAGATGATTGACTTGCCACCAGTAAAAATTCCCTTTATCCAACAAAATCGTATTTTCCATATCCTTACACCTAACGTTACAACCCTTTAAAAGCCCTCTTTGATAGTTTATCCTAGGTGCTTACGCCAATGTGGTGGAGGTTTGATCTGTTCCCAAGCCTATGGTAATCTATGTGGTATGACAGGTAGAGAGTGTTTCAATTTCAACTTTTCCATATGTGTTATATAACTTTATACACCCGAGAGATGTGAGAATCCAAACACTTTATGTGAGGTGCTAGTATATAATTTTCGTGCTTATTTTGACTAACGTGGAACGATTGTATGTTGTAATTACTTTTATATTAATGTTAAATGACCCCTAACTTGTAGATTGATTAGAATAAAAGCCCATTTGCTTGAGGACTGTTGGTCCACGAATTGTATGTGGATCTCTAAGTATTTTTGAATACTTAGTAGATGATCTGGATAAATCCAATCAACCTAAGTGAGAAACTCTTAACGATTGGTAATGTTAATGCGGAAACTTAACAAGAACAATGAAGAACACACACAGAGTTAACACTAACTTCGTATATTACTTTGATATTGATTGTGTAAAACTCGTATAACTCACTTGTTAAACTAACAATCTTAGGGATCCTTTTATACACCAAGGAAACCCTAATACTAACCGACTAAAAAGATATTCATGAATCTTCTATAAAGATACTTACACGTTTTGTATCTTTTCCTAACTTATCTCTAACAAACTTTCCTTTGATCACGACCAGACTTAATGATGAGTGTCTAAATACTCATCATTTCTTTCACATTTTGACTGCAAAAACATTTAAAAACATGCAGTTATGCTTCAAAATTCAGAAAATATCATTGGATTGTGTTTTTATATGTTTCAGATGCAAAATGATTGAAAACAAGTAAAAATGAACAAAATTTGCATAAATGGCAAGTCTAGTCCCTCGAGTTTCAAAAGTTGTCAAAATTAGTCCTTGGTTTGCAAAAATGGAAAATTATCTTTTATGGTCCTTGTACTATTGAAACTTGGCATGAATGATCCTTTGATAAACTTTGAAACAATTTCACATTTCACCCTTCAAAATTCAGAAAATACAATTATGGTCCTTGTGATTAAACTACAAACCAACCGGACCCTATTTTAAAATAAACCCAAATCCTACCCAAAACAACAAACCATTTCCACCGCCTTATGTCCTCTCCTCACCCACTCCTGACAATCCTACCTCCTACCTCATGCTTTCCTCTGATAACACTCCACCCTCCTCCTTAGCTACTCACCAAGTCCCACGTGATCAGAAAAAGATAAAAACCCACTTGGCTCATTTCCCGCCAAAAAGCAAATTGGACGAACCAGATCGATTTTAACCAATCCAACGGGTGGGAATGAATCAGAAGAGAGAGATGATGCCTTTGGGTTGATATTAAAAGAGAGAAGAAGCAGGAATGAAGAGTATTAGTTTTTAGCTTAGTTTAGTTTTAGTACGTAGGTAGTGTAATTCACTTTTCAAGTTGTAATTCTCACTTCCAGTTATTAATTCAAGTTTAATTCAGTTAAAGTAATCCAATTGCAAAGCACTCTTGTTCTAATTTTCATTTATGCTAAGTTTCAAATTATCTGATAAGTCAGAATAAGCTCTAAACCTGTTAAGTAACAATCAAAAGCCTCAATCAACCTTGTGATGCGTGGTTTTGCAACCTTACAACAGGTTTTACCTCTCGAGGGATCTCAAGAGGCTTACAACCCCACCAGGCAGTGTACCTGACCGATGTAGTATAGTGTAGTGGTAAGTACGGGGGATTGATCGTTCTCCACAGGGAATAGTGTTCGTTAGGTATGAAAGACTACTCTAATAGGTCTAAGGGTTGAGGAAGATTCTTTTTTATGTTTTTATATTTTTTATGAAAGCAAGTAAAATCTCGGGTTTGAAAGAGTGGGCGGAATTAGTTGCTAGTCAACTAACCCAAATTACTACGAATGCAAATAAAATAAATAACTGAAAATAAAAAGTTGGTGAAAACTTATGTGTAGAGAAATGTGTTCACTTAGATTTCCTTACTCCCTAACTATCTTTTACCAGTTGATTAGTGTGTATTAGTCGCGTGGATGACGGGTGTATTCCTTAATACCAATCGTGGGGTGGCGTACGTACTTCCCCAACTCTACAAGCTCCTACTTCACTCCTATGTCGATCCGGCTAGGAAGCTCCTAACATGGGATCACTAGAATTCGCTTGTGCATTAAATACAACCATAAAAACCTTTAGTACGCATTTGGTTCATGTTTCTTAAGACGTTCAAGCAAGTTACCGAATAGGAAGTTAGCCAGTTTTCTTAAGCCTAACATAGATAAACAATCATCCAATACAACTAATAACACACTAATAACCAATAATCAATAGCTAGGTTTCATTAGATCTAAGCAAACACAAGATAAATCTAGCCTAACATATTAACCAAAAGACAAGAACAAGATAGAATCAAACAACACATAGACATATTGAATGATTAATTGATAACTTATCTTTAATGTAACATGGAAGATCTCAAGGCAAAAAGCCTTGAAAAAGATGCTAAAATCGTCTTAGGGTTTTCTCCCAAAAATTCCACACTAAGTTCCACACTAATGACAAAAAATTAGAAAACTATATATAGACTTTTACATCTGACGGCGTCACGTTATGGAGTGTGACGCCGTCACCTCGCCGCTTCTAGGGTTCCCGGATGACCTTCTTGACGCCGTCCCTCTTTAGCTCTCCAAAATCCGTTCTGGCTTATCAAGGCTTGACGCCGTCAGACCTTGAACGTGACGCCGTCCCTCTCTAAATTAAGCCGTGACGACCTTGATCAGGTTAAAGCGTGACGCCGTCATAATTCACATGCAATTTTCACTGGCTTATCATGAGTAAATTTCACATCCACCTTTTCTTGCCAAGCCATGACGCCGTCTGGAGTAAATCCTGACGCCGTCAAAGGTAACTTCCAGCACAATTTTGAGACTTTGTCGTTTTCTTCACTTTTATGCTCCAAAAACGTCCAAAATGCCTCCTTTTCCAGATTTCTCCTCAAAAGTACCTAAAATGACAAAAGGAACGATTTAGGGCAATATTTGATCAAATAAATACGATTTAGGGCTTAAATGACCCCTTAAAAGCGGTACACTTTTCGCTTCATCAAATACCCTTACACTTGAGATTTGCTTGTCCTCAAGCAAATGCGCTTTTATTCTAATCAAAATACAAGTTAGGGGTCATTTAATGCTAACATAAAAGTAATTGCAACAAATAATCGTTCCACTTTAATCATAATAAGCACGGAGATTACAAACTAGCACCTCACAAGTAGTGTTTAGATACTCACATCTCTCAAGTGTCATCAAAATAAATCTCATAAATGGAAACGGATAATATCTCTCACTACCTGTCATAGCAAATAGATTACCATAGGCTTGGGAAAGGATCGAAAACCTCCTCCACTAGGCGTAAGCACCTAAGATAAACTATCAAAGAGGGCTTTTAAAGGGGTTATAACGTTAGGTGTAGGGAAAAGGAAAACACGGTTTTGTTGGATAAGGGATATTTTACTGGTGGCGAGTTAAAGATCTTGATCAATTACATGTACTATACAACGTTGCTAAGCCAAGACTCGACTCAATCTTAAGCTAATGAAAGAAAATAACAAAAACATAAAATAAACATAAAATAAAACGGGATGGTAGTCCGTATGTTTTTTCTACTTTTCTTTTTCTCATTTTTTTGTATTTTTCTTGATTTTTGATTTTTTTTTTTTTTTTTTTTTTTTTTTTTTTTTTTTTTTTTTTCATACACTTTTGCCCTACCATCCAAAATAATACATCATAGGGGCATTTCATCCCCCTTACACTTAAACTTTTACATAACTTTACAAATAACTATTCTAATGACTCGAATTAAGATAATCGAAAAACTTGGAGTACTTTTAAAATATTTAGCACATATGGGGGTAATAAATGATGTTCTTCCCCATTACTCCATTACACTAGTACTTTACCCATGAGTCCCAATCGTCCCAAAATAATATGTACAAGGATATGACTCGACTTAGCAACCATGTAATCAACTAGATAATTAACTTGGGTTTAAACAAATGTTGTCACAATAATGCACTAAAAATGAGTGCATACAAGGTAGGCTAAGGCGATTTGGGTGTACATTTTAGTGGGGTGTAACAAATTCTTCCTTTAAGTAAAATGCTTAAAGGTCGAAACGAAAAGATAGGCTCTGAGGGGTGTACTAGGGGTATCGTGTACTAAAAATGAGTACAACGCAAATGGTGTGGGAGAATTACTTGACCAATGTAGCCAAAGTAATTATAACAAAAACACAGGTGTAAAACAATGGGTTAATCCTAATGCCTCTTATCATGTAGTAAATCTAACTACATGAATGTAGTCTCACTTGTGGCCTTGGAATGGTCCTAACGCAAGTTCTAGAATCTAAGTGCTACCGGTACACACATCATAGCATAAATGCTTTTCCTACCAATTCTAGGGGCGAACCTCACATATTTGGGGGTGGAAATTTTTTTAGTGGTACGGTTTTTTTGCTAGTCATATAACTCCTATCCGTGAGACGCTCATTAAGATCAAAGTTTCACTCCTATATGTTGTAAAAAAATTTAAATTTGGCACTAAAATTGCCCTAACAGGTATTTCTCTCAGTTTTATTACACATCAACTATTAAACAAACAAAAATCAAGCGTAATAGCATTCTCTAAAAATCGTATTTTTACCCCCCCCCCCCCCCTTACACTTAAGATGAACATTGTCCCCAATGTTCAAATAACAAATGTAAAAGCATAAAGTAAAAGAATGAAATCAAATACTCCCCTGATTCGCTCGGTGGATAATGAAATAACACGGTTAAATCTTCTTCCAAGGTAATGTAGAAGCTCCATGACTAATGCATCGCCATAAGCTTGATTCCATATACATCTCCTTGTCCAAAATAACCTGTTAAACCTGAGAAAACAAACACGAGAACCTGCATAACATCGGCGGGATAAATCTATATATAAGGATATAATGCTTGTGGAATGATAATTTTGCAGATTCCTTGAGATTATAAGTTAGAGATTTAATAAAAACTTTTTATGAAAACAAAACTTTCAAAAATTTCTGAAAATTAAATCTGACGCCGTCAGGTTATAGACCCTGACGCCGTCAGAAATGATCTGACAAAAATTCTCATTTTAAGTTTCCGGAAAATTTCTGGAAAAACCTTTACCTTACTTCCTGGAAATCCTGCAAAACATCATTATGACTCGATACAAGCATTTGACTCAAACAAATACTAATATGTATGTTAATTTATTATTATTACGATTCATGTTAATTTGTGTTCTAATAAACCGATTTAGATTTCCCTTACACTTACCTTTTGCAAAATACCTTTATATGTAGTTAAGACGAAGTTAAAAACAAAATAAAGCATTTTCACAATTTAGTTTTGAACATGAATCAATAAAAATAAAAATTAAACATACATACGGAAACAAATAAAATCAAACAAACAAAGAAATAAACACAAAAAGCAAATAAAGATTGGGTTGCCTCCCAAGAAGCGCTTTTCTTTATTAACGAGTCTTGTAGCTAGACTCAAAGTCACGCTACCTTATATAAGTAAGCTCGTCATCGAGGACGTCTTTAGGGTTAAGCTTGGATTGAAGTTTCCTATTGGTCCGCTTAGTACGATATATCTTTTCAAACTTCTCTCCATCCGGGTCATACAATGTCATCTTAATATGCCATGACCCATCTCCATCTTTGGGTGGTTTGTCCCAATCCCACTTGTGATCATCCTCCTCACAAGTCCACTTATTCATCCCTAGGTTAATTGGCAAAACTCCTAGGAACTCAATCATCCTTCTAAAAACTAGAGGGTCTTCAAATGGATCCAATTCGGTGTCCCTAGCCAAGAGTTGTTCTACCGTATGTGTTCGGTTCACAAAGTCCTCTTCTAGGTAAAATGGGCGTTGGGGTCCTATGAAGCCTCTATCTATCCAAGGTCCATATCTAGATGGTCTCCTATTTAATTCTAACCAATGGGGTGTCGGTTCCTCACTAGTATCATAGGCGTGTTTCTTAACATCATAGACTGACCAAGTATCTTCTTCTCCTATCGCTATCTTAGATTCCTTACAATCAATCATAGCACTAGCGGTCGCCAAAAATCCTCTACCTATCAACAAGGGGCATGTAGGGTCGCTAACCATATCAAGGACGTGGAAATCGGCTAAAATGGTTAGTTTTCCAATGTGTACTAACACGTCCTTAACTACTCCAACCGGGTAAGCAACACTTCCATCCGCTAAACCTATTATCACCTCGGTTTCTTCAAGTTTTCCTAGTTTTAGAGAGGTGTAGAGAGGTAACGGAAGTAAGTTAAGGCTTGATCCAAGATCGGCTAATGTGTCATAAGCCTCCGAATTACCGATCTTGCAAGGTAGAACAAATAGGCCCGGATCATCTAATTTCTTAGGTAGCTTATTTTGAACAAAGGCGGTCCCTTTTTCGCCTAACTTGAGCTTCTTTTCATCCAACTCATCAACAACCGGACTTTCAAGGTGGAGCTCCTTGAATTCTTCGTCAAGGTTTTGAGTGGGAGGTGTTTCAACTATGTTGTTGACCAATTTGGATGTCATAACTTCTTGGTCATTTGGAACGACTTGGGTTTGTTTGAAACACGTGCTCATGGAATTGACCGAATAATATTGTGGACAAGAACTAGGAGACGAAACCGACGAAATGGCGTTGACGTTTAGTTTCGGGTTCTTGACCGTGTTACTAGGGAGTGCTCCCATTTCTCGGTCATTGAGGGCTTTCAACAAAGTGTCAATCTTATTGGTCATCTCGCTTTGTTTTTGTTTGAAATCGGCTTCAAACTTGGCAAAACGAGCTTCTTGAGATGCCATAAATTGAGACATCATTCCTTCAAAGTTATCGGTACTACCATTGCCGGAAGGATTGTTGTTGAAAGTACGGTTCGAGTTGGAACCGCTTGATTGGAAACGATTAGGTGGGTTGGAAGAATTGGTTTGTTGTGTGTTTTGGTTTTGTTTCCACCTAAGGTTCGGGTGATTTTTCCATGAGGGGTTGTATGAATCACCATAAGGGTTTGGCTCGGGTTTGAAAGTGTACCACTTGTCTCCCGCTCCGTCGGTATGCGAGGATGCGTAGTCCACAAAAGCTTGTTCGGGGAGTTCCATGCAATCACGAGTGTCGTGGGGACCACTACATAATTCACATGAAGAAGTGATTTTGTTCAATTGGCTTGAAGGTTTAGGAGCCTCGTAGGATTTCATGAGAAACTTGACTTGGTCTTCAAGTTCTATGATCCTACGGTCGGAAGTGCTTGAATTGTTCGAAGGCAAAGATATTGCCTTGACCGTTTTATTCAAATCACGGGGATCACTCCAACTTTCGTTGTCATAAAGAGCAAGATCCTCTAGGAGAGCCCATGATTGTTCCGCACTTAGATCACGTAGCTTACCACCGGCTGATTGGTCAATGGTTTGCCTTGTGTAGAGATTGATATGGTCATAGAAGATTTGGACTTGGAGCCAAAGTTCTATGCCATGATGAGGGACTTTTTGAATTAAGTCCTTAAATCGAGTCCATGCCTCGTAGAGAGTTTCGCCTTGACGTTGTTGGAACATCAAGATATCATCCCTTAGCTTGGTAGTTCTTCCCGGTGGGAAAAACTGAGCAAGGAAACGAGTGGTGAGATCATCCCAAGAGGTGATGGATCCTGCGGGTTGACGCTCTAGCCATTGACTAGCTTGGTCCCGCAGAGAGAATTGGAAGAGACGCAATCGGGTCGTCTCTCGAGTGGCAACATCAAGGTCTATAGAATCAACAATTTTGAGAAAGTCCTTGAGATGTTGATTAGGATCTTCAGAACGAAGTCCATGGAATGCGCATCCGCTTTGCACCAACCGGATGGTGTCGGATCGCAAGGGTGTGACATTGGCTCCTTGAGTGAGCTCAATGGTGTTTCGATAGCCATGGTGGCTAGGACGGGAGTACTCTCCTAAAGTACGGGCTCTAGGAGGTGGTGGTTGTTGTGGTGGTGGGTTGTTGGGATTAAGGATATTACCATCTTCCATGATGTCGAATGGTAATGGTTACGAACAAAGAAACGAAGAAAATAGATAGACTAAAGAAAACCTAGAAAAAGAAAATAAAAATCTCACTAGAAAGGAATCTAGTGAGTAGACCTATAAAATAAAAATTCAACCTAAACAATAACTATTCCCCGGCAGCGGCGCCAAAAACTTGATGCGTGGTTTTGCAACCTTACAACAGGTTTTACCTCTCGAGGGATCTCAAGAGGCTTACAACCCCACCAGGCAGTGTACCTGACCGATGTAGTATAGTGTAGTGGTAAGTACGGGGGATTGATCGTTCTCCACAGGGAATAGTGTTCGTTAGGTATGAAAGACTACTCTAATAGGTCTAAGGGTTGAGGAAGATTCTTTTTTATGTTTTTATATTTTTTATGAAAGCAAGTAAAATCTCGGGTTTGAAAGAGTGGGCGGAATTAGTTGCTAGTCAACTAACCCAAATTACTACGAATGCAAATAAAATAAATAACTGAAAATAAAAAGTTGGTGAAAACTTATGTGTAGAGAAATGTGTTCACTTAGATTTCCTTACTCCCTAACTATCTTTTACCGGTTGATTAGTGTGTATTAGTCGCGTGGATGACGGGTGTATTCCTTAATACCAATCGTGGGGTGGCGTACGTACTTCCCCAACTCTACAAGCTCCTACTTCACTCCTATGTCGAGCCGGCTAGGAAGCTCCTAACATGGGATCACTAGAATTCGCTTGTGCATTAAATACAACCATAAAAACCTTTAGTACGCATTTGGTTCATGTTTCTTAAGACGTTCAAGCAAGTTACTGAATAGGAAGTTAGCCAGTTTTCTTAAGCCTAACATAGATAAACAATTATCCAATACAACTAATAACACACTAATAACCAATAATCAATAGCTAGGTTTCATTAGATCTAAGCAAACACAAGATAAATCTAGCCTAACATATTAACCAAAAGACAAGAACAAGATAGAATCAAACAACACATAGACATATTGAATGATTAATTGATAACTTATCTTTAATGTAACATGGAAGATCTCAAGGCAAAAAGCCTTGAAAAAGATGCTAAAATCGTCTTAGGGTTTTCTCCCAAAAATTCCACACTAAGTTCCACACTAATGACAAAAAATTAGAAAACTATATATAGACTTTTGGATCTGACGGCGTCACGTTATGGAGTGTGACGCCGTCACCTCGCCGCTTCTAGGGTTCCCGGATGACCTTCTTGACGCCGTCCCTCTTTAGCTCTCCAAAATCCGTTCTGGCTTATCAAGGCTTGACGCCGTCAGACCTTGAACGTGACGCCGTCCCTCTCTAAATTAAGCCGTGACGCCCTTGATCAGGTTAAAGCGTGACGCCGTCAGAATTTACATGCAATTTTCACTGGCTTATCATGAGTAAATTTCACATCCACCTTTTCTTGCCAAGCCATGACGCCGTCTGGAGTAAATCCTGACGCCGTCAAAGGTAACTTCCAGCACAATTTTGAGACTTTGTCGTTTTCTTCACTTTTATGCTCCAAAAACGTCCAAAATGCCTCCTTTTCCAGATTTCTCCTCAAAAGTACCTAAAATGACAAAAGGAACGATTTAGGGCAATATTTGATCAAATAAATACGATTTAGGGCTTAAATGACCCCTTAAAAGCGGTACACTTTTCGCTTCATCACCTTATCTCGTTATAAGCTTATATAAGTTATTGATAGCTTTTTGTAAGCTTATACTAGAGATATCAGTTCTAAAATTCAAATGATGAAGAAGGTCAACGAAAGTCAACCTGGGTGAAATAAGCTGTTTCTGGGGGTCTAAGCTATTCAGGAAGGCTTTAGTAGTGTTTTCTAGCTTGTGTGAACAAGCTAGGAGTGGTTCAGTTCTTGGTTCATTGTTCTCAGTCTTGGATCACTTGTAAGCCTTAATTTCCATTTTATGCTTTCTACTGTAGTTGTGCTCATTAACTGCTTTTCTCTGTGATTGTAAGCTTATTTGTTGTATTAGAGTTAAAATATTGCTTAATATCCCATGCTTGTTAATCAGTTTCTATAGTTGCTCAATATTTCATTTTCACAGTCATTTGTAGTATATTATTGATTCTCTTGATATTGTTGTTAGTTCTAGTGTTTAAGTGCTCTATTCAGTCTATTATTTCATTATATGTGCTATGGTTACAAGCTCATGGTCTAAATCAGTTGTATGTGTTGAAAACCTCAAAATCATCTTTTTAAAGGAGTGTTTGGATTTAATGTGTTAACTGTGGTGAAGATTGTTTGTGTTGTTGTTCTTGTTTGATGTACATCACAATAGGTCCATATATCTCAGTGAAGTCATAAAAACCAGTTCCCCTTTGTTAAAAAGTCAAAATGATCTTTGATTTCCAACTCAGCTTAACTGTTAGGATTTTGGATTTGCTTAATCATGGATTTGCTTGCTAAAGTGTTTCATATAGCTTAATTCCTTTTCATAGTAGCTTAATATATCAATCTCAGTTCACTAGATTGAATTAAACTTCACCTTAGTCAACTTAGTGTTTATATTTAAAAAAGTCAAAAATGTCATATCTGGTAAAATGGAGCAGTTTTCTAGATCACATGTAGGGTTTAAAATAGATTGGAAATAGATAAATTTTGTTTATTTGTGTTATTTGGTTGCTTGTTTATCTGAATCAAGAAGAAAATTTCATTTTCAAATTAATTTGCTTATTGAAAAGTGGTCTTGAAGTTACCTGTTTGGCCATTTACCTGCCCTGCACCCAGCTCAAACCAGTTTGACCAGTTTTTCATTGCCCCATAACTTGCTCATTTCTTGGGCTTAGTCCTTGATTCTTGGTGATTTTGGAAGCTTGTTAGGCTGGTTTGTTTGTTCTATATTTGGTTTGGTCTCAGTAGCTTATTTCCTTAGCTTATTTTAGCTCCTAAGTTGCCTCATTGGCCTGTGTGGTTCTTTAAGCTTGTTTTAATTTTAGTACTCGATTTGGCTTGCGGCCAGGGCTTATCTGAGGTTTTTCAGTTGAATTGAGTTTGTTTTAGTATATTACACTGTACCTGAGCTTTTGGTGCATTCCAGTGCTTATTTGCTTATTATTAAGTGCTTATTCAAACTGCTTATTTGCCCAATTCAGCTTATTAGTGGGCTTATCTAACTTTTTATATTTTTCCTAGGTTTCTGCTAGCTTAAAGTATTTTTAGGAAAATTTTCATAATTTTCTCTTTTCATTTAGCATTTATTATAATTTAAATTAGTTTAATTAGTATTTAAATAGTTTTTAATTAATAATAATTAATTAAATAGTTAAATAATTAATTTTCATTTTCCAATAATTTTCTTTTATCATTAGGTTTGTAAAAAAGTCATTTTCATATTTGTAGGATTAATATTTCTTCATTTTCACATTTTATTTTGTACGTTGACGTTTATTTAAACCTAAAACGCACGTTTTTGTTTATTTTACTTATATTCCAGTAGTGTAATTACCCAATCAAATCATTTTGTTTACCCCTATCAATAACACTTGATCACAATTCGTTTTGAAACACAATTTCACGCTTCGCTGGGATATAACGACCCGGGAAAACACTATACTCCAGGGAGATCGTGCTCAATTGGTTTGACTTTATTTGACCACATCCGTGGTTGATTATAGTTGACTGTTTGGCGCGTATCAAAATTTTGGCGCCGCTGCCGGGGAGGTGTGTTGCGTGTTTCTGAACGTATTTGCAGTATCGTGTTTTTGACCCAACCATTTGTATATTTACCACCCTTGTGTATATTTTCGTATAAAACAAAAACCCAAAAATATTCATCTTTACCCTCTTACCCTTTTTGATTCTTTATCCCTTTACCCTCTATCCATTTGATTCTAACTTCTTCTATATTCTTATGACATCTCTCGACGACGATTTCTTTGAACTTAGGGCCCTTAAAAACAACATTGAAAAACTTCAAGCCTTGTCAAAAAGTTCGAGATGTCGTGTTGATTATGATGGACCATCGATTCCTATTCCCTCTCCGGTAAGGGAAATGGAACGAGAAACCGAGGTGACAAAGGACCCGGTACTTCTCTCTGACAATGGAAGTGCTAAATACGTCCAACCTACGGTTGTCCAAAAATCTAAGCTCACAATTACTCCTAAACCGTCAAGAATCGATCCTAACCTTTCACGATTTACGGTTCAAAGTTTATCAAACAAACATATAGAGCTTAGAGCGGTGACTAAAACAAACGACTTGCCTAATCTTCACGTTTATCAAGAACAAGAACCAGAGACCATAACGGAAGTGGTGGAAATTCCTAGCTCTCAGAGCACACCACTTGTCCCACCTCCGGATTTTATTCCTTGTGTTGGTTGTGGTGAGCCGCTTTTTGGTTTACCATGTCGTTGGTGTACATGTGATCAGTGTGGTAATGATATTCGAAACGGAAGTTGTTTGTTTTGTGGTTCGAGGAATTCATTTGCTTATGATCCTAATCCGAACTCATTCA
Organism: Artemisia tridentata subsp. tridentata; assembly: GCA_021014915.2. Taxonomy (NCBI): domain Eukaryota; kingdom Viridiplantae; phylum Streptophyta; class Magnoliopsida; order Asterales; family Asteraceae; genus Artemisia; species Artemisia tridentata. Next base: position 270,022,099 of record CP139501.1, on the reverse strand, counting down.
ACGACTCTTTAAATTTTTCCAACTACCCATCACATTCATACGAGCAAGAATCATATAATCCAAATTTCAATGATGCTTCGTATCAAAATACACCAAGTATTTGTTGTGAGTTTTGTGGAGGTCCTCATCAAGGATTTGAGTGTCAAACCGGGAACACGTTTGTCTATGAACAGTTTTCTGGTAACACTCAGAACTTTGGAAATGACCAAATTCCATATTATTCATATGACCAGGCACAACAATCATTTTGTTGTAAGTACTGTGGAGGTCCACATTTCAGCTCTAATTGTCAAATAAGGAACCCATTTCCTTGTAACAATTATGACATTCCAGACCAACCTCCACAATACCTAATGACTCAAACTCCTCAGCAAACCCAACAAGACAATTATCTAGAAATCCTAGATTTATTGAAAGGAGTTAAGGAGTTGGGTACCACAACACTTCATAATGCACCCAGTATTTCTTGTGCATATTGTGGGGGTCCTCATGATGATAATCAATGTCAACCTTCTGGTTTTGACACATCCACACCCCCACAATTTCCACTCATTTCATATTCTCGTGGGAAAGCTATGGCAGAATCATTTGCCATAGACAATCCTCATGGAAAAAGCATGGAAGAATTACTGGTTGAGCAACTAGCAGTTACACCCGTATCCCGATAAGGTACTAGTTATGTAAATAATTAAATGTTGTATATAAGTTTTGTAATATTAGTTAGTTAAATAATAAATGTGAGGGATTATTAGAAAGAATAGAACTTGAAGGGCTAATATTGCCAATTAGGCAAAGTTTAATCAATAAATATCTATGCCTAGACAAATTTAGAAAAGTCCAGGCTATTCCATTCTTGGTCTTGTTTTGTGAAGATCGGTTTTTAGAGAAAGAAGGAAGGAAGCTCCATCTTGTTCATTTCAAGTCATTTCCATCATCATTTAGTAGTGCCAAGTATCTAAGAAGCCTTAATTCACATATCCCATCAAGTAAGTGTTCTTCCCCAAATGGTAAATTAGGGTTCATGTTTGATCATAATGATCAAGTGTTGATAATTTTATGATTAGCTAGTTAATTAGACCCTAAATTGAGATGATTATGTTATAGGAAGCAAGTAAGAAGAGGGGAAGCCATTGTTAGTGTGATTGAGCCTAAGGATTGAGGTAAGTACATTGGTTATAACATGTTTTGTTTAGCTTTATCATATATTGGTATGATAATGTTTCAGGTGTTAGTTTTATCATGTTTGTTTACATGATAATGTGAAGGATAGGATATAGGGTGCGTTAGCTAGTATGGATCCATCACTAGATTTAGTTAGTTAGTCGTTGGGCTAACTATGGTAAGAAGTTCAACCTTACGGGTTGATTGTGTGAAGTTCAACCTTATGGGTTGATTGTGTTAAGGTCGACTATGTCGGCGTGAGGTAAGTGCCCCTATATCGCTAGCTTAACTAGCAGTTAGACTAGTTATGGTTCAGTTATGATTTTATATCATATATTGTTAGTTTGATGTTATGATTTTATATCATACATTGTTAGCTTGTTATTACCATGTACTTACTAAGCGTTTCGCTTACGTGTTTAGTTGTGATGCTTTTCTTGATAGGTGTTGAAGGATCGAGTAAAGGTAAGGAGAAGGCGTAGTGTGATTAAGAAGTAGAAGACCATTCTCTTTTGGACCAAGCAAGTTGAAGTTGGAAGCCCCAAGTGTCTTTTGTGTTGTGGGTACACTTCTTTCATGTGGTCATTTTGTTATTCATGGTCTTGCGGTCAGATATGGTTCCTTGTCCATGTTTAGGTCAAGGGTCAAGTTTGTGTTTATGTCATGATGTCTTTTTGGTAATTGTCATGGTTATAGTCAAACTTTATAGGGGTGTTTGGCAAATAACCAAATTCACCCATTTTGGGAAGTTATGGGTCATGATATTGTACCAACACTCTTTCAATATATTAGAATTGTCAAGTTATGTATAAATCCAAAAGGATATGTAATAGTTATGTGTTTTGTGTAAAAAGTGTGTTTTGGAAGTTAGTTTAAGAGGGTGTTTGGTATAAGCTAGTTTTTACCCATTTGGGGGTTTGAACGGGTCATGGATGGTTGAGACAAGTTTAGTATGTTAAAATATGTATGTTGGTCAAGTATGGTAGGTAAGGGAAGTGTTTTAAGTGAATTGGAGTGTAACGGGTCAAAATGGGTTCATGCATAACCCGTCAATTCCTAAAGAATAATTTTCAGTCTAGGATCCCCTTTTAGGTTCCAAGGTATGGACCTAAGTGTGGATCCTTGGTTTCAGTTTAGGATCCCCCTTTAGGTTCCAAAGTATGGACCTAAGTGTGGATCCTTAATTTCAGTCTAGGATCCACTTTTAGGTTCGAATTTGTGAACCTTAGTGTGGATCTGAAATGTACTCACCTTGGTTATGGAATTAGGATCTACTTTTAGGTTCCAAGATTTGGACCTAAATGTGGATCCAGTTTTTACTCATCTTGGTTATGAGTTAAATGTCCATTTTGGTTATAAAGTTTCCTCATCTTGGTTATGAGTTAAATGTTCATCTTGGTGATGAATGTGGCTTCTTATAAAGGGTCAATAGAGTAGCGGAATGTCAAGTCAAGTCAAGCGTTTCCCGTCAAATCCTAAAGTATAATTTCAGTCCTGGACCTTAGGTGGATCTTCCAGGATCTACTTTTAGGTCCCATAAATCTGAACCTTAGAGTGGATCTTTCAGGATCTACTTTTAGGTTCCACAATCTGAACCTTAGTGTGGGTCAGTTTCGGAATGTTACTTTTTGCGAAAAATTTTCACGTTTTTGGTCAAAGTGGTCAAGGGGCGTTACAACTTGGTATCAGAGCTTCGGTCTAAGAGATTTAGGATCTCCCCTTAGGATTTCCTAGACTTAGGCCTTGTGTAGACGCGGTTAGTATCGGTGTTTGTTATTTGTGTATTGTTTGGGTGACTTCAGGAACACATATGTTAGGTATTTTTATGACTACGCCTGGCCACCGTAGTGATAAAAATATGATACATATGTGAGATTGGAATCATTTAGGCTATACATGGATGATAAACTCTAGGGTGTTTAGTATAAGAATAGATATGTTATTTATGCATCGATTATGTATATGATTTTGCTTAATAGTGTGAATTGCTAATTTCAGTATAGTAGAAAAGATGGCGACGATTCAGAATAAGGAGGTGGTAAGAGCGACCTCCTCCCCCCATGATAGTGATGAACATAATGATGGACACTCTAATAGTGACACGTCAATGTCAATGCCGGAAAACCTTAATCCTAGAAGTTTTACTAGAGCAGGGTTGAAAGATTTGGATACGTTGGTAACGAATAGTGTGGGAAGGGCCATTGAGAAAGCTATGCCCTTCTTTATTAATAAGATAACTGAATAATTGCAAGAGATACTTCATGAGGAGATAGGGGTGCTTAAGAAAAGTGGGGGGTTGATGAATGATCCGAATGCTAGACCCGGAGAAGCAGATTTGGATAGAATGAAGGGCGAGGAGAAGGAAGTGAAAAGAAAGCTAGAACAACCAACCACATTCGGTAAGCGGGGCAAATTTGATTCAACAAAGGAGGACAACACATGGAAATTACCACCTCGGTGTAACAGGTGCGGTAAGAACCATATGGGAGGATGTAAAGCCGGGATGAAGGGATGTTATAAATGTGGGGATCTTAGCCATGTTAAAAAGAATTGCACCAAGTGTATGCTGACGTGTTATGGGTGCAATGAAGAAGGACATAAGGTGAGTGAATGTCCTAAAGCTAATCCTAAGCAAGAGGAGCCGTTTAACTTGATCGAGGGAGAAAAGGTTGATGTTCCGAAACCTAAAGTTTGTGTTTACCAAATGAGAGCCGAAGAAGCGAAGTTAGATTCCGATGTCGTCTCAGGTATAATTCTCGTTAATTCCAAACCCGCTCGTGTTTTGTATGATTCCGGCGCAAGTGTGTCCTTTGTATCTTATAGTTTAGTAAAGAATTGTCCACTCCGCTAGGTAAACTTTCAACTCCCATAGAAGTTGAGATTGCCAATAGTAAAGTTGTTGTGTTGTCTAGTGTATATCATAATGTAGAGATAGAGATCGATGAGAGTGTTTTTAGGATTTACCTAATTCCCATAATGCTTGGAAGGTTTGATATTATCATTGGTATAGATTGGTTGGGGTAAACACCATGTTGCCATCCTATGTAGATAAAAGATCGTTCGAGTTGTGAATCTTAGCGGTCGAGAAATGATGAATTATGGTGATAATAGAAAAGGGCGAGTTAAAATTATGTTCTGTAATGAAGGTTAGGAGATACTTATCACGTGATTGTCTCGCTTTTATGGCGCATGTGGTAGATACGAGTTGTGAGAAGAAAAGTATCGATGACGTTCAGATTATTAATGAATTTCATGATGTATTTCCGAAAGATCTGCCGGGTATTCCACCCGATGGACAGGTTGAGTTCCGTATTGATCTTGTTCCGGGTGCTACTCCTATTGCCAAAACTCCTTATCGTTTTGCTCCGTCCGAAATGAAGGAGTTAATGAGTCAACTCCAAGAGTTACTTGACAAGGGTTTTATTCGCCCAAGTAGCTCACCATGGGGAGCTCCGATTCTGTCCGATTAAAAGAAAGACGGTAGTAGGTGGATGTGCATTGATTACCGTGAATTGAACAAAGTCACGGTGAAAAATGTATACCCATTGCCAAGAATCGGTGACCTCTTTGATCAACTTCAAGGTGCGAAGTGGTTCTCAAAGATTGATCCTAGTTCGGGCTATCATTAGTTGAAGGTTCGAGAAGAATACATTCCCAAGACGGCCTTTAGGACCCGTTATGGACATTGCGAGTTTACGGTTATGTCTTTTGGTCTCGCGAACGCGCCTGCGGTTTTCATGGATCTCATGAACCGTGTATGTAGACCGATGTTGGATAAATTCGTTATAGTGTTCATCGATGATATTCTTATCTATTCTAAGAGTAAGGAAGAACATGAAGTGCATCTTCGAGAAATCCTGGAAACGTTGAGAAAAGAAAGGTTGTATGCTAAATTTTCGAAATGTGAATTCTGGTTGCAAGAAGTTCAGTTCCTTGGTCATGTCATTAATCCGATGGTATAAAAGTTGATCCATCAAAGGTCGAGGCCGTGATGAATTGGCAAGTGCCAAAGAACGTTGGTGACATTCGGAGTTTTCTAGGCCTCGCGGGTTATTATCGACGGTTTATTCAAGACTTCTCCAAAATTTCATCTTCGTTAACTGAACTCACCAAGAAGAATGTTCCTTTCGTGTGGGGCGAAAAGCAAGAAGAAGCCTTCCGTACTTTACGAAAGAGGTTGTGTGAAGCACCGATTTTAGTGTTACCCGAGGGAACCGAAGACATGGTGGTCTACAGTGATGCATCTTATTCCGGTCTTGGATGTGTTCTTATGCAAAGGGGTAAAGTGATTGCTTATGCTTCAAGACAATTAAAGAAGCATGAAGAGAAATATCCGACTCATGATCTTGAATTTGCGGCCGTAGTCTTTGCTTTGAAAATTTGGAGGCATTATCTATATGGTGTGAAGTTCATAATTTACACCGACCATAGAAGTCTTCAGTATTTCCTTGATAAGAAAGATCCAAATATGAGGCAGCGTAGGTGGTTAGACTTGCTTAAGGACTATGATTGTGAAATTCGCTACCATCCGGGTAAGGCGAAAGTTGTAGTGGATGCACTAAGTCGTCAGGGCAAAAGTGATGTTATACGGATTCACTCTTTGAGAATGATTATCTCATCTGATCTTTTCGATAGGATTAAGTTAGCTCAGAAGGAAGCGCTAAAAGAAGAAAATCAAGAGAAAGAACGTATCACATCTCACGTTCCTTATTTTGGTGAAGACAGTCGAGGGATTAAGACGCGGTATGGAAGAGTTTACATTCCTTTTCGAAGCAACATTAAAGAATTACTCATGGAAGAAGCCCATAAGTCGAAGTATTCTATTCATCCGGGAGCTACGAAAATGTACCTTGATTTGAAAAGAAACTATTGGTGGCCGGGTATGAAAAGAGATTGCGTGAAGTATGTGGAAAGATGTTTAACTTGTTCGAAAGTGAAAGCCGAACACCAAAAGCCATATGGAAAAGTCCAACCCTTAGACATTCCAGTTTGGAAATGGGAGAATATTACTATGGATTTTATCACGAAATTGCCAAAGACGAAAAAGAAGAATGATACTATTTGGGTAGTAGTCGATCGTTTGACTAAGAGTGCGCATTTTATTCCAATCAGGGAGAATATGCCTGTTCATAAGTTAGCAAAGATCTATGTCAATGAGATAGTTGCACATCATGGGGTACCTATTTCCATAGTTTCTGATAGAGATGGGCGGTTCACTTCAAATTTTTGGCAAGATTTTCAAGAAGAGTTAGGTACGAAACTTCATATGAGCACGGCTTTTCATCCTCAAACCGATGGACAGAGTGAGAGGACGATCCAGACTTTAGAAGATATGCTTCGAGCTTGCATGATTGATTTCGGAGGAAATTGGGATGACCATTTACCCTTAGTTGAATTCGCCTACAATAACAGTTATCATGCTAGTATAGGTATGCCACCCTATGAGATGCTATATGGAAGAAAGTGTAGGACGCCAGTATGTTGGGAAGAAGTGGGAAGGAGAGAATTGGCTAGCACGGATATAGTGTTGGCGACGACGGAAAAGGTTGAGATGATTCGAGCAAGACTTAAGGCGGCACAAGATAGGTGGAAAAGTTATGCCGATAATCGAAGAAGGCCAATAGAATTTGAAGTAGGTGATATGGTTATGCTAAAGGTTTCTCCGTGGAAGGGCGTTTTTAGGTTTAAAAACAAAGGGAAATTAAGTCCACGGTTTATAGGGCCATTTAAAATTTTGAAACGTGTTGGCGAAGTAGCTTATGTGTTAGAATTGCCCGAAGAAATGAGAGGTATTCATAATACCTTCCATGTGTCGTATTTGAGGAAGTGCTTAGCGGATGAGGCTAGTGTGGTCACTTTAGATGATATCGAAATTGATCCAGAGTTGATTTCACAAAAGGATGAGCCGGAAGCGATTCTAGGAAGGAAAGTGAGGCAGCTTCGAAACAAAGAAATTCCATTAGTAAAAGTGCAATGGAGACATCGTAAAGGTACGAGCATTAGATGGGAGTTAGAGGAGAAGATGAGGAATGAGTATCCTCATTTATTCCAAGCGTAGATTTCGAGGACGAAATCTTATTTTAAGGAGGGGAGAATTGTTACACCCGTATCCCGATAAGGTACTAGTTATGTAAATAATTAAATGTTGTATATAAGTTTTGTAATATTAGTTAGTTAAATAATAAATGTGAGGGATTATTAGAAAGAATAGAACTTGAAGGGCTAATATTGCCAATTAGGCAAAGTTTAATCAATAAATATCTATGCCTAGACAAATTTAGAAAAGTCCAGGCTATTCCATTCTTGGTCTTGTTTTGTGAAGATCGGTTTTTAGAGAAAGAAGGAAGGAAGCTCCATCTTGTTCATTTCAAGTCATTTCCATCATCATTTAGTAGTGCCAAGTATCTAAGAAGCCTTAATTCACATATCCCATCAAGTAAGTGTTCTTCCCCAAATGGTAAATTAGGGTTCATGTTTGATCATAATGATCAAGTGTTGATAATTTTATGATTAGCTAGTTAATTAGACCCTAAATTGAGATGATTATGTTATAGGAAGCAAGTAAGAAGAGGGGAAGCCATTGTTAGTGTGATTGAGCCTAAGGATTGAGGTAAGTACATTGGTTATAACATGTTTTGTTTAGCTTTATCATATATTGGTATGATAATGTTTCAGGTGTTAGTTTTATCATGTTTGTTTACATGATAATGTGAAGGATAGGATATAGGGTGCGTTAGCTAGTATGGATCCATCACTAGATTTAGTTAGTTAGTCGTTGGGCTAACTATGGTAAGAAGTTCAACCTTACGGGTTGATTGTGTGAAGTTCAACCTTATGGGTTGATTGTGTAAAGGTCGACTATGTCGGCGTGAGGTAAGTGCCCTATATCGCTAGCTTAACTAGCAGTTAGACTAGTTATGGTTCAGTTATGATTTTATATCATATATTGTTAGTTTGATGTTATGATTTTATATCATACATTGTTAGCTTGTTATTACCATGTACTTACTAAGCGTTTCGCTTACGTGTTTAGTTGTGATGTTTTTCTTGATAGGTGTTGAAGGATCGAGTAAAGGTAAGGAGAAGGCGTAGTGTGATTAAGAAGTAGAAGACCATTCTCTTTTGGACCAAGCAAGTTGAAGTTGGAAGCCCCAAGTGTCTTTTGTGTTGTGGGTACACTTCTTTCATGTGGTCATTTTGTTATTCATGGTCTTGCGGTCAGATATGGTTCCTTGTCCATGTTTAGGTCAAGGGTCAAGTTTGTGTTTATGTCATGATGTCTTTTTGGTAATTGTCATGGTTATAGTCAAACTTTATAGGGGTGTTTGGCAAATAACCAAATTCACCCATTATGGGAAGTTATGGGTCATGATATTGTACCAACACTCTTTCAATATATTAGAATTGTCAAGTTATGTATAAATCCAAAAGGATATGTAGTAGTTATGTGTTTTGTGTAAAAAGTGTGTTTTGGAAGTTAGTTTAAGAGGGTGTTTGGTATAAGCTAGTTTTTACCCATTTGGGGGTTTGAACGGGTCATGGATGGTTGAGACAAGTTTAGTATGTTAAAATATGTATGTTGGTCAAGTATGGTAGGTAAGGGAAGTGTTTTAAGTGAATTGGAGTGTAACGGGTCAAAATGGGTTCATGCATAACCCGTCAATTCCTAAAGAATAATTTTCAGTCTAGGATCCCCTTTTAGGTTCCAAGGTATGGACCTAAGTGTGGATCCTTGGTTTCAGTTTAGGATCCCCCTTTAGGTTCCAAAGTATGGACCTAAGTGTGGATCCTTAATTTCAGTCTAGGATCCACTTTTAGGTTCGAATTTGTGAACCTTAGTGTGGATCTGAAATGTACTCATCTTGGTTATGGAATTAGGATCTACTTTTAGGTTCCAAGATTTGGACCTAAATGTGGATCCAGTTTTTACTCATCTTGGTTATGAGTTAAATGTCCATTTTGGTTATAAAGTTTCCTCATCTTGGTTATGAGTTAAATGTTCATCTTGGTGATGAATGTGGCTTCTTATAAAGGGTCAATAGAGTAGCGGAATGTCAAGTCAAGTCAAGCGTTTCCCGTCAAATCCTAAAGTATAATTTCAGTCCTGGACCTTAGGTGGATCTTCCAGGATCTACTTTTAGGTCCCATAAATCTGAACCTTAGAGTGGATCTTTCAGGATCTACTTTTAGGTTCCACAATCTGAACCTTAGTGTGGGTCAGTTTCGGAATGTTACTTTTTGCGAAAAATTTTCACGTTTTTGGTCAAAGTGGTCAAGGGGCGTTACAGCAACGAGCAGCTAAAACACGTGCCAATCTTCGCAATGCTGTTCTATTTGATGACGATGATGACAGTGATGATGAAGATACCATTGGTATTCTTCCGAAAGATTCATCGAATTCATCAGTTGAAATCCCATCAATCCAAAAATCGCAGGGAGAAAAGAGTATGATAGAATTACTAGCAGAAAGACAAATGGAAATTATAAAACCCTTGTATGCTAGTCCTTCTCAACTCCCTCAGTCTGTTGTTATCACACCCGAGGTTCACACTCACTCTCTAAGCATGGGGGACGAGCATCTTAGCACTGTTCCTGAAAAGGAATCGGACGAATTCATAAAGTCTAGTGATGAGAACCTTGTCCCAATCCCAAGAGAGTCACAGGGAACTTTCGATCATATGTGTGATATCCCTCCTCCTCTTGTCTTTCCAAGTAATCATGTTGAGATGTGCTCCGATTCTAATGATGACGATCCGGTATCTTGTGGAGACATCAGTTATATGGAGGAATTACCTTCTGAGCTAGTCAGCTTAGAAGAAGAGAATGATGAAGAAATTGACACTGAAATCAAAGATGAAGCTCTTCGAGCAACATTATTGAATGTCAGTCTTCTCATTTCTAAAATCGAGGCTTTCAAAGAAAAACCCATTTCATCTCCTATCCCCATAAAGGATAGTGACATTTTTTCCGATGATTCTATTCCGGAAATGGAAGCCTTCTGTTTTGATCAGATGGGAGAGAAAATTAGTGGTAATACCACTTCTCATTCTCATAATTCTCTCCCCGATTATGAATCATTTACTTTTGAGGAGTTCGCCAATGAACTCACTCACATCAAACCAGAATATGATTCATTCACCTTCGAGGAGTTCTCCTGTGAACTCACTCATATCATATCTCCACCGGAGTATGATAATTTCTATTTTGATCTAGACACACCCATAATATGTCTTGATCAAGCGAGCTTAACTGATGAGATTCATGAAACTATGAATTCTCCTATTGAGGATGAGGAGTTAGTCATGATTTTTATCATGACTTTCTTTCTTTTCTTCATATATTCTGTGACTTCTCCTGTTCTTCACTCCTTCGGGAATGAAGACACTATCTTTGACCCTGGCATTTTCATTTATCACTTTTGAGCCGGGTGTGTATATCTCATCGGTGTGGAACTTTCACGTACTTCAATGTTTATCCAAACATCTTGAATGAAAGTCCGATGGAGATTGTTTCTTCCACTTGCTTCCCCATGAACCAATGAATGCGGGGTCGAGTCAAGCTAAGTGACTCGGTGAACAAAAATATTAGCCCACGATATGGGTTTTCACCCATATTTCTGTTTTCTTTCTCTTTTCTACCACCTAAGTGTGGGGGAGATGCCCCTGCTGTTGTATATATTTCAAGTACAAAAAAAAAAAAAAAAAAAAAAAAAAAAAAAAAAAAAAAAGAGAAAATTGTAAATTTAAAAAAAAAATATAAAATAAAATAAATGTTGTGTTACCACACTTGGATAGTAATGTTATCTTTTTACGTTCAAGGATTCGGGATAATAGCCGGTACTTTGAATATTGAGGACAATATTCAATTCTAAGTGGGGGGGGGGGGAAATTCTGGCGAATTTGATCAAATATGTACCTTTTAGTGCCATATTCCCCCATTTTGGCCAACATTTAAAAAAAAAATTTAGTGGAAGTGCTATGCACTAAACACAACAAATGGTTATCAGTCCACCATGTCTAACCCACATAAGGATTGGCTAATCCAAGAGCAAACGGCTCTTGGTAAAGATATATCAAATCCGTTTATGGCTTACAATTTGCCTAAAATTGTATGGTATTCAACTCCCCATATCTTTATAAGTGAAGAGTTGTCTAGCCCGCAAGGTTATGGCTTGTGGTAAAGGCATTGGAAATCCATAATTGGTAATCAACTCACCAAAGATAATAGCTGTATTTTACCTAAGAGTTGGCTAGTCCAGAAGCAAACGGCTTTTGGTAAAGACAAATCAAATCCGTTGACAGCTGATGATTTGCTCAAAATCATTTGGTTATCATTGTACCAAAGTATCACATACTAAAACATTGGCTACTCCAGAAGTAATGGCTATCTGGTAAAGAGAAAAATCCATTAAATTTTCATAAAAGATTGCTAGGGATTAGCAATAGTTTAGTGTGAGGGATTGATGAGTGTCTAAATACTCATCATTTCTTTCACATTTTGACTGCAAAAACATTTAAAAACATGCAGTTATGCTTCAAAATTCAGAAAATATCATTAGATTGTGTTTTTATATGTTTCAGATGCAAAATGATTGAAAACAAGTAAAAATGAACAAAGTTTGCATAAATGGCAAGTCTAGTCCCTCGAGTTTCAAAAGTTGTCAAAATTAGTCCTTGGTTTGCAAAAATGGAAAATTATCTTTTATGGTCCTTGTACTATTGAAACTTGGCATGAATGATCCTTTGATAAACTTTGAAACAGTTTCACATTCACCCTTCAAAATTCAGAAAATACAATTATGGTCCTTGTGATTAAACTACAAACCAACCGGACCCTATTTTAAAATAAACCCAAATCCTACCCAAAACAACAAACCATTTCCACCGCCTTATGTCCTCTCCTCACCCACTCCTGACAATCCCACCTCCTACCTCATGCTTTCCTCTGATAACACTCCACCCTCCTCCTTAGCTACTCACCAAGTCCCACGTGATCAGAAAAAGATAAAAACCCACTTGGCTCATTTCCCGCCAAAAAGCAAATTGGACGAACCAGATCGATTTTAACCAATCCAACGGGTGGGAATGAATCAGAAGAGAGAGATGAAGCCTTTGGGTTGATATTAAAAGAGAGAAGAAGCAGGAATGAAGAGTATTAGTTTTTAGCTTAGTTTAGTTTTAGTACGTAGGTAGTGTAATTCACTTTTCAAGTTGTAATTCTCACTTCCAATTATTAATTCAAGTTTAATTCAGTTAAAGTAATCCAATTGCAAGCACTCTTGTTCTAATTTTCATTTATGCTAAGTTTCAAATTATCTGATAAGTCAAAATAAGCTCTAAACCTGTTAAGTAACAATCAAAAGCCTCAATCAACCTTGTTATAAGCTTATATAAGCTATTAATAGCTTTTTGTAAGCTTATACTAGAGATATCAGTTCTAAAATTCAAATGATGAAGAAGGTCAATGAAAGTCAACCTGGGTGAAATAAGCTGTTTCTGGGGGTATAAGCTATTCAGGAAGGCTTTAGTAGTGTTTTCTAGCTTGTGTGAACAAGCTAGGAGTGATTCAGTTCTTGGTTCATTGTTCTCAGTCTTGGATCACTTGTAAGCCTTAATTTCCATTTTATGCTTTCTACTGTAGTTGTGCTCATTAACTGCTTTTCTCTGTGATTGTAAGCTTATTTGTTGTATTAGAGTTAAAATATTGCTTAATATCCCATGCTTGTTAATCAGTTTCTATAGTTGCTCAATATTTCATTTTCACAGTCATTTGTAGTATATTATTGATTCTCTTGATATTGTTGTTAGTTCTAGTGTTTAAGTGCTCTATTCAGTCTATTATTTCATTATATGTGCTATGGTTACAAGCTCATGGTCTAAATCAGTTGTATGTGTTGAAAACCTCAAAATCATCTTTTTAAAGGAGTGTTTGGATTTAATGTGTTAACTGTGGTGAAGATTGTTTGTGTTGTTGTTCTTGTTTGATGTACATCACAATAGGTCCATATATCTCAGTGAAGTCATAAAAACCAGTTCCCCTTTGTTAAAAAGTCAAAATGATCTTTGATTTCCAACTCAGCTTAACTGTTAGGATTTTGGATTTGCTTAATCATGGATTTGCTTGCTAAAGTGTTTCATATAGCTTAATTCCTTTTCATAGTAGCTTAATATATCAATCTCAGTTCACTAGATTGAATTAAACCTCACCTTAGTCAACTTAGTGTTTATATTTAAAAAAGTCAAAAATGTCATATCTGGTAAAATGGAGCAGTTTTCTAGATCACATGTAGGGTTTAAAATAGATTGGAAATAGATAAATTTTGTTTATTTGTGTTATTTGGTTGCTTGTTTATCTGAATCAAGAAGAAAATTTCATTTTCAAATTAATTTGCTTATTGAAAAGTGGTCTTGAAGTTACCTGTTTGGCCATTTACCTGCCCTGCACCCAGCTCAAACCAGTTTGACCAGTTTTTCATTGCCCCATAACTTGCTCATTTCTTGGGCTTAGTCCTTGATTCTTGGTGATTTTGGAAGCTTGTTAGGCTGGTTTGTTTGTTCTATATTTGGTTTGGTCTCAGTAGCTTATTTCTTAGCTTATTTTAGCTCCTAAGTTGCCTCATTGGCCTGTGTGGTTCTTTAAGCTTGTTTTAATTTTAGTACTCGATTTGGCTTGCGGCCAGGGCTTATCTGAGGTTTTTCAGTTGAATTGAGTTTGTTTTAGTATATTACACTGTACCTGAGCTTTTGGTGCATTCCAGTGCTTATTTGCTTATTATTAAGTGCTTATTCAAACTGCTTATTTGCCCAATTCAGCTTATTAGTGGGCTTATCTAACTTTTTATATTTTTCCTAGGTTTCTGCTAGCTTAAAGTATTTTTTGGAAAATTTTCATAATTTTCTCTTTTCATTTAGCATTTATTATAATTTAAATTAGTTTAATTAGTATTTAAATAGTTTTTAATTAATAATAATTAATTAAATAGTTAAATAATTAATTTTCATTTTCCAATAATTTTCTTTTATCATTAGGTTTGTAAAAAAGTCATTTTCATATTTGTAGGATTAATATTTCTTCATTTTCACATTTTATTTTGTACGTTGACGTTTATTTAAACCTAAAACGCACGTTTTTGTTTATTTTACTTATATTCCAGTAGTGTAATTACCCAATCAAATCATTTTGTTTACCCCTATCAATAACACTTGATCACAATTCATTTTTAAACATAATTTCACGCTTCGCTGGGATATAACGACCCGGGAAAACACTATACTCCAGGGAGATCGTGCTCAATTGGTTTGACTTTATTTGACCACATCCGTGCTTGAAAATAGTTGACTGTTTGGAGCGCATCACTTAACATAATAAGTCAACCAGACTTAATACAGACTACCAGACTTAAAATGTATTACCAAACTTAAAAACATTAACAGACCTAATACGGACATAGCACCAGACTTAAGTCTGTCTTCATTTGATCCTTAGGATAATTCCCAACAAGGAGTCAAGGACAAGCAAATCCCAAGTGTAGGGATATTTGATAAGGATTTATTTGGTACATTTTTAAGGGGTCATTTAAGCCAAAAATCGAGTAAATGTGATCAAATATTGTCTCAAATCGCTTCTTTTTGTATTTTAGGTACTTGGGACGAGAATTATGGAAAACGGCACTTTTGGAGCATATTTGGACGAAAAAGTGAAGAAAACGACGAAGTCGTGAAAAAAACTGTCAGATAAGGAGACCTGGCGGCGTCACTAAATATATTGTGACGCCGTCACTTGCTATTTTGGAGCTGGAAGATTTTACACACGTCGCTTCAGAAATCTTGGACACGTTACAACCTGACGGCGTCAGGTGTAAATAGGAGAAGGGCGTCACGCTTTACGGCATAGAAGGATGGCGACAGAGATTAATACGCGACGCCGTCGTGGCGGCGACTTACACAAGACGAAACCCTAAACACGGCGAGCTGACGGCATCACGACCTATAAGGTGACGCCGTCAGCCTTGTAAATCTATATATAGTTTCGCAATTTTTCTTTATTAAGGGTAACACTTTGGAGGAGAAAACCCTAAACGATTTTCAGAGATTTTGTAAGGCTTTTTCAGTCTTTTTCATCCATGTTTAATTGAAGATAAGTTATCATTTTAATCATTGAATATGTCTATGTGTTGTTTGATTACTTGTTTATCTTTTCTTTGCTTTAACTTGCTAGCTTATGTTTATTAGTGTTTGCTTAGATCTAATGAAACCTAGTTGTTGATAATTGATTTGTTGTCTATTGTTTAGTTGATTGCCTCGAGTTAGGCTAAGAAAACTGGCTGACCTCTTATATGTAACTAGCTTGAACGTCTTAGAAAACGCAACCGTAGAGTGCACTATTGGTTTTTCTCGTTGTATTTATTGCGTGGATTGCGGCTTGTTGATCCTAGAAAACTTAATAGACTTTAAGGGTTTTAGGGGAGACTAATATTCATAGAGTTGGGGACTTCGGCACCACCCCACGACCAATATTAAGGAATACAACGCTTCAACTAAAACAAGGACGTGACAATTCAACAAATCAGTAGGAGATAACTAGGGAGTAATTTTATCTAAGTGGACACGTTTTCCCTCCATAAGAAGTTTACCAATTTACTTTTCTTGTCATTAGTTTAATTTTAGTTTTTATAAAAATTAGTTTTTGGGTTAGTTGCTTAACAACTAATTCCGCCCACTCTTCTAAAACCGAGTTTTTAATTTGCTTTCTAAAAAAATATAAAAATACAAAAAGAAACATCCCTCACCTCTAGACCTATCTTGACATTCAAATTGGACCTAACGACACTATTCTCCTAGAGAACGATCAATCCCCCGGATTTACCTACACTACACTACAACGATCAGGTACACTGCCTGGAGGATTGCAAAACTTCTTAAGATCCCTCGAGAAGTAAAACCTTTTGCGAGGTCTTGCAAATCCCGCATCAGTTGTGCGTTCATCAGTTTGTGACTATAAATCATGAAAAGAATAATAAAAGATGGTTACCCAACATAAGACGGTAACCAAGCCACAATCATAGGAATGGCGGTATGATTGAGTCATATAATTATGTAAGTAAGTATACTTACAAATGGCGTCACATCCGCAACCTTGGAACTTGTGGCTTCATTTTCAGGCTTTGAAAAAAAGGACAACAATGTGTAAATAATCTGGTTGAATGAGTCATATACAAAAAACAAATTATAATTGTATAACAAATGTAATTTTAATTAATACCTTCCCGAGTGTAGCAGTTGCACAGACAGATTGTATGATATCAGGATCATTAGACAACCGCAAGACATTGAAGACATGCATTATTTTTATTAAGTTGTACTCATCAATTGACACCTTAAAGACAAACTTCTTATCAACAATCTCCATAATTTCGGGTGGGAAAATACCATGAGACTACATAACAAAAAAAATACATGTTTTAAAATATAGTAGACACATTTAACAAATTTGAATGGTTGATAATGAGTTTACCATGCCATATTTTTCAACCAACTCGTATGCAGTTCTATTATCAACAATAGCTTGCACTTCATCATTGAAAGGGGAAACTGATATTGTTCCTGTTTCGTCCTGCACACACACTTGCAAGCGAAACCTAACAACCAAGATTATAATCCCAGTGAGTTGATATCAAATAGTGTTAATAATGGACATCATAACTGGTAATTGAGTTTATAACATATGCATATATAAAGATAGTTTAAACTCAATGGGTTTTGATGCTTATGACAGTAACTTTTCATTTTGAGCACCACCATTCATTAGGCCCACCAGTTGGTTTTGGAGACACCACCACCCTTCTTCCTCTTATATAGGCATGTCCTGCATCCAAGACACCACCACCCTTCTTCCTCTTGTATAGCACAGATAGTTCCCACAATAATAGAAGGAACACCCTGCAGCAATGTATAACAATGCAAGATCAAATATGCATATGGACATGTTTGATTATGTTTACTGTATCCTTGTGTAACACTAACTAAATGGCGTTGCTGGTTGATGTGTATTTTGTACATGTGCAACATCCAATAGTTCAGCAATGTTTCTTATCGGAAATTTACTGACAAAATCATCTTTTGTCGAGTTTTTTGAAGCAGTGGAGATACGCGATGCAGTATTTTCAGACTTTTCATTTCCTTGACCATCAACCAAACTACAAATGGTTTAAAATATAGGTATTAAATTTTTATAATATCGACAAACATAAATGGATCAAGAAACAAAGTTTTGATATTGAAAAGAGGAAGACTAATCAAATTAGATTCGGTATTGAAAATCATGAGAAAAAGATTTATTTTAGATACCTTTGCCTAAAAGCATCGATATCTTGAAATCCATCGGTGGATATACTGTCTTTGCCATTAAAAAGGAACAACCTTGTTCCATTAAATCCATTATGGACACACATTTTTCCTGTGTATGAACAAAGAAATATTAAAAGTAGTACAATATTATGATTATGGGTAACCAAAATTTCAGAAACCAAAACAAAATATAATTAACAATGTAGTTGAACTTACCACCCCAGATTTTCATCATTGCCAGTTGCAAAACTGCAATGATCTTACCATGATTAGAGCATGTGTTCAAAAGGTCAGAAAATTGTTGAGTGAAAGAGCCCCACAATGTACAACTTAGCTCATTGCTCCTGTAAATATTAAGTAGTAATATAAAAGATGCATCTTGATTCGTTGTGAATACGTACGTATATCAAAAATACCAAGTGAACGCGAGAATCTACTTATCAACCTTTTAGGAAAAAGGCTAACTTACAAAAACTCACATTTGTGATAAGTGTGATACCGGGCAAGTGTTACCCGGGTCGTGTCCCAGCGAGGTTGGAATCGAGGATATCGTTTGAGGCTCGAGATTAAAGTGCTTGAGGGATAGAATTTGGATTTTTTTTTGTTTTTATGATCCTAATAAAGTAATGGAAAGGAAACGTGCAAAGAAAATAAAGCTAAAAACAATTTACGTGAAAAACGCAAAACGGGACTCGAAAACGAGCCCGGGAAAACAAAATTCTTAAAAATTAACTTTACAGGTTCAAATTTATTTTTCCTATATCCTAAATGATAAAAGAAAATTTAAAAAAAAAAGAATTATATTTTTTTGACTTTTATATTTTTTATTATAAATTAAAAACAGTTCGAGTTTAATTAAATTATAAAAAATACTAAACGAAAAAATAAAAATCTTAAAAATTTCACAAAAATGCTTGAAGTGGTGTAGAATGCAGGAAAATTACTGTGGACCCCACAGCTTATACCAATAAGCTGTAAATAAGCTCAAACTACTTATAAGGCAAAAGGGCTAAAAACGGGTTATATATTAAACATGGGGAGATACAACTGGAAAAGACCCAAGGGCGCAGTGGTTGAGTGTGTGTGTGTTAAAGGTGAGTTTGGGTTGAGGTCCAGGGTTCGAGCCCTGCTCACCTTGGACTTCCCCGAACTCCCTTTTTATTTTTTTTAGAAAAATTTTCTAAAACAAAGTTTTGAATTAGCAAATTTAAGCAACTTTAAAAAAGGAATAATTTTTATATCTCACAAATAAGCTGTATTAAGCTGATATAGCTTAACAGCTTCACTAGTTTCACAAAAAGGAAAAAAAATGAAAAGTGAGAAGCTAAGTTATAAGCTACAAGCTAGAAACCAAAATGAAATAAGCTGGAAACTATCAAATACAGTCCAAATAAGCAGTCTACTTCTAATAAGCTAGGCTAATAAGCACTAAGTGCTTATCAGACCTGAAAAGCCAAAAAAATCAAAAAGAAGCTGTTGGCTTCATTAGCTTAAGTAAGCTTGTGCAAAAGCTTATCTAGGCTCCTAAATCCTAAGGCAAACCTAAAAAGCAAAATTAAACCTAAAATAAGCAATAAAAAGGCAAATAAGCACTTATTCTAAAGATAAGCAAATCTGACAGACCTGCAGCCCTTACAGCCTAACTAACCTATTTTAAGCTAAGAAAAAGCTTTTAAAGAGCTAAAATAAAATTTTGAAAAAAATCTAAGCAACTAGATAAGCAACCAGATATCTTATATACCAAGATTCAGGATATGAGGGCTTATGGTGAGCTTGTGAAAAATCAAAAACAAAAGCTATTTTGACAGATATGGGTCTGGTGCAGGGCAGGGTCTCAACCAAATAGGCCAAAAGGAGCTAATGAAAAGCTGACTAGAAAAATTCACAAAAATTAGGAAAAATTATCTTTGACTAGTTAAGCTTCCAAATTTTAATTTCCCAAAATATTAGACAATAACAACTAAAATTAAGAAAATTAAAAATCAAAAACAAAGCCTGACTGGACACTAAATGGAATTTTTGACTTTTTTGAGATTTTGTTAATTTTGACTAAAATGGATTTTAATCTACTCTAAATGACTGATTATGTTATATGAAGCTAGTTTAAGACCTATTTAAGCTAGTTTAACAACTAATGAACCTAATTCTATGATTATGCTTCCTAATTCTAACTGATAGATGCTGATATTAACTAAAAAGGTAATTTTGACTTTTTATGTAATGACTTATGAATTTTGTTGCTTTACTACCCTATTGTGACCTATTAAGAGCTATTTAAACTGTATTTAACCTTTGACACAGACCTAAACACAGAAATGCAGGTTAAGCCAAACACCCCTTTAAATCTAAACTGTCTAAATTTAGCTTTGAAAACTGATTTTAAACCCCAACCTTTGAACACAGAGCTGATAATAAGTCTCAAAATAGCTTAAAAAGCAACTTTTAATATCAAATAAGCAGTTTCAATAAGCCAATGAGAAAAAGTTTTTAAAAACTAATTTAGACAGTTAAACACACAAACACTTATCAAAAGACATTTAGGCTACCAATTAAACATAAAAGGGCTATATTAACTTTAATAAGCAGAAATAAGCAGAAATAAGCAATTAATAAGCTGTGCTACAGTGAAACTAAAGAAAATACAAAAAAAATGAGAAATTCCTTACTTGAGACCCTAGCTTAACAAGGGCTCCAAATGGCAGCTACAAGCTCCTAGCTTATCAAGGATAAGCTAGGTAATGTCCATCTTGCCCAATCCATTTCGGGCAACTTCCAAATTGCTTTCCACAGTCATGCTAAGGTAATTTCTGTCACACTTGATGCTGAGTTTATTTTATATTATCTTTTTACTTCTAAGAGCTTTTGAGAGCTTATGGAAATGGTTGAAACATTTAAATGAGCATAAACAAGATTTTTGCTAAAAATTTTGAATTTCTTATTAAAACTGAAAAAGGGTTACAAGGCTTGGAATTAAAAACTGAGACTTATATTAAACTTAAAAAAAGGCAGATTACAATATTAAAATTAGAAAACTATCTAAAAACTACTTGCCTCGAAGGCTTTACAATTGCCCTATTTATACTAAAAACCTAAGCTAGGGTCTTCTCTCTCTTTGTGCTTTCTTTCTGAGGTAAAACAGCTTTGGAAACCTTTGTGTGCTTCTTTGGATCATTTCCCACCACTTGATGGGTCTTTACTTCATCTCAGCCCTTAAATTGTATTTTGGCGCCAAAAAGGATGTGGATTGCCAGCGTGGCAATGGAAGCCTGTGATGGGGTTGGTATCTCGTGAAGGGTTTTTGGCTTGGAGTGGGGTGGAGTGGCTAGGAGGAGGGAGGTTGAGTGTGGCAGTGATAAGAGTAGCAGGTAATGATGGGAGATGGTGGTTGTGTTTTGGCGGGCAAAAATGGGAGAGGGAAGCTGGGTTTGACCTCGTTTTATTATTAATTTGATTTTTTGACTGGGGGTTCAAACGAGGGTTCATTGGTTTGTGGCTGGGGGTTCAATGGATTTGGCTGGGGTTCAGTTTAATAAAGGGGGGTTAGGCCGGGTTTTATGGTTTGGGCTGGATTTTGGTTTTGGGATTTTTATTAATGAAAAGGTTTTAAAATGGGCTGACTTGGCCCATTAAATTGGGTCGGGTCGGCCCATAAAAAACGGTTTCGGATACGTTTTTCCAAGCTGATTCCAAAATTATATCCCGGGATCGATTCTGACTCTGTATGATTTTTGCCAAATGCACAGCTGTTGTCGAGTCGATCTGAAAACTGTCGTTTTCGCTCTGTTTTCAACCTTTTGTACCTGTAACACATAAAAACACAAACCAAGGATATCTGCATTATAATTTGGGTATTTTTGGTTATTTTTGTGTCTTTTGTGGGTCTAAAATGATGAGTATTCACACACTCATCACATCTACATTGACTTTATTTGTATACGAAACAAAATAAACGATATTATAATGACTTACTCAACATCAATGAGCGTAATTGGTTTCTTCTTCCCAGCCCTTCCATTCTTGTCATAATTATCCAGATCTTCACAAGCAACAACTTGGCCTATCACATCTGTATAAGTACAAAAAATACTTGTCACTTGGTTTATATAACTTTGTAAGTGCATGCCATAACATAATGTATAACAAATTATTTGTAAAAGAATACGACGCTACATACCAAACTGGCCATCTTCCTCTGTTCTTAGCTCGGCAATGGTTTTAAAGGGTCGAAATTCAAACCCATAGTATGATCCAGTGAAATCAGGACACTTTTTGATTATGGTATTCGATAAGAAGCTAAGGCGCAGACCTTTTTTAACAATACAGTACTTGGGTTGAATCTCCCCAAGACTATACCGTTGAAGTGTTACTGCATTGCCCTCTTCTAATTGGTGTTTGAACCCATTCACCAAAGCCATCCTCACTGTTTGCTTGCATCCTTGTATTCTCGCATACAAAAGGTAGTTGATATTATGTACGACACAATAAAATATGAACATTATAAAGAACCATGAATTTCAAGCAATTTTATTAACATTATAAAGAACAAAACATAAAATGATTACTTTCCTGTTCATCCATAACAATCATCTCCATGTTGGAGATATATGGCTTGCTAAAAACAGGCTGCATCCAAGTACGTAGAACGCAGACTCGTAATTTGATGTTGTCCTTAACCGCGAACAGATCATTGATATACCCAGAAACAAATGTGGATATTGTTGTTTTATTTGATATTGAGCAGTGAATTGAGGAATTTTGGTGTGCACATTTAGCACAAAGGCCTCCTACATTTTATAGTATGAAACTTCCTAAAATTAGTGCAAAGATATATTAGAAGGTTTTTAATAATTTGATTGATTTCCATGATTAATGTTACTAATATTCTTCCTCCCAAAAACATCTCTGAAAGTCAAATACAAAATTATCTCCAAATATTCACAGAATTAAAAAAAATATACTCAAAGCTTATCTATAATATATTTAAATGTTTAATTCATTTAAATATGTTATAATCATCTTAAAAAACAGTTTCCCCCAATTATTTTTTTAGGGTTTTGATCATATAATAATATAATTAAAAAATACTAATCGATACTATAGATTAAAAAAAACTTTGAATGAAACAATATAAAGTTTAAAATGTATTGAAACTTCACTAAATTAATTTCAACAAAAATCTAAAAACACGCCCATTGATACAACAAAAATCGTTCATCCCCAAATTCAACAAATTGTTGCTTTCTAAATCGAACCTCAACAAATTCATAATCACAATATCAAATTTAATTTATGCAAATGACGCCACCAAAAAAACTGGATCTTGAAAAACTAAAAACACGCCACCAACCTTCATTGTTTATGTTCTAAGAAATTAGGGCATCCACCATGATAAACCTTTTTAAAGTTTTATAATTGTGTTGTGACATTAATTTATAAACCTTTTTCTTTTACAAACCTATCCCCCACTATGTATAAACCTTTTTAAGTTTTATAAACATATCATATAATTCAAATGTATTAAATTATGAAAATGTTCAAAATTCTAGACCTCTTCATGCCACACAAGCTTGAAATGGATGTTCACTATGGTTTACAAGTGTTTAGACCTCTTCATAATTTTATAAACCTATTCATAAACCACCATAGCGGATGTCCGTGTAGAAAGGTCGTCATAAACTACTGTAAGTTTTTTGTGATTTCTTTTTATGTTCATTGTTCATGTTCTTATTTTTATTTTTGTTGGGATATATTTCTAACCCTAATTTCAATTGCAATGTCATGAAATCAATTATGTGTTTGACCTAATTGTTTATAAAAATTAGTTTATGATTTTTTATATTTGGTGGTTCAAAAATTAAATCGGCTGAAAAAATGAAAGTGGTTAATAGGTTTTGTGGAAAACAATCAATTAATAGTTCATATAAATAAGCGCTTAATAAGCAATTGCATACATCCCGTTGATATTTTGAAAGCTATATTTTTAGTGTTCTTTTAGTATGTTGGTGTCTTAGTAAAACATATTGATTCCTGTGATTGTGTTTGAACATTCACACTTTGTCTAAATGTCTTAATTGATTGGGTTCTGTCATGGAATTTTAATTTAATGATCTTTGGCATTATATTATTTTAGGTTACGGTATACGACTTTGGACGGTAAACACAAGGTAGTGTATTACTTCCTTCTATCTTTCATAGGATCACATGTATGTTGAGTTTTAAATTGTTTGATGGAGAAATTTTTATTTAGATAAGAGTTTGATAGGATATAGATGATGAGTTTAGGAGTTTGTATATATAGTGATTTTTATTTAGAACCATAATTTCTTCAAAATGAAACACATGGTTTGCATATTGATTAAATGAGTCTTCACCTTGAGAAATGATTGTTTTGTCTGTAATTATCTCAAATATCATACTTATAAGTATATCTTTTGAGATACCTTAATAAGATTTTTTAAGGTTTATCGTATCATGGTAATCATGGTCTTCTTTGAACTCTCTTTACGACTTATTAAGCTGTTCATCATTTGGATGTCCTTTCATCTAGACATAACTCCATGCAAGTATTTGGCATCCTAATAGGTTGCAACTCTTTAAACTTTATTTAGTTAGAGTTTTCCTCAATTTGCGTAAAGTATTAAATTATGATTGATATTTGGTATATCTTTAAGGACCATGAGGGACTGTTTGGACTTGGCCTCCCAACAAGAAGGGATAACTATGAATAAGTCGTTTACACAGTTTATTCAGATATAATTATTGCGTAAAATATTGATTTCTTTTGCCTGCTTAATGTTGTATCTCACATATTTTTCAGAATCGCAATGGAAGTTGAGGAAAGAGTAGTAGAAATTATTTCTTGACCTCTTACCTTCGGCCTTCGCTACTATGGACAGGAACATTACTTCTCTACAGGTCATTCACAAAGAAATTTTACATGCTAGGCATGGAAGTTGCTAATTTTAATGTTAAAATGATAGCATTGACTTTCTTGCAGAGCATTGGATTCAGTTATCATGCCATAAGAAGCTAGCCAATTCGTTAAGAAATGGCTTTGATCATCGACTGTGCTTGCAGCCCTCTAAACTTGCATATTGTTTATCCAGGTGACTCCTTTTTTTCTACAGAGTCTCATGATTTGTTACTAAAGGGTGCACATTGACACTTATAATTATAGTTTTTTTATTTTGACCCATTCTCTTACACCTGGTCGGTTTTTTATAATAGTTGGGTAAAATATAAAGGTAAAGCTAAAAAGATTGTGTCATATGATGAATAGGCTCAAAGTCATCCGAAATCTATCTTTAAGCATACAAACCCGATATAGAGATTTATATCATTAGTGCAAAATATGGATTTTATAGTTATAAATAACACAATGATTATTTAGGAAAAAATTTATATTTTGACAACTTTATCTGTTTTAACATGAATATGCTTTGTACAATACATAAAAATTATACATAACTATGCCCTCCATATTTGGTGTTTTAAATTTATGTTTATGATGAAATTTACTACTATTAGCAATCATAGACATATGCTATTTTATCAAGTTACTTCATTTTTATAAGAGAAAATTATCAAAAGGGTACAAAAATCCACCATTGATCCACTGTATAGTCATTTTCAACACCTTTTTCCCAAAATGGTCATGCTCGACTCCACCCAATTTTTGACACGTGTCATTCCTTTGTACTTTTTATTGTACAAAAACTACAATTTTTTGACTTCTCAACTGCTCGACTCCACCCAATTTTTTACACGTGTCATTCTTTTGTACTTTATGTACCATAAAAAGTACAAATGAATGACACGTGTCAAAAATTGGGTGGAGTCGAGCAGTTGAGCAGTCGAGCATGACTATTTTAGGAAAAAGGTGTTGAAAATGACTATATAGTGGATCAATGGTGGATTTTTGTACCTTTTTGGTAATTTTCTCTTTTTATAAAATATATATGTACCTTTGTTTTTGTTACCATGATATTATATACAGTAAGTTTTAGTGACATACTTGTGTTTAATAGCAAATGAGGTTGTTGGGAACTTGGCTAGCTATGGTTGGATTTCAATTAATCGTGATTATTTAGTGATATTGGCATGATTAAAATGTTCATGGGTGGTTGGATATGGTTTGAAAGTGATTACATGAATAGCGAGAAGCAATTAATTAGCTGTACTAAAATGATCAGTGCATAAGATAACATTAGGAGTGCTTTGGTTGCTTGGATTGGTAACAATAATATGTCTTAGTAAACATTGTTTAGACAATATTCTCATTTTACGAGTAACTTATTGACTCTGTTGTTGCAAAGTTCATGTAAATATTTATTGGTAACAATAATATGTAGGTGGTGAATAGTTGTGCATCTTCAAATCATGATGACCTGCAAAGGATGAGGTAAAGAAGTTACAAGAAAAGCATGCAGGAGGTAATCTGTGGGATGAAGATTCTGAATGGGTCACTTTCCGGGTAAGTTACTCAAAATAGGTCTCTAAGATTAGTAGTTGTTGAAGTTGTGCCTCTTTACTATGAAGATTCTGAAAAGCTTCTCAACCATTTAGAAACTTCTACGTGAGATCTAATTTTAATCTTGTAGTTCTTGAATTATGTTTCTTTAAAGGTGAATAGAGGTGGGTCGGGTAACAGGCTGTGGTAAATTAGGCAAATTATAGTACGATCAAAATAGGCATGGTCAAGACTTTATTACTACACTTTGCGTGTCTTTTTGACCTGTTTGGTTCACTTGACCCATTCATCCAGTTTATACTTCGCTAGCATTTAACATGTTAGAGATAAAGTATATTGCATCATATAGTTTCTTACCGCAGTTTTTTGTTTTTATACAACAGGTGACATGATATTATGAATTATACCCCAGCTGATGCTCATGTACGAGGTGAAACAAAAAACAGAGGAAGAGTTGTTAGTCAGCTACAAAACACTCCTTAACAAAACCAAAGTTCTATGTTTTTACCATTTTGGACTAAACATTCAGTCTATCGACAAGGATGAACATAATTATGAATTGAATTGATGTCGTTTGGTTGGTAAATTTTATTCTTCATATCTGCAACAATGGCTGCAGCAAAATTTAAGTTCATGTTGGTTATAATACTAAGGTTTGTTATCTTGCTAAGAGTTGTTGAATTAGTTGTGCCACAAGGCAAAATACTAACCATATGCTATCTTTCTTATTCACTTTGGTTAGAAAATATTTTGATTTTTAAATGTAGACTTTATTTAGTGGAGGCTGTTGGAAATATTCTTGCTGCAATGAATGCAACAAGTTGGAGGTTTAATGGTGACACTTGTTGGAATTATATAACATGACATGCATAAATATAAACACATAACATCAAGAAAACATGCGGAAGCGTATATGATCATATAATGTATAAATTAATTAACCAAACATTAAAGAATGCGTACCTTTGATTCTAGCTAAACAAGAATCAATCTCCAAGTAATTCTTCAATCAAGAACCCTAATTAGGGTTTATAGGATTATAAGAATTACCCCTTACCTATTTTGTAATTCAATCCAAGAATCAAACAATAGTGTGTTTGATTCACGTTCTTGTACACACGTACTAAAACAAGTTAAAGTTATGCAAGTAATGAATAAACAAAACACTATTAGCTTAAAAAAAATCGAAAACCCTAAGGTATTAGGGTGTTCGATCGGTTTTGAAAGGAAAAAGAAAGAGAGAAAACATTTAGGTTATGTGTACAAGAGATGTGAAAACAATAACCTTGAGTTTGTATATATAGGTGAGTTATCTTGGAGCTCAAGCAAAAGAGGAGGTTACCCTCCTTTGGCCGATCGGTTTAGACATCCCCATAGGGATTCTAGAACCTTCTTGACTTACCAAAAACTCATCTATAATTCTTTCCTTTTATTCGTCTAACGGTCGTTAGTCATTTTCCGTTAAATACTAACGGTCGTTAAGTGTTTTATGTTTATTAATAATTAATATAACATTTATAATTAATTATTAACCTTTAACTTTCATACGTAAAGTGTGCAATCCCGTGATCTCGAGTTCGATCCTAACACACGTCTATTATTTCATGTCTATAAAACTAACAGATCCCACTTAGACATGTCATAATAGTGTGATCACATCGGTTAGCGTCTTGCAACACGCCGATGCCTCTAGTACAACTCGAGTAAGGCTCCTGGAAAACCTTTTAATGATTTCTCATTATTATTATCCTTTTGTTTCTAATACCACGTTAATAAGGATATGGATTAAAGTCATTCCTTAATTAACCATTCTGTTTCTCGTTGTTTGTGATTGAGCAAGATTACCAAATCTTTCTGAACATATTCAGGGGAGATCTTGGGCGTGGCCACACAAACATCTTGTCAACCCTACGAGGGGCCCAGCAGTATTAAACTCCAAAACAATTTTGGAGGAACAAATTCTATCTTGACTACGAGCAAAACTCATAAACTTTGTAACACTTCCGAAAACAACCCTTATGACTACCAGTTACGTATAGCGTTAAGTTGTTCCACAGAAATACACTACATTCATGACAGTTATCTCGTATCTCAAGTCTGAGGATAACTTCTCATGATTTACTTAATAACAAAATCCATAAAGTAACATCATGTAGTTGGGATAAGTCCTATATTCGATATCATTGAATATCATGTGAATTTTGTATGACAACGCATCAATATACTTTCAAGTATATTCTACAAAACTCAAATTTGTCTTAATTTAATAATATTCCCATATTATTAACTGACAACGGACAATTTAGAATAGCATTTATTCACGGATTAAACATGCAAAAACAGGACAACAATTATTAAAGAATGAAAATAAACACACCAAAATACTTTATTTCATTAAAACAATAATTGTTTACAATATCCTTTATCCAAATACTAAACACAGTCATGCATGAAACTACTAGCTAATTTAAGCCTAATGCCATTTGCTAATTCAGTAAGCTTTTCTTTAGCTAAAGCCTTAGTGAATGGATCAGCTAAGTTATCATCTGTGTGAACTTTTAGTAGATTTATTTCATCTTCGCGGACCTGTTCCCGAACATAGTGATACTTCCGTAGAAAATGTCTGGTGCCCTTCATGACTCCAGGTTCATTGGCAAATATGATTGCAGCAGAATTGTCGCAATACATATTAATAGGTAATTCAATTGAAGGCATAACACCAAGCCCTGAAATGAATTTCCTAATCCAAACAGCCTCCATAGCAGCTTTCGAAGCAGCTATATACTCAGCTTCTGTCGCAGACATCGCAATTGTACTCTGCTTCTTGCTCTTCCAGTCTACTGCTCCTCCATTGATAACAAAGACATAACCCGTCTGAGACTTCGCATCATCTTTGTCACATTGCCAGGACGCATCACAGAAACCTGTAACAACAAGTTCTGCAGTTGGATCTCCACCATATACTAAAAATATATCTTTTGTACTTCGTAAATACTTGAGAATATGTTTAACAACAATCCAGTGTTTTTCACCTGGATTCTGTTAAAATTGACTGGTGATGTTTTGAGCAAACGCCACATCTGGCCTTGTGCATCTCACCGCATACATAATAGATCCTACAGCCGAAGCATAAGGAACTTTACTCATGCGTGCCACCTCAGCAGGTGTTGAAGCACATAACTCACTAAATAAGCCATGTTTCACTTCCATTGGCAAATTTCCTTTCTTGGAATTTTGCATATTGAATCTTTTCAATACTTTGTCAATGTAAGCACTTTGACTTAATCCAATTAACCGCCTTGATCTATCTCTATAGATATTGATTCCCAGAATGTATGTAGCTTCTCCCAAATCCTTCACAGAAAAGCACTTTCCAAGATATGACTTAACCTTTTGCAAACTTGGAATGTCTTTTCCCATGATCAATATGTCATCAACATATAGAATAAGGAAAATTGCATTTTCACTCCCACTAGCTTTGTGATATACACATGGCTCATCAAGATTCTGAGTAAATCCAAACCTTTTGATTTCTTTATCAAATCTTTTATTCCATTGCTTTGATACTTGCTTCAATCCATAAATGGATCTTTGAAGTTTGCATACACGGTTTGGAAATTGTGGATTCACAAACCCCTCAGGTTGCGCCATATAGATGTCTTCATCTAGGCGACCATTTAAGAAGGCGGTTTTTTACATCCATTTGCCAAATCTCATAGTCATAGTACGCTGCTATAGCTATGAGAATCCTAATAGCTCTAATGTCTGCTACAGGAGAAAAAGTCTCCTCGTAGTCAATTCCAAAAGTTTGAGTAAAACCTTTAGCAACCAGACGAGCCTTATAGGTGTGTACATATCCATCCATGTCAGTTTTCTTCTTGAAGAGCCACTTACTCCCAACTACCTTGGCATTAGGAGGAAGGTCTACTTCAATCCAGACATCATTATCTTTCATGGATTGCATTTCCCCATTCATAGCACCCTGCCATTTTTCCTTTTCAGGACCATTAATGGCAGCCCTATAATTAGCAGGTTCATTAAGATCCCCTAATATAGTTTCCTCAGCGACTACGTTTAGACATAGACGTTCAGGAGCTTTCACATGTCTTGAAGACTTGCGAATGGGAACTGCTTCAACTTCAGGTGGAGGACCCAAACTTTCAGGTTCCACAGGAAGTACGCTAGTGTTTTCTGAAGGTAATGCATTATCTTGATCATCTTCCAGATCATAGATTCTCCCACTGACTTCTTGAGATACAAGATCCTTTTCAAGAAAGTCTCCATACCTAGCAACAAACACTTTGTTCTCAGGTGGGTAGTAAAAGTAGTAACCCATTGTTTCCTTTGGGTATCCTACAAAAATGCATTTTACAGATCTTTGTTTGAGTTTATCTGTTGAGTCACGTTTAACATACGCCTCGCAACCCCAGACCTTTAAATAAGACAAGTTCGGAGCTTTTCCATTCCATATCTCATATGGTGTCTTATCAACCTTCTTTGTGGGAACCATATTTAAAATGCGAACTGCAGATTCTAAAGCATAATCCCAAAAGGACAAAGGAAGAGTAGTAAGATTAAACATTGATCGCACCATGTCTAACAATGTATGATTCCTTCTCTCAGATACACCATTTTGTTGTGGAGTATATGGAGATGTGAGATTCTGGACAATTCCATTCTCAGCTAAGTAATCTTTAAACTCTTGACTTAGGTATTCACCACCTCGATCGGAACGAAGAGCTTTAATCTTCTTTCCTAATTGCAGCTTTACTTCTGCTTTAAAAACTTTAAATGTTTCAAACACCTCATGTTTATGTTTAAGTAAATAAACATAACCATAACGGCTGAAATCATCTGTAAAACTTAAGAAGTAGCTAGCACCTTTCTTTGACACATGTCTAAGTGGTCTACACACATCAGTATGTATTAAACAAAGTAGATCAGAAGCTCTTTCCATATTGCAATGAAAAGGTTTCTTCGTCATCTTCCCAGATATACAAGACTCACATTTATCAAATGATTCATCATTGATACTTTTCAAAAGCCCATCACGTTGCAGCTTTTTCATGCGAGTCTTGCCTATATGAGCAAGTCTACAGTGCCAAAGGTAAGAAGAATTCAAGTCATACTTCATTCTCTTACTAATGCTATACATTGAATTATCAATATTGGACATATTTTCATTCATATCAATTTCAAACACACCATTCACAGCAATAGCATTAAAATAAAATACACCATTTAATGAAACAGAAATTCCATTGCTATTAATAGTATGAGTAAAACCAAGATCCAATAAACATGAAAAGGAAACAACACCCCTAACAATAGTAGGTGCATAATGACAATTGTTTAAAATCAGTACTAAACCCGAAGGTAAAAGTAAATTAAACACTCCTATGGCTTCAACAACTGCTTGTGCTCCATTGCCCACTTGCAGATATTGCTCCCCATAAGATAGTCTCCTTTCCTCTCTAAATCCCTGTAGTGTATTACATATGTTAATACCACATCCAGTATCATATACCCAGGAATTTATTTTATGAGATAAAGTAAATAATTCAATTACAAATAAGTTACCTGAAGTGCTGGCGCCCACGTGCCCAGTCTTCTTAACCTTATTTGCTCGCAAATCATCAAGATAAAGAGGACAATTCCTCTTCCAGTGACCCTCTACTTTACAGTAGTGGCAACCTTGATCCTTCTTAGGATTATCCCTTTTCTTTGGAGGGTATTTCTTGGGTTCAGGTTGATAAGCCATAACTTGCTTACCCTTATCAGCCTTTCCCTTTCCTTTACCCTTCTTCTTGTTCGCATTTGGCTTGTTAATTCTACCCCCTTGAATAGCAAGTACCTGGGGTGTAGTAGCCTTTGGTGGTAAACCTTTCTCGTAATCAATAAGCAATGCGTGTAATTCAGAAACTGTCTTCCCCACGCAGTGCATATTGAAATTACGCACAAAACCACTAAAATCCTTTGTCAAGGATCTATTGATTAAGTTTATGGCAATGTCTTGTTTATAGACTTTGCCGAGTGCTTGTAATTGATCCATGTAACTTTTCATTTTCAATACATGAGCACTCACAGGTTCACCATCAGCCTGCTTACAACCATGTAGAGATTCCATCAAATCATAGACTTCTACGGTTTGTGGTTTCTCAAACAATTTTCTGAGTTCGCTTAGCATGTCCATAGGGAAGAAATTCTCAAACTGCTTTTGTAAAGCAGGTGTCATTGCTCCCAACATTAAGCAGGCCACATCATTATGTGTCTTATACTCATTTTTCCAAACTGCTTTCTCTGCATCAGTTGCAGCATCGCCAGTTGGTTCAGCAGGACAAGACTTATATAAGAATTCAAGTTGATCTGTCACTCGCAGGACAATCCTGAGTGAACGATACCATTCATTGAAATTCTGTGAGCCAGTCAATTTTTCTCGTTCAAAGAATGTCTTGAACGCAGAACTCAAATTGGTGTTATTATTTTGAGCCATTTCTACAGATAAAGAAAGTTCAAATAATTAGTATTTTCGATAATACAATTTTTCAAGAAAATAAAATACCCAAGGACATATAAAAAATCCATAGAATTTTCTTGAAAACTAGGACCCACATAAACATAGTTTCAGTACATCAGTTGATCTGCTAGTAATGAAAGTATAATATGAGGTAACTTGTCGTACAATAATTGGCAAAACATTTTCCAATTCCTAGACTTTATGGGATTTACATTGACAAAACTTGTTGCAATGTAAGCATGTTTTATCCCCATCTTAATGCCTTGAGTCCAAGTTCTCACTTCCTACTCAATTTAAGTCGTCTAATTTAAAAACTGCAAACCCATAGTTCCATTACATCAGTTGATCTGCTAGTAATGAAAGTATGAAGTTTACCTCTCCATTGCAATCTAGCCAAGCTCTCACATGACGTAAATTACAACTTCAAGTGTTCTTTAATTAGATGACTTTTGACTTAATTTTATAAGGGTATAAATTTTGATGTGTGTAATCAAAATAATGTATAAAGAAGCATGCATACAACTTCATAACATTGGTTTTAACAAAACAATTTTATTTACCAATTCACTAAGATCAAATTAACAAAGTTTTCATTGAAGTATTGGGTTCACCAATCAACGAATTACCTACAATTATCATCCGCTATATCCTACTGCTGCATGAGTCAAAAGACTCAAGGTATTTGGATAATTATCACAAAAGTGACACGTGGAATTGAGGTCAATTCACCCTTAAGATGATATTGTACATAGAATAGTAATACTTGGTAGCTCCAATTTGACGCACAAAGTGGCGGAGAAGCAAACGTATGCACGAATGCATTTAAAAACGCGCTTCTTTCGGTTTGTCAATTTAATGTCAAACCATCCTTAAACCTCTCTTATAGTTTGTCACAATTGGGTGAGCCGTTCTTACTATAGGTACAAAAACATCATTCAATTAAACCTTGAAATTTTGACTCTTAAAACCAAAACAAATTTCGCCATTATTTAGTCCATATTATTTTTCTATTCAAAAATTACCCTTTTTTCGTTTATAAACATGTCTTTACAATTAATAAACAAAAAAAAAACAAGTAATTTAAATAAAAAATAACGCAACTAAATACACATACATAACATAACCATTAATATGTAATAAAACATGTAGCCACATGCAAACTTAATTCGATAATCCTATTAAAAATCAATTCTAGGTTTATCATGTATATATTAAATTATGGTTTTCTCTTCAAAGGAAGTAGAGCCACATGCATCGACGAATCGATTGCGTAAACCAAAATTCAATATATACCACATAACACATAATTGATTACTTAATATATTGGAGTCTTCCCCAATTCGACATCTATCAATTAAATTACATGTGTAAACTTAACCATTAATTTTAATAGCAAATTTAAACAATTTAAATTCCAAGACAATAAAATCCATGCAAAACATGCACGTTCTCATGGATTACACTTAACAATTAATCACATATTGTCACAAGATCGCATTCAAAAACGCATAAACATGTTAACTTAGGGTTTCTAATCAAATTAAAATCAAAACCAAAACCCTAAAAAATTAAAAAAAAGTAATTGACTTTCAAAAAAAAAAATTAGGGTTTGGAATTTTAAATCCCTAATAATCGACTAACATGTTCAAACACAATCCAAGATTCGTTTTTTATGCGTTTTGGTAATTAATTACATATTATCCAAGGCTCGTGATGCCACTGTTGGAATTATATAACATGACATGTATAAATATAAACATATAACATCAAGAATACATGCGAAAGCGTATAGGATCATATAATGCATAAATTAATTAACCAAACATTAAAGAATGCGTACCTTTGATTCTAGCTAAACAAGAATCAATCTCAAAGTAATTCTTCAATCAAGAACCCTAATTAGGGTTTATAGGATTATAAGAATTACCCCTTACCTCTTTTGTAATTCAATCCAAGAATCAAACAATAATGTGTTTGATTCACGTTCTTGTACACACGTACTAAAACAAGTTAAAGTTATGCAAGTAATGAATAAACAAAACACTATTAGCTTAAAAAAAATCGAAAACCCTAAGGTATTAGGGTGTTCGATCGGTTTTGCAAGGAAAAAGAAAGAGAGAAAACATTTAGGTCATGTGTACAAGAGATGTGAAAACAATAACCTTGAGTTTGTATATATAGGTGAGTTATCTTGGAGCTCAAGCAAAAGAGGAGGTTACCTCCTTTTGGCCGATCGGTTTAGACATCCCCATAGGGATTCTAGAACCTTCTTGACTTATCAAAAACTCATCTATAATTCTTTCCTTTTATTCGTCTAACGGTCGTTAGTCATTATCCGTTAAATACTAACAGTCGTTAAGTGTTTTATGTTTATTAATAATTAATATAACATTTATAATTAATTATTAACCTTTAACTTTCATACGTAAAGTGTGCAATCCCGTGATCTCGAGTTCGATCCTAACACACGTCTATTATTTCATGTCTATAAAACTAACAACACTTGCACTCTTGAACCATTGCCGAAGTGCCAAGGCTGTCTCAGGAAGCTAATGCTAGCGTTGGATGTGATTGTCACATTGGCAACAACACCAATTGTCATGTCGTAAGGATGTATACAGTTCCGTCTTTAACTATTTGTTAAGCTTAATATCATTTGGCACTTCCTTTATTCTGCTGTAATTTGATAGCATGTCTATCCTTATGTTCTTCCATTATGCATGCATATATAGCTTATTAATGTGAGCTAAAAACTTATAAATACCTTTGGATGGAATGTGCAATACCTGCACTTGTAGAAGATACAAAAAACTATTTCTGCAATGTCGGATGCAAAAGTTTTCAATCCACTTAAGTCATTCACGGCACAAGGCTTATGATTAGTTACATATAGATAGTGTGTACACGAGTACTTCGTCTACTACAGTATCATTTTTTTTATCGCTTATTTGAAATGAATCCATCTAAGTGGATTTACGCACGCAAAAGCTTTCCATGTGTCCAATGTGTTGGCTGATGTGATATTTTTTTATGTCGTGCCAAAAAAAGATATTATTAACCCTCAAACGAGATTAGTTGACACCAATATTCAATATATAAAAACATAACCTTTTATGGTAAGCACACTTGGACTTTTAAAGTCAAACTTTTTCCTATCTTTGACCTCAACGTCAACACTCTTCAATAAAAAGCCCTTTGCTTTATATTAGCGCCAAAGTACTTAGCGAATTAATAAAACCAGTGATGTTGATAAGCGCTTACGCGTAAACACACATATTATTGAGATAAATTACATTAATCATTATACTGAAAACTCATGTACACAAGAGACCATAACAAATAAATATAAACAACTATTTTCTGAATTGAATGTACGTCCAAACTCCGGTAGTACGACTAATGTCAAAGTCACACGTGCACATGTGGGTCTAAAAACCGACTTTAGGTCACAAACTTAGAATTGAACAAGGTTTAAATGACTTATTATGCATTAGATTTGATCATATGATATTTTTTTTAATGGTAATTTTTCACACCCTATACCACCTATCTCACAATGACTCAAGCGAGGCTTGAACCCACAACTTCTAGGTTGGTGAGCAACTCACATACCACTAGAGCAAAGGACTTAGGTTGATCATATGATATTATGATGGTATCTATTGTTACGTAGATTTGTTATTATGATAATATCTGTTGTTGAATAGATTTGTTGTTTAAAAATAGCTTTTAGATGTCATATGTTGCAATGAAATCGACAAAGCCAAGGCTAGAAGAGCCTCAAGAATAGATTGACAAGATTAGGATCGCTCATCGTTAATGAACATGAAGAATCTTGATAAAGATTATTTTTAATTACTCAATAAATTATATTCAATTGTATTTTGATCAAATTCTGGTTTGACATATACTTATCATTGTCCACATAGTTACAATATGTTTAGTTGGTGCTATTTTAAATACTTTAGTTGTGTTTAATATTTTCAAGGTTTCTAGAAGGAGATAACGGGCAACAAGGTTAACTTTCGTATGTGTTAAAACCTCTTATGAGAAATTATTAGAACTAAAAAAGTATTTGGATATAACATGACTTATTTAGCAGCATAAATGCAAAAATGTAATACAAGCATAAGCTCTATATTTAAGGCTTGTTGAAACATCATAAAATAAACTTAACGAAACACCCTGAAAATGTTTTTTCACTATACATTTAGCTACAACTGAATATCTACTACAACTTATTTCATAAAGCAAAAACAGTTTCACTTATCAATCATAGACATCGTTAGTTTTACAAATTTCTAACCACCAGTAAAAAGGATTAAATAGGTGATCTCACATGATGTCAGAAAATAAAAATACGATCTAAACATTTATTAACGATGAAGGTATTGGTAAGGGTAATAACAATAAATAATATGATCTAAACCATTTCTTTTTTTTTAGATAAAAATACATTTTTAGAAAAAAACACCCCGGGCATTATAACTAGTAGTAGATTTCAAGGTATCACTTCAGTTCAAGATTATCCAGGTGAACGACTACTTCGGAGATGACAAGGAGGCAACCAAGAGCTACAGATGAATGGCAAGACATCAACAGGAATAAGAGATCGGGGCAAGAAGTTAATAAACAAAGGGTGGAGGATAACACAAAGTTTTTTTGTGTCTAATCTTCCTGAAGGGGCATCATCAACAGATCTGAAGGAGGTTTTAAAAGGGTTTGGCAGCATTGTAGGGGTGTATATCACAAAAAAGCTTGACAAGTTCGGGAACAGATTTGGTTTTGTTACATTTAGGAATGTAGGTAACATGCAAGAGTTGGTGAATAAGATGAAGAAAGTGAAGATTGGACAGAATAAACTTTTCATCAGTTTGGCAAGATTTGTGGATGGAAAGATTATGAGGCACGGGGAAGATAAGAAGAGGTCGGTGACAGTCGAAAATAAGAAGGATAAGGTACAGGAGGTAGTGGCGCCTGCGGTGAGTATTACGGAGAATTTGCCTAGAAGAGAGCCGATGGAGAATGTTTGGTTTAAAGATAAGCCGATGGCTAATCAACCGGGTAAGTTCCCTGTAACGATTAGACTGGATGATAACATTCAAGCGTTTTGTAATTGGCATGAGGTTGCGTTGGTTGGACGAGTTCGTGAGTTCTCGTTCTTAACAAAGTTAAAGGTTTTGTTGAAAGAGGAACGTATGGAGATGGGATCCTTTAAGTATTTAGGAGGATTGAATGTGTTGTTGACATTCAGTTCTGGTAATCAGAAGGAAGTCTTCATGAGTAGAAAATCGGTGTGGTCGAAGTGGTTTGATAGTATGGATCAATGGAAGGGACAATCATTATCGTATGAAAGGATCGCGTGGTTGAAAATACACGGCGTTCCTCTACAGTTAAACATTGATCAGGTATTCAATATTATCGGCAAGAGGTTTGGTAAAGTTGTACAACCGGCTCAAGTGTCCGACAAAGATGGAGATTTCTCGTTTGTGCTTATCGGTGTTGTAGTGGGGGATTGTTTGCGGATTCAAGAGGAGGTGAGAATTCAATGGAGGAATAAGTTTTTTAGGGTGTGGATAGAGGAAAAGATGGGTGATTGGATCCCCGAATGTATTCAAGAGGATGATATGTTCGTGGAGAATAGCTCAGAAGAGGTGGTGGAGGAGGTTGAGGAAGGTGAAGTTAGGAGGGAGGATAATGATGTTCTAGCAGCCGGAGATCATCCTGTGATGCCGGAGCCGGTGACGGAGAATGTTATTATGGAAACTAGAGATATTGGTGGGATTGAGTCAAATTCCAATATTAATTTGGTTAATGTTGGTAAATTTGGAGATATTAACGGGAATGACTGGAATACTATTAAAAGTGGATTTTTGACTGATTTCAAGAATAATGAAAAGAAAAAAGGATTTACAAAAAAGAAGGGTAAGAACCGGCCCAAATCTATTTCCCCTGTGGGTCAGTCGAGGCCCAAAAAGAGAGTAAGAGTTGAAGATGATCCTTTTGGACTTGATGCCTTTATTGGTATTAAGCCCATTTCTGCAGCTCAACAGGTCCAAAACGAGAGCAGTTCGGCTGAGGTTGAGGAGTTTTTTCAGACTCCAGACTTGAATAGGAGGTTAGAAGTTGAGGGGGAGATTTCAGCGTATAACACAGAAGTGTCTACGCAGATTGATAAGGAGAGTAATGTGGATGGGGTAGGAGACGTGGGGTTAGAAACAGAGGCCACGGTACAGATGGGTAAAGCGATTGGTGCGGAGAATATAGATAAGTTTGTGGAGCTTGTAAGAGATACGGTTCAGGGAGAAGGATTACAACAGGTGCGATCATGAATTGTTTGTCGGTTAACATTAGAGGATTGGGGGTTTTTGGAAAAGATAAGTGGATTAGGGATATGCGAAAGGAACATGATTGTTCGTTTATTATGTTGCAAGAAACACAACATGGTTCGATTGAGGGGATTAAATTAGAGGACTTTTGGGGATCTTCGGATTTTGAGGAAGATCATGTGGATGCGTCTGGTCGTTCGGGGGGGATTATGAACATGTGGAATTTTAAAGTGTTCCAAAAGCTTGAATCTGTGAAGCATCGGTATTTCTTATTGACACGGGGAGTGCTTACAGAGTCGAAGCAGGTGATTAATTATCTCAATGTATATGCGCCTCAAAGTCCGGTTGATAAAAGGAGCTTATGGAGTGACATTATAGAGGTTATGAGTAACACCTAAAATCTGAAAGCATGTAAAATGACCAAATTGCCCCTACAAGTTTAAAGGTTATTTAAAAGCTTATAGAGTATCAAATAAATTCCAAACTCCTGGCAATGCACAAGTTATGATCCCAAATAATTTTAACAACTTCATTTAACATTTATACAAGTGACAAAATTACTAAAATGCCCTCATAGAACCGAATGACATTTTAATTAACATTTTAAATTATATAAAGTGAAATAAATACATTTAAATGTAGAAATCAATCACTTTAATGAGTCAATCAATTTTGGCCGAAATTCCTGGTCCTATCCCTCCCCATGACTCGGTTTTCCTATTTTAAAAGTCAATCACATCTCTTCCTTGAAAACCCTAATTGACCGATTGAATAAAACACACACAAATAATTCCTTTAGCCTCCATTCGACTATCTAAAATCTCCAAAGCATTTTTCTGAGTTTGAGTAGCATCTAAGGAGTACTAGAAAAATCATCTTAAGGTTGTTCGTTGTTCGAATCATTCTTGGTGGAATTGTTTCTTATCGCAACATAACAAGAGGTATAATTCGTTATAATTCGTTTGATCACCACAAAATTCGTTTCTCATTTTTCTAACATTCTTCATAACGTGTACAACCTAGGAAAAATAGTGGTGAAGCTGTTCTTGGTCGATTTCTATTTTTGAGGAATTATTTTCCTTTCGAGCGTTTAGAAACAAGGTAATTCGTTATTAATTCCCACGACCTCTATAAAATTCGTTTGCTATTTTTCACATGATCCTTATGTCGAATATGCTCTGGGAAAAATGATTGCAAGGTCTGGGGGTCGTTCGTGAGGTCGTGGTGATTTATATCTCGTTTTGGCTATACGCGTATAAAAGAATCGGTGAAACTCTTTTCACACGTTCGAATCTCTTTGTGGTATTTTTCTCAGACCTTATACGTACTAAGAACACCAAATAAAATGTATACATCATGCCATGCTCGATCTATAAGTGTTATAAAGAATTAACCTTTAAAACGAGTAAAAATTATGAAATAATAGCATGCGAATTATGGGGCTTCAAGTAAAATTTATTTAAGTATATTATGATCATACAAGATCTGGAAAAATGTTGCTACGAATTGTTATGGCCTAGATCTAATTGTTTTGAATTTATTTGTGTTAATCGAATTTTGTATGTAAAACGTATAAAAGGAAAAGAAAATCCATGCGATCTGAAAATGAGGAACTAGGGCTTGTTCTTGTGATTATTAATGATGATTAATGATATGGTAATGATTAAAAATGGGTTAGAATTATTAGGGTTTGGATTTATGGATTTAAAATGCTATTCGATTGGTGTTAAAATGTTTTGGGTGAGTTTTGTAACTTTTAAAACTCAAGGGATATTTTTAGAACTTATTTTGGACTGTGTACTTTTCGTATAAAATATAAGTGGAGGGGGTCTAGTGTCATTTTTATATTTTAAGGGATTAAAATGTCTTTACTATTTAATTATAATCGATTTGTAAAATAATTAAAATAGAGGGACTAAATGTGTAATTTCTGGAAACTTAGGGCTGTTTTGGATAATAAAATATAGTCAGGGGGTTATGTGCTATTTTGATAATTTCATGGTTTAATATGTAATGGTTTATAATTAAAAGTTGAAATTGTAAATTAAGGGACTAAATATGTAACTTTGATAACTAGAGGGACCTAATGTGTAAACTATGAATACTTGGGGATACATTCGTATAATATGATCAAATAAGTGATCATTGTGTAAAATGGATAAATTAAGGGTTTAAAGTGTAACTTTTGAAATATAAGGGTATAAAATATAAATTGTGAAACCCTAAGGACCAAATATGTAAATATGATGAAAGATACCTTAAATCCATTAATAATGATTTAACTAAGTTATGCTACCCAATACTTCTAAAATTGGAACTTTCTAAAAATAGAAACTTTCTAAAAGTGGAAACTTACTAACTATGGAAACCTGCTAAAAATGGAAAGTTACTTTAAATGGAAAGACAAATAATTAAGAATGAATTGTAATTCCCTTCTACTCCTTTAGGTGTGAAGAAGGAGAGACTTTGAGCTGTCCCC
The DNA here is from genome assembly GCA_021014915.2 of Artemisia tridentata subsp. tridentata. Classification (NCBI taxonomy): domain Eukaryota; kingdom Viridiplantae; phylum Streptophyta; class Magnoliopsida; order Asterales; family Asteraceae; genus Artemisia; species Artemisia tridentata. The sequence goes on along the minus strand of CP139501.1, from coordinate 269,980,797 downwards.
TGTTTCTGTGCTTATTACTATTTGTGCTTTCTTCATAAGGTACAGATACTCTGCCCTTGTTTCAGTAAGGGTTCTTATATTCTTATACATTGATTTTGACTTATGATTCAGTTAAGGTTTCCCAAGCCATTGCTATGTTCCCTGTTAAATGAACCTTGATATTACTTTTGATATGACCTTGAGATGCACCTTTTGATACATGACCTTGTGCTGTGATTTTGAGACATGACTCTTAGTTTGATACCCGAGCCATTTATGTTACCTAGCCAGGGAGGTAACCTGGCCATGTCTGTGATGCACCACTGGCATGACTCCCGTGTGGGGGAGTGATTTCTCACACCGTCCCTTTTTATGATTTTCTGCCATGGCTACTATGATGTTGGGATGACTTTGAGTTTGGGGCGTATGGGTTGCAATCCTAGATTTGTATGTTTAGTGGATTTAACTGTGACTTTGAGTATTGACTTTGAGGTGACTGGTGCTTGTGTGCAATACACGCCTTTCACATTTAGCTGGAGCTAGCTACTCCACTATTTTGATACATGAGGACACCCCTCATATTATCTGGTTGCCTGAGAGGTATCCCCTGTAATTGTGAGCTTATGACCTTAAGACTATGATGTTGACTTTGAGTTATGGGCTCGTGGTAGAAAACTATTCTATATTTCCTTATTACTCTTTTGCTTTGATTATACCTCATGACATTTCCCAGTGCCTTATTATGTTTTGGTTTCGTTATCTTTGCTTGTATTATGTATCTGTTCACTGGGCTTTGTAAGCTCAGCCGCACGTTTTCTTTTTCGTGTGCGGCAGGTATCTAGCTGGGAGATGGATTATATGCTTGGGATGAGAGTTAGTTGAAGCTTTTGCCTTAGATGATGTCCTACCCTAGTCTTGCCAGTTGTTTAGACATGTTGATCATGGATTCATTTCGTTATGTATTTCCTTTGAATTATTTCGTTATCTTGTGAGACTTTTGTATTGGACTCAAGTCATGTTGACTTGGCTTATTTATTTATGATGTTTTATGGCTTCCGCTGTGTATATGTATGAATGCTTTGAAAGGTCGCCATAATGTGATATCTCTACCCTTGTCGGGTTAGGGTGTTACATTATGAGTCGCGGCTATGGTCAGTGGGTGGTAGCGGGTGACTTCAATGTGGTGAGATTCAAGGAGGAGCGAAAGAATTCATTATTTAATGCTGTAGCTGCGAAAGATTTTAATATGTTTATTGAAGAGTCGGGTTTGAATGAATATGTGCTTAGAGGTAATAAATTCACTTTTGTCTCTGATACTAAATTGAGCAGGATTGACAGGATTTTGGTGTGTGACGAATATATGGCCAAGTGGCCGGAGGCGGTTTACCGTGCGCTGCCAAGATTATACTCTGATCATAGTCCTATTCTGTTGTATGTTGAATCTAAGAATTTTGGCCCTAAACCGTTTCGGTTTTATAATTTGTGGTTGGAGAGGGAAGACTTTAAATGTGTAGTTGAAAAAGCTTTGTCTGAGTTTGAGGGTGTTGGGGAACCGGACCTTCTGCTAATGAAGAAGTTCAGAAAATTGAGGGCTGCTATAAATGTCTGGAAAGAGGCGAATAGAGTCAATGAGATGGAGGAGGAAATGACGTTAAAGGTGGAATATCAAAGACTGGATCAAGATTTGGAAAATAGGGTGTTAGACGAAGATGAGAGCTGGACTATGGCTGAATGTAAAAGACGCCTGCTTGAGATTGAAAGTTTAAAAAAAAAAGATTTGTGCCAAAAGGCGAGGAATAAATGGGCGGAATTTGGCGATGAAAACTCCCGATACTTTCATGGTATTATTAATAAGCGAAGAGTTTGTAACAATATTCCGGGTTTACTTGTTAATGGGGTTTGGGTGTCGGATCCGTTGGAGCTCAAAAAGCATGTGTGGAGCTTTTATACTGACCGATTTCAAGAAAGAGTGATGATCCGACCAAAATTAACATGTTTTGTCATTAAACAGGTTTCGCAAATTGATAAGGAAATGTTAACGGCCACTTTTTCAAAAATAGAGATCAAAGAAGCGGTTTTCAGTTGTGGCGATGATAAATCTCCAGGCCCTGATGGTTTTAACTTTCGATTTATCAAAAGGTATTGGTCTTTCTTTGTCAAAGACTTTCTTGATATTTTCGGGAAGTTTTATGAAGAGGGGATTATTAACAAAGGGGTAGGGGCGTCTTTTATCACCTTAATTCCTAAATGCAAGAATCCAGTGGGGTTGGGGGAGTATAGACCGATTAACTTAATTGGGGTTATAAGTAAAGTTGTTTCCAAAGTTTTGGCAAATCGCTTGAGGGTGGTTATGGGTAGTATCACGTCGATTACTCAGTCGGCGTTTTTATCGGGAAGATATATTCTAAATGGGCCCTTGATTATTAATGAGATTATGGCGTGGGCAAAGAAAGATAATAGACGGTTGTTTTTGTTGAAGATTGATTTTGAAAAGGCTTACGATAATGTAAACTGGGAATTTCTTTTGGATATTATGAGACAGATGGGGTTTCCTGATTTATGGTGTAGATGGATTAAAGGGGTTTTAGTGTCTGCTGCTTCATCAATTTTGGTGAATGGTTCACCTACGATAATGTTTGACTGCTCGAAAGGAATTAGACAAGGAGATCCTATTTCTCCTTTTTTGTTCATAATAGTTATGGAAGCGTTTGCTAGTATGGTTACTAAGGCGACTTCTATGAATATTTTTAAAGGGGTTAAACTACCAAATGGGGGTCCAAGTTTATCGCATCTGTTGTATGCGGATGATGCTTTGGTGATGGGAGAGTGGTCATTGGAGAATGTTAAAACGATTAGACGAATGTTAAGGGTCTTTAATGTGTGTTCTGGGTTGAAAATTAATTTGGACAAGTCTAATCTTTTCGGGTTAGGGGTGGACAATGCGGAAGTCGAAAGAATGTCGGAGATTTTGGGTTGTAAGATGGGTGTGATTCCTTTTGTTTATTTGGGAATCAAGGTGGGGGCGAATATGAATAGGGTTAATAATTGGGAGCCGGTCTTAGAGGTCGTTAAAAACCGGCTGTCTAAGTGGAAAGCTTCGACTTTGTCTATTGGGGGAAGGTACACTTTAATTAAATATGTGTTAGAAAGTCTTCCTACATACTATTTCTCGTTATTTAAAGCCCCGGTTAAAGTCTTGGGAGATCTTGAAGGATTGATTAAAAGGTTTTTATGGGGGAATGTCGATGGGAATAAGAAGGTGCATTGGGTTGCGTGGGAGAAAGTCACGTATCCTAAGAATCAAGGGGGTTTGGGTCTATCTCGGTTAGAGTGGTGTAATAACTCGCTTTTGACAAAGTGGTTTTGGAGATATCGTAATGATAAGAATGCGTTGTGGAGGAATGTCATTGATTCTATTCATGGGGGGAAGAGACGTTGGGAGGTGCTTCCGACAAACAAATGTCTTGCGTCAAATTGGAATACAATGGTTAGGATGGAAAACTCTTTAAATATGGGAGGAAAACGAGCGACAGATAGAATAAAAGGGCAGATTGGTGATGGGAAATCTGTGAGGTTCTGGCTGGATGTTTGGGTTGGGACGGAGCCGTTAAAAGTTTCTTATCCAGCTCTGTTTCAGCTGGAATTCGAGAAAGTTTGCAGTGTTTTTGACAGATTACAGGATCGGCAGCTGCAGGGTACGTTTAACTGGAAGTGGAAGCGGCAGCTGATTAACGATCAGGAACTGCAGCAGTTGCACAGCTGCTGTGCGTGTAAGATACTGTAAAAATCCACTGTGATAAATCTCATTGATTAATAATAATCTGGTGTTACCATTTAACAAATCCCATTTTTACGGAGAAATTAAAATTTTTTCTCTTATTGTTAACATTACCACGTTACATTTTCGCGACACATACTATGAGACACGAATAAACCACGACACCCTATTTTCACTAAATTCAAACGTCCCAAATAATGACAAGCTTTTCTACAATTTGAATATTTAACTCAACTCCAACTTACCTTCATTTTACCATACAAAGTTATGTATGCAAACTCTTCTTATATGTAATACGTAGATCATGCAAATCCTACTCCATAATAAATCGATCTATTTCTTTTTCACAAGCAAAATGTGTCTACTTGGTTCTATATCTTTTATATACAATCTACCCTTTTATTTTTCTTCTTGATATAGAAATATTACATAGATATTTCGGATGACACAAATCAAACCGACCCTTTTTATAAAAATATATAATCAATCTATACCTACTATAACCACTTGAGCAATATATTATCTTAACCCATACATATTCCCTGACATATCATACCCTCATGTTTTATATCTTCTCATTCCACTTATACATAGGACATCAAAAATCTACCAAGAATCTACCGTATCTATACACCATTCGTCCATGCTAGATTTCCTACACTTACCTAAGATAAATCTTATCTACTCTTACATATACCTACCTAAGATATTTTTTTGACAGCAAAACATGCCACCTGGTCACGAACAGTAACTATCAATCATTGAAGTCTTTATGGTCAATAAAAACGTGTGATATATTTCTCCTATATTATCTTTAACCTATCATCTTCTACACACACTACTCACCTCTCTCTCCTCTCTATTATCCGGCGCCATTTCCGGCCATTTGAGCCGACACCGCCGCTCATTTTACTACACCGCCACCACCATTTAAACCCTCTCATCATTCTCGTCATTTCCCTATACATCACGCGCCTCAAACCTACGCCCACCTATTTTCTCTCTCGGTAACCTATAGTTTTTCCGGCGAAGTTTATCCGGCAACACCTTTGTAAAACCATACGAGTCTAGATCGAGTGTGTTGGAGCAGTTTTGGGTCTTGCTTGGTTTGTTGCTGCCGCCGTCTTCCCTTTTCTCTTCTCCTTCTCGACATGGAAAAACCGAGAAGCCCTTCGTTATATTATTATTATTACCGATTATTATTGTTATTCTTATTCGTGGATTCATTATAAAAACGAGATTTAAAAATTAACTATGAAATGAGATTATTAGTTTTTGTTATTGAAAACCGGATTTAACCAAGGTTTGGAACTCTTGTGTGGTAAGAATCGACTGAAAATGGTGTGTGTTTCGTTGTGGTCTCGGGTCGAGTTGACCCGAGTGGATCATGGTTTTGAGTGGCTTATTTTTAGGCTTTTAGCTTAGTTAAATTTAATATCAAGCGTGTGAACTTAATTGAGTATTGGGATTGAGTCTAGTTTGTTTCGGGGTTAACCTTGTGGCTCAAAGCCGAGACCCTTGAGGTCTCGGTGTGGTAAATGATTTTTGAGATTTATGGTACGTTGAATGAGGATTTGAATCCGAATTAGTGTTGGTTATGTTCTTTTGGCTGTTGGGTTTATAGAAGTTGAGCCGAGACCAAAGTGGTCTCGGCAATGGTCATTGTGGTCGTGTCGTTGATGTCGTTGTTATGTTGTTATCGCCGTCTTGGTTCGTGTTTGTGTTGCTAACAGTTAAGACAGAAGGGTGTGATTTGTTTCTGTTTGTGTTGAGAACCGAAAATGGTAGTAGACCAGTTTTGTGATTAAATGTATTTGGGCTCAATAAGCCCACATTAGGGTGCGTTGGGTTTAAATAATGGGCCAAGGCCCAACATATTTTAGGAAGAGTATGTTAGTTAAAAGAATTTGGTGTCAATAATATAATTTACCAACATGTAATTACTTATTCACTTGGTACGTTTCGGATAATACTTGGATTGTGAATTTGATTTAAATACGGATTTGATTATTATATTGGACAATCATGGATCATTATCGGACTGACGATATTGGATATTGGATTCATTGAACATTTTGAGACTTGAGAAGGTGTAATATATTAAACTCGGACCGGACACAAAATCTTCAACAAAACCAAAACTAATATTTACAAGAACAATAGCGAGACATAAAACTTGTTAAATATTGAAATCTCATATTTGATTAACCCAAGTCTCGACGACTCGAGAAAAACTAATTTTATTAGTTAAACTCATTTTTATTATAAAACGATTATGTTTTATACAAGTTATTTGGGGATAACGGGGTAGATGTCGAAACTTACAAACTGAGTTATTTTATTTGAGATGGTTGTTTGTCGTTAACTGCTAGGCTTGTCTTCCTTGGTTTGAGTTCTCGTCAGTAGTCTCTCGAGTTTGTTGATGTCTCTTCTTTTTGGCGTGAGTTGTACGTCGAGTCTAGGTTATCTTACCACACCACACGAAACGTTGAAACTAAGCTTTTGATAAGTTTTGAAAACTGAGTAATCCACGAAAACTACGACACATTGTCTTTTATAGACTTTATTACTTTTGCAAGACGTATTTTGAGATAACCGTATACGTATTAGGTTGTGCCGATCCTAGATCGTTGTGTATCGCCGTGCTTGTACCTCCGTGTACCCTCGTGCCGTATGTTTTGAGAACATTGTGATAAGCTCTAGATGCCAGTCGTGTCAGTGTGATCTTTGCTTTGCTGTGGCTAAGGTGAGTCGTGGCCCCCTCTTTTAATACTTGTTTTTAATAACTCTTTTGGGGGAGATACATGCTTGTAAATATTTTACTCATTATCAATTATATGATTTGCTTGACGTTTATACTTCTATAAGTACTATGAAAACTCTTATGACTTATCGTGAGTCGTGGCCCCCTCTTTTAACACTTGTTTTTAATAACTCTTTTGGGGGAGATACATGCTTGTAAATATTTTACTCATTATCAATTTTTTGCTTGACGTGTATACTTCTATAAGTACTATGAAAACTCTTATGACTTACCGTGAGTCGTGGCCCCTACTCTTTTAATGCTTGTTTTAATAACTTTTTGGGGGAGATACATGCTCAAATGATTTTCAATTACTTTATACTTGGGAAGAATTCTATGAATTACTACTCCTGGTTACATGTTACGATATACTCCCTAGTAGAGTTATATGCTCATTTTACTTGCAATTTACTTGCGTACCTTACATGCTGAACTTGGATAAAAGCACTCTAAACCACTTGTCATAACATGACACTGATTTTCATTGAATACATGTCGTTTGTGCGATATATAATACATGTCGTTTGTGCGATACATTTCATACTGCTTTGTGCGGTATAGTTCATGCTGTTTGTGCAGTATAATACATGTCGTTTGTGCGATACATTTCATACTGCTTTGTGCGGTATAGTTCATGCTGTTTGTGCAGTATAATACATGTCGTTTGTGCGATATAATACATGTCGTTTGTGCGATACATTGTTAACGTTTGCGTATCCTGAGGCTTTGAGCAATATAACTTTATGAATATATGAATGTATCATATATATTAGGATACAGCTGTATTTAGTAAACACCACACCACACTGATAGATTTCAGACACTAGATTAATATTTTTACTATGTGTTATGATTATGAATCATGTACTTGAACTTTAATTGTTATCATATGTGACTTAATTGTGAATTCTACAAAGGACAACCCAAAATGCTTGGTATATCGTTACATTTAAAAGTTGACTCAACATTCTATTTCGAGCGTATAACAACGTAGCTCATCTTCATTTATAACTTGAAACTTATGATTCTGGAGATCATACATGATTTGCTTGTGGATTTTTATTCAACACAAATGGTTATTTAATGAAGAACTATTATTTATTGCGACAATCACTATACACCTCTTAAAATCTATTAAAAGAAAGTTCTTTTCTATTAAACTTCACGAACTCACCAACCATTGTGTTGACATTTTAAGCATGTTTATCTCAGGTAATTAACGGAGCAGGACAAGACACGGAGCTGGCATCTTATACTCTGATAAATAAAATGGTGTAAAATCAAATATGCCATTCTTTCCAAATTACCACATTTTTGTGGGATTTTCATAAAAGATATTTTTCCTTTGTACCAAAACTATTATTTTGAATGACATATAACTTTCAAAACGCCTCTTCCAGGCCGTTTTTTCTGAAATTTTAACTCGATCCTCACCGTAACACCCTAATTTCTTTTCCGCTGCCACTAAACAAATTAGGGGGTGTTACAGATTGGTATCAGAGCCTATGGTTATAGAGAATCAAATGTTTTCAAACATCGAACTATAACCACACTTTCAAAATAAATGATTTTACACCATACCATTTTACGCCCTCCGTGTCTGCAGACTGCCGTGCCCAATACATTACCTATTAAGATTATTTTGCACTAATCTTTACATGCTGGATGTTCACTCTTCACACGTTACCCACTGTATTATCTCACACTTACCGTTACGCTCTTAACGTACGAATTACTTATAATTATTATTTTCGGCTACTACAGTACCATGTCTCCCAAACCTGTTAATATTACCAAAGCTACCCTTCGTACTACTCATACATCATCTTGTTATCATATCATTACGGATGCTGAACATCTCTTCGTACTAATAACTCAACCCTAGCCTAATACGGAACTTACTCAATTACCACTCTCATTATCACCTACTCACTTACCCCTACGCCAGAAACTTAGGAAAACTGCTGAACCTTATTCAGATGAAGAGTTGATTGGTTGTCCAACAACATTCGAGGTTGGACAAAATTCACACCAAGAATCAAATTGGAAAGATGTTGAGCCAAATTCTCCATTACCTACGTTACTACTCCCACCTGTCCCGGTAGCCCAGCATAGAAAAGTCAGGATTTAACACCTTATGAGCCTAAACTATTTATGACACCATTTTGGAGTTACCTCAATGAACTTATTAAGAAGATACACTTACGATTAGTACCAACTATACCACTATTTTCACCTTACTTCACCCCTAGACATGATCAGGATAACGTCACCATACTTTACTACCACTACTATCATCATCCCCTCCATCGTCGGTTGGACCCGACTACTCGTTAAGACTACTCACCCAGACTTACCCATTTACACCCCACCAACGGGAGTTGACTCCTAGAGAGAATTTACCCTCTCAGGTCTCCCTCATAATTACTATTTCCCACCTGCTTTCATTGCTCCAACCCGAGTCCTCGAGACTGGAGAGAGTTTCAGGACAACAGTTACCCACACACCTACTTCTTCCACCAGCATGACGCGACTAGAGCGTCAGAAAGAACAGATTGATACACTCCCGAACATCATTGACAAAACACCACTCACGACCGACAACACCCTACCTGACCTTTTATCCGACAAGATGGACTTTCAGGACGGGCTGACGAGGTTTCAGTCAGAGGTATTGAGAAACACTCTCACATGACAGTCCTTACAATGAGAAAGACAGAGGTATATTAACCTGCTGCATGGAACATTAATAAAAGACCTTGTATCGTTTGCTTTATAAAACAATCGATCAAGTTATTAATATTAGGATGTTTACAGTGACTATAACCAGACCTACCACAATATCACCTACGATTATTACGATTCCTCCTACCTGCCATAACTAGGCTACAACCATAGAATTCTCTAAGACAAAATCTTCGGAAGAAAACTTGATGAATGAAGAGAAAGTTGTTGAACTTCGGCTTTTTGTAGATGAAACAGTTTGTTCCTTAGCAATCCCATACCAAGAGTTGATCAATTCATCTACGATATTACCCAGACATATCGTGATTTATGATTCACAACTGGTTAAAATCTCATATTGTGACCCCATTATTAAGACTAGGATACAAATACTTTGTTATTCGGATTATACTAACATGGCCATTTAAGTGGATTCTAAATCCGTGTTTCTGGTGATATTAATAGAAGATGGCCAGCAAGAGCAGTACAAATACCCTACTAACACCAACCACAACTATGACTCCTGAAATTATCCGAAATTTAGTAACCAACATCGTTGCTATGGTACTCGGAGCGACTACAGTAGCTCATCCGAGTAGCAACAATAGGACAATCGGAGAAAAGAAAACGACTGCGTCTTATAAACATACCCTTGAAAGTTTCACGAGTTGTAGACCAACTCACTTTAAAGGTCCAGAAGAAAAGACTAAACCTACCATCACCATTACCCAAGGATTTCTAGACCAAGAAGATAAACGGGACACTTTAAGAATCAATGCCCAACCCAGGGTACCACTTAGGACAAAAAGACCAGTGAAAGAGAATGGAAACTCTTTAGAAACTTAACAATGTCAGAGGATGACACCAATGTTTAAACAAGAAGAGAAATTCCAGTTGTGGATAAGTAAACCCTAGTTCAAAACTTTCTAAGTTGTATTTCCTTTTATACTTTACCTTAAGTACAATGGATGTAACTTAAGTGTATCAACTACCTTTCTACCGTATGAAGACTCTACCTTGTAATATTTCTGAAATAATCATGATCCACGTCTATTTCTATTCTATTCTCCCTATTCATAGTCGTTACGTAACAATACACTGTTATCATCTTAGAAATTTGGATAACATAATTTCTGACCAAACAATAGATTATTACCACATTGTAAGAAATTCCCACTCAAAACCTAATTTTACACCAAAGATATCCTAGTATCACTTTAGAAGTTCCTGACTTATCCTCGGAATATGAACAAAAACTTTATAATTCTTTTGAAAATAATCAGAGGGTGTCCGACTTTGTGACGGAACCATTATAATTGAACCATATAAAACTCTTTGAAGAAGCATAAATATCACGGTGACTGAGCCAAGCATTACATTATTTGGTCCTCAAATTATACATAGCCTGATCAACTATGTCTAATTTAGGAAGAATCATGTCATGAATGAAACAGTTATCTTTCAGATTTCCTAATAACAATTTCCATTCAAAAGCAAAATCTTGAGACAAAATAAATTGCTTATAAATGTCACTTTTGACCAACCACAAATAAATACCTACACATATTACTCACCATTCATATGATAAGGAACTGATAAAAGTACAAGCATTAGAAACCTAAGAACTCACAAAGACTTATGAAAAACACAAATAACATAGATTTTATTAGAATACGAGGAAATTAGTACATAACAATAACACTAGCAACGATAATGCTAAAGTTACAACTATTTATCCCAACCTTCCTACTATCTATTTTCCCCACGCCATATCCACGATAAGAGCTACAATCATCAGCGGGATGACAAACGCTAAAATCACAACCAAATATTGGAAATCTTCTTCCGGAGCGTACCTCAAGTAGATAACCACAAGAATGATGTACACAATCGCTAGCATAGTGATGAAGTGCGGCATTTTTGAGATGTGGAATGAGAGAAAATAGTTTGTGGAAGAATAGAAATTAAAATGAAGTAATTATAGGCTATATCTAGCCGTTGGAACCAAAACTAGCCGCTGAGAGCACTGTTCACGACCGGTGGTATACACTGTTCACTAGCCGTTAAATTCCCACAGTCCCTGACCGCTATTTCTATTATTCACAGTCTTTAGAATCATTAAGTGACCAAACATTTGAATTTATTCCATCTAGCATGAATAAATCTAACTAGGTCTCGTTCCCGCTATTTTCGGATAGAAACCTCTCGACAACATTTTCCATAACCCCTCACCCTTGAACACCACACTTTTCAACACCTATCGCAGACTGAACTTCGGGACGAAGTTCAAAATTTAGGGGTGGATACTGTAAGATACCGTAAAAATCCACTGTGATAAATCTCATTGATTAATAATAATCTGGTGTTACCATTTAACAAATCCCATTTTTACGGAGAAATTAAAATTTTTTCTCTTATTGTTAACATTACCACGTTACATTTTCGCGACACATACTACGAGACACGAATAAACCACGACACCCTATTTTCACTAAATTCAAACGTCCCAAATAATGACAAGCTTTTCTACAATTTGAATATTTAACTCAACTCCAACTTACCTTCATTTTACCATACGAAGTTATGTATGCAAACTCTTCTTATATGTAATACGTAGATCATGCAAATCCTACTCCATAATAAATCGATCTATTTCTTTTTCACAAGCAAAATGTGTCTACTTGGTTCTATATCTTTTATATACAATCTACCCTTTTATTTTTTTTCTTGATATAGAAATATTACATAGATCTTTCGGATGACACAAATCAAACCGACCCTTTTTATAAAAATATATAATCAATCTATACCTACTATAACCACTTGAGCAATATATTATCTTAACCCATACATATTCCCTGACATATCATACCCTCATGTTTTATATCTTCTCATTCCACGTATACATAGGACATCAAAAATCTACCAAGAATCTACCGTATCTATACACCATTCGTCCATGCTAGATTTCCTACACTTACCTAAGATAAATCTTATCTACTCTTACATATACCTACCTAAGATATTTTTTTGACAGCAAAACATGCCACCTGGTCACGAACAGTAACTATCAATCATTGAAGTCTTTACGGTCAATAAAAACGTGTGATATATTTCTCCTATATTATCTTTAACCTATCATCTTCTACACACACTACTCACCTCTCTCTCCTCTCTATTATCCGGCGCCATTTCCGGCCATTTGAGCCGACACCGCCGCTCATTTTACTACACCGCCACCACCATTTAAACCCTCTCATCATTCTCGTCATTTCCCTATACATCACGCACCTCAAACCTACGCCCACTTATTTTCTCTCTCGATAACCTATAGTTTTTTCAGCGAAGTTTATCCGGCAACACCTTTGTGAAACCATACGAGTCTAGATCGAGTGTGTTGGAGCAGTTTTGGGTCTTGCTTGGTTTGTTGCTGCCGCCGTCTTCCCTTTTCTCTTCTCCTTCTTGACATGGTAAAACCGAGAAGCCCTTCGTTATATTATTATTATTACCGATTATTATTGTTATTCTTATTCGTGGATTCATTATAAAAACGAGATTTAAAAATTAACTATGAAATGAGATTATTAGTTTTTGTTATTGAAAACCGGATTTAACCAAGGTTTGGAACTCTTGTGTGGTAAGAATCGACTGAAAATGGTGTGTGTTTCGTTGTGGTCTCGGGTCGAGTTGACCCGAGTGGATCATGGTTTTGAGTGGCTTATTTTTAGGCTTTTAGCTTAGTTAAATTTAATATCAAGCGTGTGAACTTAATTGAGTATTGGGATTGTGTCTAGTTTGTTTCGGGGTTAACCTTGTGGCTCAAAGCCGAGACCCTTGAGGTCTCGGTGTGGTAAATGATTTTTGAGATTTATGGTACGTTGAATGAGGATTTGAATCCGAATTAGTGTTGGTTATGTTCTTTTGGCTGTTGGGTTTATAGAAGTTGAGCCGAGACCAAAGTGGTCTCGGCAATGGTCATTATGGTCGTGTCGTTGATGTCGTTGTTATGTTGTTATCGCCGTCTTGGTTCGTGTTTGTGTTGCTAACAGTTAAGACAGAAGGGTGTGATTTGTTTCTGTTTGTGTTGAGAACCGAAAATGGTAGTAGACCAGTTTTGTGATTAAATGTATTTGGGCTCAATAAGCCCACATTAGGGTGCGTTGGGTTTAAATAATGGGCCAAGGCCCAACATATTTTAGGAAGAGTATGTTAGTTAAAAGAATCTGGTGTCAATAATATAATTTACCAACATGTAATTACTTATTCACTTGGTACGTTTCGGATAATACTTGGATTGTGAATTTGATTTAAATACGGATTTGATTATTATATTGGACAATCATGGATCGTTATCGGACTGACGATATTGGATATTGGATTCATTGAACATTTTGAGACTTGAGAAGGTGTAATATATTAAACTCGGATCGGACACAAAATCTTCAACAAAACCAAAACTAATATTTACAAGAACAATAGCGAGACATAAAACTTGTTAAATATTGAAATCTCATATTTGATTAACCCAAGTCTCGACGACTCGAGAAAAACTAATTTTATTAGTTAAACTCATTTTTATTATAAAACGATTATGTTTTATACAAGTTATTTGGGGATAACGGGGTAGATGTCGAAACTTACAAACTGAGTTATTTTATTTGAGATGGTTGTTTGTCGTTAACTGATAGGCTTGTCTTCCTTGGTTTGAGTTCTCGTCAGTAGTCTCTCGAGTTTGTTGATGTCTCTTCTTTTTAGCGTGAGTTGTACGTCGAGTCTAGGTTATCTTACCACACCACACGAAACGTTGAAACTAAGCTTTTGATAAGTTTTGAAAACTGAGTAATCCACGAAAACTACGACACATTGTCTTTTATAGACTTTATTACTTTTGCGAGACGTATTTTGAGATAACCGTATACGTATTAGGTTGTGCCGATCCTAGATCGTTGTGTATCGCCGTGCTTGTACCTCCGTGTACCCTCGTGCCGTATGTTTTGAGAACGTTGTGATAAGCTCTAGATGCCAGTCGTGTCAGTGTGATCTTTGCTTTGCTGTGGCTAAGGTGAGTCGTGGCCCCCTCTTTTTAACACTTGTTTTTAATAACTCTTTTGGGGGAGATACATGCTTGTAAATATTTTACTCATTATCAATTATATGATTTGCTTGACGTTTATACTTCTATAAGTACTATGAAAACTCTTATGACTTACCGTGAGTCGTGGCCCCCTCTTTTAATACTTGTTTTTAATAACTCTTTTGGGGGAGATACATGCTTGTAAATATTTTACTCATTATCAATTATATGATTTGCTTGACGTTTATACTTCTATAAGTACTATGAAAACTCTTATGACTTACCGTGAGTCGTGGCCCCCTCTTTTAACACTTGTTTTTAATAACTCTTTTGGGGGGATACATGCTTGTAAATATTTTACTCATTATCAATTATATGATTTGCTTGACGTTTATACTTCTATAAGTACTATGAAAACTCTTATGACTTACCGTGAGTCGTGGCCCCCTCTTTTAATACTTGTTTTTAATAACTCTTTTGGGGGAGATACATGCTTGTAAATATTTTACTCATTATCAATTTTATGATTTGCTTGACGTTTATACTTCTATAAGTACTATGAAAACTCTTATGACTTACCGTGAGTCGTGGCCCCTACTCTTTTAATGCTTGTTTTAATAACTTTTTGGGGGAGATACATGCTCAAATGATTTTCAATTACTTTATACTTGGAAGAATTCTATGAATTACTACTCCTGGTTACATGTTACGATATACTCCCTAGTAGAGTTATATGCTCATTTTACTTGCAATTTACTTGCGTACCTTACATGCTGAACTTGGATAAAAGCACTCTAAACCACTTGTCATAACATGACACTGATTTTCATTGAATACATGTCGTTTGTGCGATATATAATACATGTCGTTTGTGCGATACATTTCATACTGCTTTGTGCGGTATAGTTCATGTTGTTTGTGTAGTATAATACATGTCGTTTGTGCGATACATTTCATACTGCTTTGTGCGGTATAGTTCATGCTGTTTGAGCAGTATAATACATGTCGTTTGTGCGATATAATACATGTCGTTTGTGCGATACATTGTTAACGTTTGCGTATCCTGAGGCTTTGAGCAATATAACTTTATGAATATATGAATGTATCATATATATTAGGATACAGCTGTATTTAGTAAACACCACACCACACTGATAGATTTCAGACACTAGATTAATATTTTTACTATGTGTTATGATTATGAATCATGTACTTGAACTTTAATTGTTATCATATGTGACTTAATTGTGAATTCTACAAAGGACAACCCAAAATGCTTGGTATATCGTTACATTTAAAAGTTGACTCAACATTCTATTTCGAGCGTATAACAACGTAGCTCATCTTCATTTATAACTTGAAACTTATGATTCTGGAGATCATACATGATTTGCTTGTGGATTTTTATTCAACACAAATGGTTATTTAATGAAGAACTATTATTTATTGCGACAATCACTATACACCTCTTAAAATCTATTGAAAGAAAGTTCTTTTCTATTAAACTCCACAAACTCACCAACCATTGTGTTGACATTTTAAGCATGTTTATCTCAGGTAATTAACGGAGCAGGACAAGACACGGAGCGGGCATCTTATACTCTGATAAATAAAATGGTGTAAAATCAAATATGCCATTCTTTCCAAATTACCACATTTTTGTGGGATTTTCATAACAGATATTTTTCCTTTGTACCAAAACTATTATTTTGAATGACATATAACTTTCAAAACGCCTCTTCCAGGCCGTTTTTTCTGAAATTTTAACTCGATCCTCACCGTAACACCCTAATTTCTTTTCCGCTGCCACTAAACAAATTAGGGGGTGTTACACTGTGCGTGTATTGAACAGGTCACTTTGACGCTTTCTGCGGATACTTGGCACTGGCAGGGTGAAAAAAATGAAGAGTTTTCAGTCGCGTCGGTTAAAGGTTTGCTCAGGAAGGATGCTTTATCTTTCAACGATGGTGAGTTCGTTTGGTGTAAATGGGTGCCTATAAAGTGTAATATATTTATATGGCGGGCGGCGCTTGATCGCTTGCCTACGAAAGATGCTCTTAGGCGACGAAACATTGTGGTGGATAATACGGAATGCACTTTTTGTGGGGAACCGGATGAGTCGGTTTTGCATCTGTTTACAGTTTGTCATACAGCAGCCGGAGTGTGGCAGGCAATTTCGACTTGGTGTAATATACCGCAGATTTTTGCTTTTTCGTTTCGTGACTTGTTGGATATTCATAAGTGTGCTGGCGGCTCAAATAGTAAAGGCGAAGTCATTAAAGGTTTGATAATTGTGGCGTGTTGGAGAATTTGGAAAGCAAGAAACGAGCGCATTTTTTCTAATATCGAAGTCAATGTGGCGGATATAGTTGCGGACGTGAAGTCTTTTGGTTTTTTGTGGTTCAATAATAGGTTCAAAGATAAAAGGGTAGATTGGTGTAATTGGTGTGATCTTTCCTTGATGTAATCCGTTTTAGCTTTGCCTCGACTTCCTGTTTCGCCTTGTTGCAGGTTGTCGTTTGGCGTTTTTGTGGTTAATGAAATTATCTTTCAAAAAAAAGTAGATAGATAGATAAAGTTTTTATTATTGGAAAAATGTCAATAAAATACGTAGTTCATTGGAACCGTCAAATAGGTCCTATAAATATGATAAGATAGTACAGGCCGAACACAACACTTTAACCTAAGTCTCTTTGAAAACACACAAGCGCCTCTCTCTCTCTCTCTCTCTCTCTCTCTCTCTCTCTCTCTCTCTTTCTCTTTCTTTCACAGATCTAGATCTGCTCGTCGTTCTTCCCTTTGAAGATCTAGATCTGTTTCAATTCCAACTTTTTCTTCCTTCCCTTGGAAGATCTACATCTGTTTCAATTCCAACTTGTTCTTCCTTCCCTTCGAAGATTCATTCTTCATTTCTAACATGACGATACAGATCTATGAACAACAACTAACACGTACCAAAATTCGTTCAGTCCTATTCTACAAACGTGACACCAAAGTCCAACCCACATACCCAAACAACCACAAGCAATAACCACCGTAGTAGAAGAAAAGGTATTTTATCTCACACTTTAAGGATTTGATTCGTGTTTTAATGTTTTCAAGAATTTTTTTAGTATTTTGCGATTGTTTTTTAAGGTGTTTTTTGTTTTTTGGATGATTTGTTAATTAAAAGAGTATTTGTGCCACTTTTCAAAAGTTTTTAAATTTTTTAAAAAGTTGTGGGTCATTTGTGTCAATCTTTCAAACTTTACTGATTGGTTCTTTACACAACACGCGGATCCGTGAGCTGTTATGATCTGACCGTTCATTTTTGGTGACGTGTCTTATCATCCGGCCACCCATTGAGTTGTTTTTGTTGGCACACGGATGGCTGACCTGTACAGCCATCCAACCGTTGATAAAAAATTTTTTTCTTGTAATCACAGCCGCAGAATCTAAATTCGAAAATTTCAAATTATTTTGAATTCGATTGGCGCTCATATTTGAATTTTTTTGAACCTTCTCAACTCTCTATAAATACCAAAAAGTATTTTCCCAAAAATTCACACTTCAATTTTATCTTCAAGTTTTAAATCTAATTATTTTCATGGCGAGTGGCAGTGCAGAGGCAAAGGCAAAGGCAACGGCAAACCTTGAAAGTCTCGAAGATTGTCGAAGATTGATTTCGTGGCTGGATTGCAGGCGGGACTTATTCCCTGATGCCAGATCGTACTACCGGCATATCGTACTCTGCATCAAAACCTGCAAGAAATTTTTCTGTCCTCGTTGTGACGATGTTGTTGGATCTTATTCAGCGCTCAAAAGATACCACAAGTGTCCGGTAATTAATCTCATTTTATTGTTGTTATATTTTTTTTAGATTACTCATTATAGGATTTATCTTTTCAGAATGTTTCGGCCTTCTTTGAACGTTTTGCTCCTGGGAAAAAAGAAGAAAGAGAAGCAAGAGAAAAAGAATGGCTTGAAGGCATCACCATCGGTCAAAGCTCAAGTGGTGGTGGGCCCAGAGTTGTGGGGAAGAAAGACAAAAAGAAGAAACAGAAAAAGAACAAACAAAAGAAGGAAGGCAAAAAAGTTAAAAACTTGAAGATCGAGACAAAAGGAGGAGCAAGGCAAAAAAGAGGTGAGTGGTTATTCGACTGGGGAAAAGTCTTCTGATGCAAGTGTTAGTGGGTCGCCTGTTGGTTCTTTTGCTGGGGGTTCTTTGCCTGCTGCTACTCGTGGGTCTCCGTTTGCTGGGAAGTTGAGCGAGCTAAAGCTTTGGAAGCTTTGGAGGGATTAGACCTTGAGGAGTATGGTTTCCTCGAATTCTTTTATTAGTATTTTGGAAAAATCTTTGTCCGGTTGGTTTAGCAAAGACTTTGTTGGGTTGGTTTATGTAAGAACTATTGGATGTTTTATCCTTTATAAATAAAGTTCTTTTTGTCTCATTTTATCTTGTTTGAATTTAGTGTTTGTTTTGTTTTTGTCCAACAATGTGATGCAGCTGAAACTTATATGATAATTGTAAAAAACAAGCATCAGAAAACAAATCAATGATTCACACACTCAAACAGTACTAATAGATTTACAGGAACACAAATTCAAATATAAAATGTCTTCTTCCATTTCTTTTCTAGGTATACTTTAACCCAAATTCTTCAATCATCATGAACCTTAATTGTTATGTATTTTTCATGGATTATGTATTCAGGTTTTGTTTTAATCGCCTAGCTGATGAACCTTAATTGTTATGCATCGCTCTCCTTTGTAAGTGTGTACTGCCTCCTCCCTGTTTTGTTTGATTTCAATGCATTCTCTAGCTATTTTATACATCCAATTGCACGTATGAGTATGATTATATATTTTGAGTTGAAAATCACTAAATCAGACATGTTATCTTTAATTGGGATTGCCTTTTAAAACTGCTAATTTGCTTTTGCGCTTTGTTTAATCTTTCATTAAAACTTGTTTTCTGAGTATTTGAGGATGAAACAAGCAGTCTTGAATTATCGGATCAGTATGATAGCTGCATTAATGAAAAGCATAAGCAGTATGAAATTACCAATCTCAAACAGCCCATAAACTTCCAGATATTTATGTATATCCTTTTGCCAAACATTTAGCAATTAATCTTTTGCTAATGTAAATTTTGAGGTACTGATGAACATAAGTACTCGGGTTAGCTGCTGACATTGCTACTTCTTGGTTGGTCGTCTCTCATCTCAAGTTGAATGGCGTCATTATGAGACCATGAAGGTGCATTCTCTTGTCACGTATTTGTACATTTTGGTAGATTTTCTTCGTGTGTTGATAATGTGCACATACAATTTATTTAGGAATCTTATATCTTAATCATCCCAATGTTCGTTTTAGGGATAATTCATCTTGCAAAAATCTTAACAGTGTCCTAAAAATAACCATGCCTAAGAGATTGGTTTAACTCTATTCTTAACGTAATTGGCGACTCATAATAAATAATGCTAATTAGAAGCTTCTCACAAATAAATTCGTATAAGAATTTGCAAGTAAACGTCTTTGTTATATGGTTGTATTTACTTTTTTGAGAAATAGATACTGACTTGCAAGCACCATTTCTTATACACCTGTATGCATTCATTATTGAAAATTTTGACATATGGACTGCACTTGCTAGTGTAAGATATTCCATTGATCGCCAGTACATATACAGTTTATGACGTCATCAGTTGGTATTTTACCTATGCAGTTTCACATATTTCAAACTTCGTTTTTCAAAGTTGGACCATAAAGAGCAAAACCCCATGCTTCATGTCTTTTCTTTGGGAAGGTAAAACCATTTGGATCTGTTTCAGTTAGATGCTTCTATTTTGTAAGTTAATTATTTGCCTATCATCATCATTACATGATACTTCAGTAAATATTGAATTGGAACCACTGTATGTATATGGTTTGCTGACATACAAAGGTTTAGGGTGAATTTGAGAAATACAAACTACTCATATATAGTACTAGACGGTCTCTGGATCTTGCAAGAGAGAATCTTCAAATTTTTGACCGTTTAGTATTTGGTTGTGACATGTATTTCATGATTGCGCAGGAAACCTTTTCTCTGAAAACAAACTTGCAGCTGTGAATCGGACTGAATGACGTGGAAAGTCTGTTGTTTGTGCAAAGTCAGTGGCGAAGAAAGTTGCTAAAAACCAAAGTGTCTGGCTTTGTGGAGCAGAGCTTATGTCACATGCTTGAGAATCTTACCTGTTAGGCTCTCTTGGAGGCTTAAATGCTCAACTGTATCCAGGGGCGGATCTATGTTGGGGCCTGGGGGGGCCCGGGCCCCCCTGTTTTTTCACTCCGTAGTGTTAATTTATCCGTATGTCGTCCAAAAAAATTTATATTTATTAAGCCGGCCCCCTCCACAATTTCCTTCAAGATCCGCCACTGCTCAACTGTATCAGGCATCTTTACAGCTTAGTGGACAGGCCTGCCATTGAGGTATTTATTATTAATTTACAACCTAATCCTTTTCATATAATGGGTTTTTTCTTATTTAGAAAGTCAATGTAAGTGGTCTAATTGGGAAGTCTAGGTGAGAATTCAGAATTTACGGATGAATGGGTCAATTTGGGTCTGTTGTCACCTCTAATGGGTCAAAGAGATGAATTGGATAATTTGGGAATGGGTTGAATGCATCCAAAGTCACCACAAATGTATTAAAAATGCACAGTCTCCTCCGTTGTGTTATTTCAAAAGTTTAATAAAATCAATGTATAGTTGTATGGAATAAAAAATGTTTTCTATTTCTCCTTTGATGAAAATGTAAATTGCGAATTTGGACAAAAAGCATTAAATGGGTTTCAAACACTAGATGTATGATTGAATTGGAATGTTGGTTGTGGGGTTGCACACTTTAGTTTTGGTGATTTTGTATTATCAATCGTTTTCCTTTACTCGAAAGATATTATCAATCGTTTTTACAAATCTATAGGTTTTGATTTTATCAACACCTAAATGCAGTATTTTGTGTTTTGAGTTAGTTTGAATGCTGAGATTTTTGTTGTGGACTTATATTGCATCTGGTGGTGATTTTTTAACTATGCCTTTTGCCTGAAGGATGCTCAAGATATGTGATTCCAGATTTGAGAAGTCAGATAGCGTATACGATTCGACTTTTCCAGTGGTAAGCTAATTAGGTATTAGTACTTTTGTATTGTCCTCACAATCAGTGTATAAAGACATTGCGTTTATTTTTCAGGGAAGCCTGTAAAGCCGGATGACCTTCGCAGAATTGAATCCACATTGTAAATGGGCTGCGAGCTGTTTTGGTGAAGTAGGCGCTCTTAAATTCATGCTGGTTACTATATGCTGCATTAGAGGAATGGTTGATCCTGAAAATAAAGAATGGTTGTCCATATCTGCAGAGCTCTGCAGATGTATATTTTTTTTAATATCATGACTTATATAGTTGTCTCCCTATATCTATTACTTATATTAAGCTTAATGAATGTATCTAGGGGACCCATATACACGAGAGGCCAAGGCTTTTGCAATTTTGCATGAGGAGGGAATCGCCAAGGAGATCCGAAGAGATACTGCTGTAACAATACATTTTATGCTTTTGAGGCTATTTAAAAAGCAGTTGAACTTGAACAGAAAGTTGATTAACATCAATGCCCGAAGGAAGCCTTCTTGAACAGGTTGACTATTTTGTGTGCGATATTATGCATTTATAGTTATATTATCATAACAATATATAATAGAGGTTTGACCCATTTACTTATGTGGTTTAGAATATGGCCTTGAGTTATGTACCAATACATTAAGATGGTATATTTGATTACCTTCTGGACATATATCATATGCTATATCTGCCTTTTGAAAGAATAGAAATGAGTGTGTGGCGGTGGGTTCAAACCTCGTGGATTAGTCAGGACTTGGAGTGCCGGTATTGGTCAAGCATAGGATTAACTGTGCATCTTTAGATAATGTTGTTCCAGCTGCATAGTTTGCCTTTATATAACGGTGTGGTATTGTGTTTCTGCTGCCTATCCTAACCGAGTGTGAGTTTTGTAAATCAGTAGTTATACACTTATATGAATTGTTCTATTATAATATTATGATGTACATACGTTTTTGACAATCATTTTATTTCTTTTAGTTATAGCAAGAAGCTCAGTGATATAAGGAAAAGATTTACATTAGCATTAATGTGATTGGCCATGTTGACTCTGGAAAATCGACAACTATTGGGCACTTGATTTGCAAGCTTGGGGGTATTGACAAGTTTGTGATTGAGAGATTCGAGAAGGAAGCCGCTGAGAGGAACAATTGTTTATTCAAGTATCATGGGTCCTCGACAAGCTCAAGGCTGAGCGTGAACGTGGTATCACTATTGATATCGCCTTGTGGAAGATGCTCCCGGACATCGTGACTTTATCAAGAACATGATTACTGGAACATCTCAGGCTGATTGTGCTGTTCTTATTATCGACTCGACAACTGGTGGTTTTGAAGCCGGTATATCTAAAGATGGTCAGACTTGTGAGCATGCGTTGCTAGCGTATACTCTTGGTGCTAGGCAAATAATCTGTCGTTGCAACAAAATGGATGCTACTACACCCAAATACTCCTAGTCCGGTGTCGTCTTACCATAAGAAAGTCGGATACAACCCCGACAAAGTCCCATATGTTCGAGTATCGGGTTTTGAAGGGGACAACATGATCGAGAGGTCAACCAATCTTGACTGTGATAAGGGTCCAACTCTCCGTGAAGCACTTGACAAGATTGGTGGCATTGGAACTGTGCCAGTGGGTAGTGTTGAAACTGGTGTTATCAAACCTGGTATGGTCGTCACTTTTGGCCCATCTGGTCTCACTACTGAAGTGAAGTCAGTCGAAATGCATCACTAAGCACTCCAGGAGGCATTGCTAGGTGACAATGTTGGGTTCAATTTCAAGAATGTTGCTGCGAGGGATATGCACCAGAGTACCAGACAGTTGCTGCTGGTGTGATTAAAAGTGTGGACAAAAAGGACCCAAATGGTGCCAAGATCACCAAGGCTGCAGCCAAGAAGAAATGAACCGCCACTGTTCGGAATCTGAGATTCAGAGTAAACTTTATTATTATTTTGTTATCAAGCCTTTTTATGACTAACAATGTGTTACGATCCCACATGGGCCAAGTATGGGATTGGTTGGTGGTTTATAAAGTCTAGGTGTCCCCTCCTCCTTTGAGCTAGCTTTTTGGAGTGAGTTCTACACTTAGCTTATAAACAATTGATATTCAATAAAGCTTTCGGTTCGTCCAAGCCTATTGTACCCATTAACGGATCTTAAGTGATCCCTAGTGGAGCGTATCAATTGGTATCAGAGCTAGCCCTACCTTTCAAGGTTCCACACTCGGAGTGGTGGCCTATGGAGTGGTGGCTTGGACCCAAAAAGAGGGTGCCAACCGTGACCAACGAGGACGTTGGTTCTTCAAAGGGCGGGGTATTAAGTGATCCCTAGTGGAGCGTATCACAATGTCGTGTCTTGTCGTGATCTCTTACCATCGTTCCTAGAAAATGGTGATTCTGCTGCGTTTTCCGGTTCATACTTGGGTACTTGACAAATCGTGGCCCAAGCTATGGTTTTTATTTTCGTTGTAATTGGAGTCTGTTGTTTACGAACTTTAAGAATAAATAAATCTGGAGTGACATGTTATAAATAACATATTTACATTAATATGTTATTTTAGGCCTTCCAAAGAAAATATGTCGTTTTTAAGTGATCCCTAGTGGAGCGTATCAATTGGTATCAGAGCTAGCCCTACCTTTCAAGGTTCCACACTCGGAGTGGTGGCCTATGGAGTGGTGGCTTGGACCCAAAAAGAGGGTGCCAGCCGTGACCAACGAGGACGTTGGTTCTTCAAAGGGCGGGGTATTAAGTGATCCCTAGTGGAGCGTATCACATTGTCGTGTCTTGTCGTGATCTCTTACCATCGTTCCTAGAAAATGGTGATTCTGCTGCGTTTTCCGGTTCATACTTGGGTACTTGACAAATCGTGGCCCAAGCTATGGTTTTTATTTTCGTTGTAATTGGAGTCTGTTGTTTACGAACTTTAAGAATAAATAAATCTGGAGTGACATGTTATAAATAACATATTTACATTAATATGTTATTTTAGGCCTTCCAAAGAAAATATGTCGTTTTTGGATAGACTTATCTGAGGTGCTTCATTACGCAAACACTTATTTGCAAGTGTTTTAATAGCTTATTGGAAACTAAAAGAAGATGACTAAAAGCCTTTAAGATGGCTTTTTGGCAAAAGACTTGTGCTTTTCTATAAGTTTACCCAAACACCCCTTATTTCAAACACTATCTTTTTCATTATATATGTAGGTTTAGAATAACCAAGATTTGAGATCACGAGTCACAACAACCAGATAGTCCTACACATTCTCTACTCAAAAGGAACAAAGTATTTTTAAAAGTTATGCCCTTGCTCCAATAATTCACCAACCTTGTAAATTGCTTAGAAGATTTTGAGTGTGGATTCAAATGGTGTACTTATAATCATCTACTAAAATGAAAAGAACCCTTAATTTGGGAATGATTAAGAAGAGCAGTCATTGCTATTTACTCTTGTTTCATTTTTGTTTGTCTTTACTTTTTTTGGCAAACTAACTCTAGTCACGTAAATTCTGAATTTAAAGTACCATGTTGTAAAACTAACTGAGTTTAAACCAGTACTTATAATTTGAAATTCATACTATTATTGCATTTCGAAATTATGATGTTTAAAAAATTCTAAACGGTATTGCAAACATCTAGTACGATTCTTTTTACCAATAATTCTGATAGAAGTCATGTATTACTATTCTTATAAAGTTCATACTGATTATGCTGCCTTAAAAGAAAGGGTAGATCTCTAAATGATTGTATTTAGCATGTAGTAATGAACCCAATGACTTCGAGCGTTTTAATGTCATGATTTTTTTCTTCATTAGAGAATGCCAATTTAATAACATTGTACCAAAAGCTCTAGATACTATTCCGTGCCTTAATATAACAAGGGATTTCACAAATTTAAGCAACAGAAAAAATGAGTCATCGGATGGATAAAAAGCATTCCTAAGACTATCTTTATCAACAATCTATCACAACACAATCTCTTATTAAAATATTATTTTCTCTTTTCTCCACCTATACAATTAATACATACAACCAATCTATATTTTTTTTTTACTATTTATCGACAAACCAACCTAACATATAAAATAATAAGTATTAAAAAGAAAAAAGAAAATGAAAAAAGGAAAAGAAAAAAAAAAGCCACTAAAACAATGACATTTGGCAGATTGTGGGTTGGCAATATGGGTTGCCATACAACTAGATTGGAAGAGAGATTGGATGCAAAGGTTAAAAAACTACTCCCTCCGTTCTAAAATTATTGTCCACAGACAAGAAACACACAGTTTAAGAAAAACATCATCATTACATCTTTCTCTTTTTTACTTTTTGCACAAAGACAGTTTTACCCTCAACCAATTAATTTCTAACTTCTTTAAAGTTTGTAATAATAACCTCAAATGAGGGTAATATAGTAAACTTGATCTATATTCCATATCTATTTATGGAAGTGGACAATTAATTTGAGACAGCCGAAAAAGGAAATGTGGACAATAAATATGAGACGAAGGGAGTATTATTTTTATATGTATTTCCTATAAGTTAGTTGGGTTGGCAACCTAACAAATAAACATAGTCTAAGAAAGACTACATGGGTTGCCTTGGAAGTCTTTCCTAAACCCCTCACATACATATTAATGTGGGGTTCACTTAAGGCCACTCACATCAGTTAACTCAGCTTTAAACTTTAAGCCATGCCACGTCAGCTTTTTCACCCTTTAACTTAACTCAGCTTTAACCCACACATCAATAACTTAGCTTTAACACACCTTAACTCACATTTATATCAAATATTTTTACACAATCTACCCTTAAAAGGGGGGGGGGGGGGGCAAAGTGATTTTTTTTTTTTTTTTTTTTTTTTTTACAAAAAACACCCTTAACGTGACGTTAAAGGGCTAACGCAGCCCCTTAACGCCACGTTAACGTCGGGGCACACATCAATTAACGCAGCTTTTTGCCACTTTTTGCCACTTTAACGCAGCTTTAAAGCTGCCGTTGAGAGTGGTCTAACATCTATTTTTCCATTTCAAAATAGCTGTAATAATTTAATAAAACACACCAATTACCAAGGTGGGTTATCTTGATGTATTCACAAAAGGTTTTAGGTTCAATCTTTATTTCGTATATATTTTAAATAATAGAAAATATAATAAAAAAGAATCATAAAATACTTTTATTAAATCGCATACGTTTGAGTTACATTATCAAATAACTCGTTTTTCAACCAAATTAATATCTTTACAATATCATAAGGGATTTAGTCTTAGAATAGCAACGTACTTTTCAAAGTGTATCGTTTTAGTACATGTACTTTTTTAAAATTGTAGAATAGCAATGTACTTTCATAAGTGTTCTAATTTAGTACGTGATGCTGATGTGTCATACCCGAAAGTCTGACACGTGGCACCATTTATAGCGTGACACGTCATCGTCACGTACCAGATTGAAACACTTATGAAAGTACATTGCTATTCTACAACTTTAAAAAAGTACACGTACTAAAACGATACACTTTGAAAAGTACGTTGCTATTCTACGACTAAATCAATATCCTTACAATATCATAAGGAACACTGTTGACAAGAATTTTGATAAATATCTTGTAACATGTATTAATGTTTACATAGGCAAGCTTTGAAAGAAGTTTTTTAAACAAAAGATAATGCTTAATTTAAAGTTTGGGAGTGTAATAACTTTTTGTGTAATTTTTTTAAATGAACACTTTACATAAACCATTATCAAAACAAACACTTTCAAAAGAATTTGTCAAAATCGATGAAGCCAGCAAAATATTTGGGCGCCATGTTCTTGTTGGTTTGTTTTCTTTGGTAGGTTCCCAGAACAGGGTATAAATAATCAATGACTACCGGATATTCACTTGAAATCGTGTTATCACTTTCCAATAGAAACTATTCGACCCTATGTCTGGGTTACACGAATATCTCTATGGGATAAGACCAAGTGGTGTTCTTGTTTTAGACACAAATCAAGAACCTGTTTGCTTTCAAATGTTTATGTTTCGTGTGTTTTTCCATGCAGATGTGTATCCTATTTATAGGATAGATTTACTCTTAGTCAATGGAATTATGAGAATTAATCGGCCAATTAATCTCCTCATAATGTTCCTCCATTATAGCCATAGTGGTTACAAGACTAGGTTATTATAGTCTTAATTACGAGTTTGAAACTACCCATTAATAGGTCAAAGTAGTTACAAACTAATTCCAGCAGTAGTAACTCTGCTAACAGTAGTAACATTAGTACTAGCAGCAGTAACTCTGCCAACAGTAGTAACATTAGTACTAGCAATAGAAACTCTGCCTAGCAGTAGTAACATTAGTACTAGCAGTAGAAACTCTGCCTAGCAGTAGTAACATTAGTGCTAGCAGTAGTAACTTAAAACCACTATAAGAGTCAGGGTAATCAGGGACTTAATGGGTGTACACTTCGTACCTCCGAACCCATTTCCAAGTATGATCATATCCCTCAATTGAACTAAATTTCCAACAGTTCTTTGTCTTTTAGCGAGAACGGCGAGCAAAACATGGGGCGAGCAAACATTTTGCTCTACATGTTCTTTGTCTTTTAGCGAAAAATGTTTGTCTTCTTCTGAAAACGGTGAGCAAAAGGGGAGGGCGAGCAAAATCAAAATGCTTGATGTGTCGATTTTGATAAATCTCAAAAAAAGTGTCGATTTTTGTAATTCTTGTTGGGAAGTGTTCATTCTAGTAACTGATTTTTACTTTTTCCGTGTCAAAATGTCGATGTTACCCTTATGGTTTAACAAGACTTTCAAAATAAAGTGCTTATATGTATGTGGCAACATTAATTTTTAGATTAGAAACAATTGTATGATTAATTTGAAAAGATTAAAGATATGATTGAACTTGACAATAGATTGGGACTGTCTGGCTATTCAACAAAGAAAATCTTATTAACTTTACCATTTGATGCATTTTCACTAGTTTCATAGCTTGTCCTTAATCATCTTACTTATTTAGTTGACAAATAACAATTATTAGACAAAATTACTTAAACATTGTTCTTTGTCTTCTTATGTAAGTTAATGAAAAATGTTAACTCGAAATGTTTCTCAAATTAGGTGTAATTTTTTTTCCTATCAAACAATGCGAAGAAAAAGATAAATTCAATTAAGAGAATGAACACTTCCCAACAAGAATTACAAAAACCAACACTTTTTTTAGAAATTTACCAAAATCAACACATCGAGCATTTTGATTTTGCTCGCCGTTTTCAGAAGAAGACAAACATTTTTCGCTAAAAGACAAAGAACATGGAGAGCAAAATGCTTGCTCGCCTCATGTTTTGCTCGCCGTTCTCGCAAAAAGACAAAGAACATAGCGAGCAAATGCTTTGCTCGCCCAAATGTTTTGCTCGCTTCGTCGATTTTGATAAATCCTTTTAAAAATGTTTGTTTTGATAATGGCTTATTTAAATTGTTCATTTAAAAAAGACAAAAATACACCGTTGGTCCCTAAACTTTTCAAAAAACATCGCCATGGCCCCAAACTTGGGAAAATCGTCGCCGTGAGTCCAAAACAAAACTTTTTGAGGCCGATTGCGTCCCTCGCCCCGTAATGGTTAGTTCAACGTCCCGTTATATGTCCTAAAATCCCGTTATCCGTTTAGTTTGGAGGGTATACTTGTCTTTTTACCGAGTCACATTTTTCTCTCTCTCGATGTACTACCCAGCAGACGTCTAATCCATTTTCCCGCCATTATGTCTAATATAAGTAGACCGTGTACTCATTGCTCATCCCCAAACTTGTTTTGGAAGCCTACCAAAAAAACCCTAGTGCAATGTCACTCACCAAATCTAATAATCTAAGTAATAAATTAACAATCTCCAACCTTGGATTTACGCTATGGCAAATCAGAGAAGAACCTTACTTTGATGACCATGAGACAGAGAGAATGTGGGCAATCAGGAAATATGGTAAGTGTTTTTGGTGATAATCGTTTACAATGATATGTATTTTAGATTGTTTTATGGTATTTCCATTTTAGGTAAGACAATCGTAACAGTATTTTGTTTTTTGTTTCAACAGCTGGTCGATCTGGTGGGTTTAGCATGAGGTTTCATCACAATGGCATATTCAAAAACTGGCCAAGGAGGATCTACGAAGGAGGTAAGGAATGTCAGGTTGATTTTGTTGAAATTAATGAGGTATCGGTTGAAGAAATGGATGCTCTGATGACCCAAATCGGTTATGCAGATGGAGAAACCAATTACTACTATTTTGTTAAACCTGGTAGTACATTGGATGATGGCTTATATAGTTTTCGTGAAGCTGTCAATCTTGACCTATTGAAAGACATTGTGAAAGAACATAAGCTGATAGATGTGTATGTTGAAATAGGTAAGACTAGGTTAGAGTTGTCTGAGATGTCCCCAGAGTCTATTAAGACTGTATTTTGGGAGATGGATGAACCAAGTAGAAAAGTAGCTAGTGCTGCTATCCAATCGTGCTGCAGACGTTTGGTTCTAGATGACCTAGATAATGAGCCAGTCATTCAGCCATTTATGCAACTTACACAAGTACCTATGGACGTCTCATATGTTGGGGAATCTAGTGACTTGCCACACATTGAGCCCGTTTTTTCAACTCTTGACATGTCTTCCTTTGCCAGCCAACCTGTTGATAACAGTGAGGGTGCATTAGTCATTATTGATAAGGACAATAGTTTTCAGGACCTTGATAATTTTGATGTTAATTTGTTCCGAGTGACTCAGGATAAGCCGTTAGAGAAAGTAGTAAGATCACTTGTTGATGCCAATAACACCTTTGAGGAACCTGATGTGGACGTCACTCTATTCCAAGTGAATCAGGATAAGCAGTTAGAGATAGTAGGAGGAGCACCTGTTGGTGGCAATAACATGGAAGAGGAGGCTGATGTTGATATCACTCTGTTCCAAGTGAGTGAGACTAGTCACTTAGGCAATGTAGATGATGACACAATTCAGGCAAATGAAAATAATATTTCTAAGGAGAATGATGTACAGCTTGCTTTGGTCCAACAGAGTCAGAGTCATGAGTTAGGCAACGCAGGAATATCTAGTAATAAAAGTGATGACCTGAATTTTGAAACTCAATTACCTGTGATGGATGATGATGCATTTTAAACTGCTTATGCTTCTGACTCAGACATAGGTAACTCTGGGGTGCCAAGGGTTAGGTTAGAGTCTGTTGATAATTGTGTTTATGAAACATTCTTTTACTTTGGTCAAGGCTTTGATAGTGCAAAACATGTGAAAGAGAAGGTAAGAGAGCATTCCATAGAAACAAGAAGGGAGTTGCTTTTTCAAAAGAATGACAAAAGAAGAATAAGGGTCAGATGTGTGGGTTGTGTTCCCCTATCAGGCCCAATTGCTTGTGCTGGACTGGGTATAGGCCCAGTTAGAGGTCCATTAACCAGAAAGGGTTTAGAAGCATTAATTGCAGGCAAAAATGACCCCTCCCATATACTCTGCCCATGGTTGTTGCTTGTCGACAGTGATGGTGAAAAAGGTGCTTGGATAGTGAGAAAACATAATGATCAACACACATGTTTGCAATCAAGGGCGCTCAAACATTTTGACCTTAACTTTATCTCAAAGCAAATAACAGAACAGATTCGAACCAATCCACGGATTCCAGTGAAGTCTGTTCATAATCAGCTTACCAACCAATTTGAGCTTGAAGTGTCAATGCAAAAGGTTTTAAAGGCAAAAAGATTAGCAGTCAGAGGCATTAGAGGGGAATTCAAGCTACAATTCACCATGTTGAGAGACTATGTTCAAGAGTTACAGAAGAGGAACCCTAATACAACAGTTGTGATTCATGTGGAACGGCCTGCAGAGGATACTCTTCCAACAAGAGAATTCAAGAGACTGTATGTTTGTTTAGGTGCATTGAATGAAGGATTTAAAGCCTGTTAGAGACAGTTGTTAGGGATACATGCTTATCCTATTGATGGTCCTTTGAAGGGTCAACTTCTAACAGCTGTGGGAATTGATAGCAACAATGGTATATACCCATTAGCTTATGCTTTTGCTGAATCAAAAAACACAGTAGCATAGACTTGGTTTCTTCATTGTTTATCTGATGATCTTGAACTTGAGCCAAATTCAATCTTCACTTTTGTTAGTGACATGCAAAAGGTACTCCCTTAAACTTGTAATGATTTCAATTTGCTCTGTTTTTAAACAGATACTAAATATATGTGTTTTTGTGCAGGATATTATTGCAGCATTAAGAGAAGTTCTTCCAAATGCGGAGCACATATTTTGTCTTATAAGCATTCATGAGCAGATGAAACTTCATTGGAAAGGTAGGGCCTTCAAAGACCATCTGTGGAGATGTGCAACAGCCTCAACTGTTGTACAGTTTGAGAAAGCTATGGATGCTTTCAAGATATTTAGTCAACCTGCCCATGCTTGGTGATCCGTGATAAGTATACATATAATATCGTGCACACGTGATACGTGGGGAATGACAAGTCAAACCTTGGGAAAAGGTCAAACTTGCAAAACCCGTGAATACGGTGTGAGATACCGGGCAAGTGTTACCCGGGTCGTGTCCCAACGAGGTGTGAATCGAGGATATCGTTTTAGGTTTGGAATTAAAATGCTTAATGATTGGAATGAGATTTTGATTTGTTGCTTGGAAACTGAAATTAAATAAATAAGAACAGAAATTGAAATAAATGAAAACGCAAATAAATACGGTAAACACACGTTTTAATTAAAATTAACGTCAAAGCACAAAAATAAAAGTGAAATCTAAAAATATTACCTCTACAAGTACCGAATTAATTTTCCTACGCTCTAAATTATAAAAGAAAATTTTGGAAAAAAGATTTGTATTTTTCTGATTTTTATTTAATTTTCTACGAATTAAAAACTAAGTTTAAAAGAAAAATTAATTAAAAATACTAAAACTATTCTAAAAAATCTGAGAAAATTATTATAAATACTTTATAACAAACCTAAGCTAGAAAAA
Source organism: Artemisia tridentata subsp. tridentata (assembly GCA_021014915.2). Lineage (NCBI taxonomy): Eukaryota > Viridiplantae > Streptophyta > Magnoliopsida > Asterales > Asteraceae > Artemisia > Artemisia tridentata. The sequence continues at coordinate 269,948,305 of CP139501.1, read as the reverse complement.
ATAAAAAGACAGAAAGACCTTATTCAAATAAGCAGTAAATCAGCAAACAGTTTGATTAAGCTTAAATGTTGAAAACCAGGTTAAATAAAAACTATTTCTAAAGTTAACTGATTAAATGGCTAGCACAGTTGGTGAGGCTTTGGGTTTGTGAACCAGGGAACCCAGGTTCGAATCCCTCTTGTGTACTTTTTTCAAAACTATTTATTTTTTTGATTTTCTTATCACCAACTTATTAAGCACATGTGACTAACCATTATTCCCTACTACAACTATTTTTCAAACTCAAAAATAAGCACAGAAATAGCAATTAAAACAGAACAGTTGGCTAAAATTAAAGTGAAACTGAGGAAAAGTCCACTAAGCAGTCTATAAGCTATGGAACAATTAGAAAGGCTAAAACATGCTGATCATTATCTAAAAGAACTAAACAAATATCAAAATAAGTTACTGGAAACAAACAATAAGCATTGAATAAGCTAACAAGCCACAATAAACTGCTAAGGAACCTGAGGAGCAGGGCAAAACAGGCCTACTGAGGTGATTTGCAATCCAAATTCAAGCACCTAAATAAGCTCTAAGGTTCCAGTTAAGCTCAGAACTATCAAGCTACAACTACAAGCTATTCAAAACACTAAATATCAGGCAAGTAGCATACGAGCATAAGCAGAAACTAAGCTGAGAAAAGGGGCTAGTGAGCATGAAGCAGGGCAGGTTAGCAGTTAACTGGGGCAGTGTAGGCTTATCTAAGGGCTTTAAATCAACAAGCTATTGTACTGAAAACTCATACATATGCAGAACTAGTACCAAAGAGCAAGCAAAACACACAATCAAACAACTTGTAGCTTATTAGAAGCTTGAGAGGAACCTGGAAAGTTAGTGCAGGCTGCTCTGGACTATTTCAAAGGGAACCTGCAACAATTCTCAAAACAAGCAAAACAAAACTGAAAACAGCTCAATTAGGTTAAGATTAGCTTAATCAAAACAGAAGAAGGTGCAAATGAATAGTGGTAACCCAGTTTTACCCAGTTTGACCCACGAACCAAACACACCTTTACCTTGACTGTGAAAATTAGAGATTAATTAAGCAATAATACGTTCACAAAAAGCTATCACAAGCTTATATGAACTAGTCCAACTTGTACTGAGGCTTTAGATTAGTTTCTAACAACTATAATTCTGAATACGAATTGACTGAGAAATTTAGATTTCTATTAAATTTGAAAAGTGGTACACAACTGATTGAAACTGAATAATCAACTTACAAATAACTTGAACACAATACTGAAAGCTTAAATTGAACTGCTCGAGAGCTTGAAACTAAAATACGACTTAAAAATCTGACTAACTACTTTTTAAAAGACTAACTACTCCTCTTACTAAATTAACTAAAAACTAAAACTTCGGTCCCCTCTTGTGTGCGCAGTGGAGCCTTTTATATTACTCCCAAAAGTCTTCTAGGGTCTCTCTTCAACAAATCCCAGCCGTCAAATTATCTTTTTATCAACTCAGCCGTCTGATTGGGTTTTGGCGGGAAACGAGGTCTTGGGTTTAACGGGTTCATCTAGGGAAAGGGATAAGCGTGGGGTTGATGTTGGGGAAGTAGGATAGCGTGGGATAGTATAGGTGATGTCTGGCGTGAGTTATCAGCGTGGAGAAGTATGGGGAACTCGAGGTTGAAGATGCACAGTAGCCCATGTTTAGATATCCGCCTTTTTTATCTTTTGACTGGTGATGGTTTGTTTGACCGGGTTGATTAGGGTTTGACCAAGGTTAGCTTAAAACTTGGTATTGGGCTTGTGGGTTGGGAAAGTTGGGCTGGAAGGGTTTAATTGGGATTGGGTTAAGTGAATTTGGGTTATGGGTTTAATTGATTTAGTCCAGCCAAGTAGAAGTAGATTGGTTATAGTATTTTCTTTAGGGACCAATCTTGACAAGTTTCAAACTTCAGGGACCAAACTTGTAATTTCCGAAAATCATCTCCAAGGAATATTTGTGACATTCTGATTTCCTTGGGGGTGACTTTGACTCTTCTTGACCAAATGCACAATCGCTGTCGAATTTCTCCAAAAATGCCCGTTTTCACTCCTTTTGCACATGAAACATATAAAAACACAATCCAAGGATATTTTCTGTATTTTGAAGCATTTCTGAGTGTTTTTAAATGATTTTGCAGTTCAGATGGGACAAAAATGATGAGTATTTACACACTCATCAATCCCCCACACTAAACTATTGCTAGTCCCTAGCAATCTTTTATGAAAATTTAATGGATTTGAAGTCTCTTTACCAAAAGCCATTACTTCTGGAGTAGCCAAATGTTTCAGTTCAAGTAAGAACTATGGTACACTGATAACCATATGATTTTGAGCAAACCATCAGCTGCCAACGGATTTGATTTGTCTTTACCAAAAGCCGTTTGCTTCTGGACTAGCCAACTCTTAGATAAAATACAGTTATTATCTTTGGTGAGCTGATTACCAATTATGATTTTCCAATGCCTTTACCACAAGTCATAACCTTGCGGGCTAGCCAACTCTTCACTTATAAAGATATGGTGAGTCGAATACCATACAATTTTCGGCAAATTGTAAGCCATAAACGGATTTGATATATCTTTACCAAGAGCCGTTTGCTCTTGGATTAGCCAATCCTTATGTGGGTTAGACATGGCGGACTGATAACCATTTATTGCGTTCTAAGTGAGAAAAAAAAATTTTAATTTTGGCCAAAATGGGGGTACTAGATGGTACATTTGATCAAATTCGCTAGAATTCCCCCCCACACTTAGAACTGAATATTGCCCTCAATATTCAAAGTACCGGCTGTTATGCCGACACTTAGAACGTGAAAGGGAAATATTAAATAGCCACACTTTTTTTTTTTTTTTTTTTTTTTTTTTTTTTTTTTTTTTTGAAATGTACATATATACAACATGTGTGGTATCTCCCCCACACTAGGGTGTTAGAAAAGAGAAAGAAGTCAGAAATATGGGTGAAAACCCATATGGTGGGCTAATATTTTTGTTCACCGAGTCACTAGCTTGACTCGACCCCGAATTCATTGGTCCATGGGGAAAGTTTGGAGATCCGGGACAACCATGGATGGTATGTCCCCTCCAAAATAATGCTTCAACCTATGACCGTTCACCTTGAAGTTTGGTCCATCATTTTGAGATAACTCGACGGTACCATAAGGAAAAACTTTGGCAACGGTGAATGGTCCGGTCCAACGGGTTTTAAGTTTCCCCGAGAATATCTTCAATCTAGAGTTAAAAAGAAGGACTCGATCACCAACGTTGAAAACGCGGTTTTTGATCTTGGAGTCGTGGATCTTCTTTGTCTTTTCTTTGTAGATCAAAGAGTTCTCGTAAGCTTGATCACGAAGTTCATTTAATTCATTGAGTTGAACTTTTCGGTGATCACCCGCGGACTTTAGGTTGAAGTTGGCATGTTTCAAGGCCCAATAAGCTTTATGCTCGAGCTCGATCGGTAGATGGCACGCCTTTCCGTACACAAGCTTGTAAGGAGTACACCCGATGGGTGTTTTGTAAGCTGTACGGAAGGCCCAAAGTGCATCATCTAGTTTATCCGACCAAGATGCACGGTTTTCACCTACGGTCCTTTCCAAGATTCTTTTTAAACCACGGTTTGAAACTTCCACCTGACCACTTGTTTGCGGGTGATAGGCGGTAGTAAGACGGTGGGTGACACCGTACTTAAGCATGACCTTTGAGAATTGGTCATTACAAAAGTGTGTACCGCGATCACTAATTATGGCTCGTGGAGTTCCAAACCTAGCGAAGAGAGTTTTCAAAAATTTTACAACAACTCGGGCGTCGTTAGTGGGGAGTGCTTTCTCTTCAACCCATTTAGACAAGTAATCGACAGCCACGAGTATATACTTGTTCCCTCGTGAAGACGGGAACGGCCCCATAAAATCGATGCCCCACACGTCAAAGATCTCGCAGACTTGAATTGCATTTTGAGGCATTTCGTCCCTTTGCGAAATTTTTCCTTGACGTTGGCAAGAGTCACATGACTTTACCAAGTCGTGGGCATCACGATAGATATTCGGCCAATAGAAACCGGAATCAAAGACCTTCTTAGCGGTGTAGCTTGCACCATGATGTCCCCCCGTGGGTCCATTATGGCAAGCCTCAAGAATGTCCATGGCTTCTTGCCCATGAACACACCGCCGAATGACTTGATCCGCACACACTTTAAACAGATAGGGGTCATCCCAAAAGTAATGCTTCACATCTTTGAAGAATTTGTTCTTTTGTTGGGATGACATCCCTTTTACCACAAAGTTACCCGCATGGTAGTTTGCAAAGTCAGCAAACCATGGGGTATTCGGATCATTTTTCAAGGAAATCATTCCGAGTGTCTCGAGAGGAAATGTCTCGGTGATTTCCTTTTTCTCGAGAACACTTTGATGAGGGTTCTCAAGTCTAGACAAATGATCCGCGGCTAGATTCTCCGTTCCTTTCTTATCACGAATTGTTACATCAAACTCTTGGAGTAGGAGAATCCACCTAAGTAGTCTCGGCTTAGCATCTTGCTTAGCAAGAAGATACTTGAGAGCCGAATGGTCCGTATACACTATGCTCTTAGATAAGACCAAATAAGGTCTAAACTTTTCAAAAGCATAGACAACGGCTAATAGCTCTTTCTCGTTAGTGGTATAGTGAGATTGAGCATCGGTCATTGTCTTACTTGCATAGTGTATCGGTTGAAAGTGCTTGGACTTACGTTGCCCCAAGACTGCCCCAATAGCATAATCACTAGCATCGCACATTAGTTCAAAGGGCAAGTCCCAATCGGGGGCAACTAAGATCGGTGCTTCCGTTAGCTTCTTTTTAAGAATTCCGAATGCTTCGATGCATTCGGGAGAGAAGAAGAACGGAGCATCTTTTTCAAGCAGATGGGTCAGAGGCCGGGCGATTTTAGAAAAATCTTGTATAAACCGACGGTAGAAACCGGCATGACCAAGGAAACTTCGAATTCCTTTAACAGTGGTGGGATGAGGTAGCTTTGAAATCACATCGACTTTAGCTTTGTCGACCTCAATCCCGTTTTTAGAGATTTTATGGCCAAGGACAATGCCTTCTTTGACCATGAAATGACTTTTCTCCCAATTTAGACAAAGATTAGTGTCTTCACAACGTTGAAGCATTTTGTCTAAATGGGAGAGACACGTTTCAAAAGAATTCCCAAAGACCGAGAAATCATCCATAAAGACTTCCATAGTTTTCTCGATCATGTCGTGAAAAATGGCCAACATACACCTTTGGAATGTGCCAGGAGCATTACATAAGCCAAAAGGCATGCGCCGGTAGGCAAATGTTCCGTATGGGCATGTGAATGTAGTCTTTTCTTGATCTTGCGGATCAATGGGAATTTGAAAGTAACCCGAGAAACCGTCGAGGAAACAATAGTACTCGTTTCCCGCGAGTCTTTCGAGCATCTGATCCATGAAGGGTAGAGGAAAGTGGTCTTTTCGGGTGGCGTCATTCAACTTTCGATAGTCGATGCATACACGCCATCCCGTAACCAATCGAGTTGGAATCAACTCGTTTTCATCATTTTCAACAACGGTGATACCACCCTTCTTAGGAACACAGTGAACAGGGCTCACCCAAGGACTATCAGATATAGGGTAGATCAAACCGGCATCAAGGAGTTTAAGAACCTCCTTTTTGATGACCTCATGAATCTTGGGGTTAACCCTTCTCTGATGTTGAACCGCTAGTTTAAAGTCATCCTCCATTAGAATCTTGTGAGTACAAAATTCTGGGTTAATACCCTTAATGTCAGATAGTTTCCAAGCGATGGCTCGCTTGTGTGACTTAAGAACCTTTATGAGAGTGGTTCTCTCCTCATCATTCAAACCTTTAGCAATTATGACGGGAAATTTATCATTTCCTTCCAAAAACGCGTATTCGAGATGAGGTGGAAGGTCCTTAAGTTCGACCTCAGGAGATTCGTCAGAATTTTCAACAGTTTTGATCTCCTCATTATGAAGTTCTTTTGGAGGGAGAGATGTAGGATCTTCATTAAGCAACTTCTCAAGGAGAAGAATGTCTCCCTCTGGGTCAAGTACATCATTATCATCAATTCCTGGTTGAAATGAATCACAAGACAAGCAAGCTTCAATCTCTTCGAAAATGAAGTCTCCTCCCTCAAATGGAGTGAGAGAGGGGGAAGAGAGAGCGATGATAGGATCAGAAGTGGGATTGCCACTTGAAGAATTCGAGAACCCGAGGACTTGTTGAGTGTACTCCTCACAAGTATTGTCAAGAGTATCGATCCGGTTAATCGATACGTCATCATGTTTTGAGGAGTACCTCGAAGTTTGTTTTAGATCGAACGTCACGGATTCGTCATCAACACGAAGTGTTAATTCTTCCCCATAAACGTCAATCAAAGCACGTCCAGTTCTCAAGAAAGATCTCCCGAGAATGAGAGGAACTCGGGGATCGCATTCAAAATCCACAACTACAAAGTCGGCGGGGAAATGAAACTTTCCTACTTTGACAAAAACGTCTTCAGCAACGCCTTTAGGAGTAGTAATCGTTCGGTCTGCCAATTCAAGAGTCATCCTTGTGGGAGTAAGTTCCGGGAGTGAAAGCTTTTTCCAGAAGGAAAGAGGCATTAAATTGATGCTAGCGCCAAGATCGGCCAAGGCTAAGCATTCTTTTAGTCCCGGAAAATCACAAGGTATGAGAAATTTGCCAGGGTCTCCTAATTTTTCTGGGAGTTTTTTAAGGAGCATCGCTGAGCAATTCTCATTCAAAGGAGTTTTTGTCAATTCAAACAATTTCTCCTTATTGCTTAAAAGACTCTTGAATTGAGAAGCGAATTTTGGCATATATAACAAGGCATCCGCAAAACTAATATCGAAGTGTAATTTCTGAAAGATTTCCAGAAATTTCAGCATTTGGGCGTTAGTTTTCTCATGAAGCCTTTGGTTATTAAGCCTTGAAGGATATGGAATTGAAGGCTTAGGATTTGTCTCCGGAACTTCGGGTTCCGGAATTGGAGTGGATGAGACCGGAGGTGGGACTGGTGCTGTAGCTTGTGGGCTAGCAGTTTGTTCTTTGTCCTTGGTCACCTCAATATTTTCTTCCACTTCCCTCACCGGAGAAGGAGTGGGAATCGAAGGGCCATCAACTTTCTTACCACTTCTAGTGGTAATAGCTTTCAACTCCCCTTTTGGATTAGGGACGGTATTGCTCGGGAGTGTTCCCGATGTTGAAGCTGGGTTAAGTTGACACATAAGACTAGACAACATGTTCTCAATTTTGTTTTGAGATTGCTCAATCTTGGTGTTTGTTGCCCTAATATCATTTCTAAGGTCCATGCTTTGTTTAGATATTGCGTTTTGGAAATCACCTTTCAAACTTGTGATTTGGTTTTGCATGGACCTCATGCTACCCTCATTTGCTTTGATGTAATTAGCAAGTTCATTTGAGGGAGCACTAGGAGCTTGGAAATTGGGAGCTTGGTAACCTTGGTTAAAATTAACACCTTGGTTTGGGTATTGATTGGTAGGGGCTTGGTATTGGTTTTGAACATGTTGGCCCCTTCCTTGGCTTTGATTGAACCTGTTTGGATTGTTGGGTTGAGAAAAGCCGGGTGGTCCCATTTGATTTGTAGAACGGGAATTTTGGTCAACTTGGGGGCGGTGTTGGTTACCCCCCTGGTTGTAAGACCCGGCTACAGCATGAACTTCAAAAGGATTGCCATCGGTGGCAGTACAATTGTAGTATGCATGAGGACCACCACAAGTGACACAAGTTTCTCCCACTGCCTTGACTTGGGGTGGAGGAGCTTGTGGCGATGAAAGTTGCTTTTGCTGAGTTAGAATAAAAGCTTTCATAACCTCAGCGAGTTGGTCGACCTTATCGTCTGAGCCAGAGGTTTTTACCGAAGATGAACTAGAAGGAGAAGCATTCCTTTGTGAAACAACCGGTTTGCTTCGCGAAATGCGTACTTGAGCCTTGGATTCGATAATGGCTAAAGCATCCTTCGTAGTTCGATTCAAAAGGTAACCACCTGCGGCGGCATTGAGAGAATCTTGGTCGTTATGGTTCAACCCATTATAAAACGTATCAAGTTGATATAGCTCAGTGAAACCATGATTAGGGCATTTACGAATTAATTCTTTGAAACGGTCCCATGCTTCACTGAACGATTCATCAAAATGTTGGGTGAATTTTGTGATTTCATTCCTAAGGCTTGACATTTTTGATGGTGGAAAGAATTCATTCACAAATTTCTTTACTAAATCTTCCCATGTTAGTATTGACCGAGGGGGTTGTTTGTCGAGCCAATCACTGGCAGCCCCGGCTATAGAAAATGGGAATAAAAGTAGTTTGATTGCCTCATGAGGCACATTCCGATATTTGATAGTGGATGTGATCTTGTTAAACCATCGAATGTGGTGATTAGGATCATCCCTATCCATCCCGTAGAATTGACTTGCAGTTACTAATTGTAGCAACCCGGTTTTGAGCTCAAAGTTATCAGCCACGATGGGTGGAACAACGATAGCTTCAGCGTAACCTCCAATGGGTGCTTGAAGTAACTCAGACATGGTACGAGTTTCAACCACCTCATCTCCAGCCATTGGTCTACTCTCGGGTGTGATTGCTGAGGTAGCACCTTTGGTTTTACGTTTCCTTGGATTAGGAACGGGATTAAGCAAAGGGCTTCTCGATTTAGAGGAACGAGTGCGCATGCACAAAGATAAACAATTTCAATTAAAACAAGACCGAGGCAAAACACAAGGAACTTAAACCTTAAATCAAACGAGCGTACGGTAGCTCTTTGAAAGAAAAACGCACAGAGTGGCGGAGGAGCAAAGGTGGGCAATAAATGCTCCTAAAAAACCCGCTCCTTTCGGTCTGCAATTTAATGTCAAGACCTCCTAGAACCTCCGTTAGAGTTTGTTAATCAATCAAAGGTGAGCCGAATTCGCAAGCGACACAAAGGCAAGTTTTAAATCTTTGGTTTGGGAACTTATTATGATCATACCCCCAGTTAGGTAGTATTCTGTCTTGGTTTTCGACGGTAAATTTTATTGTTGTTTTTATTAAACAAAGAAAACGGAAAATCTTTTTGTATTTTTTTTTATCTGATATATATATATAAAAGAAAAAGAAAAATATTTTTGTATTTTTATATTTTTGTGAAAACAATAACTTCACGAGGAAGGATCTCAAGTCACTAATCGTTAAAACCTTTAACAATATTGTCGCAACACAACCTCCCCGGCAGCGGCGCCAAAATTTGATCCGTGATAAGTATACATATAATATCGTGCACACGTGATACGTGGGGAATGACAAGTCAAACCTTGGGAAAAGGTCAAACTTGCAAAACCCGTGGATACGGTGTGAGATACCGGGCAAGTGTTACCCGGGTCGTGTCCCAACGAGGTGTGAATCGAGGATATCGTTTTAGGTTTGGAATTAAAATGCTTGATGATTGGAATGAGATTTTGATTTGCTGCTTGGAAACTGAAATTAAATAAATAAGAACAGAAATTGAAATAAATGAAAACGCAAATAAATACGGTAAACACACGTTTTAATTAAAATTAACGTCAAAGCACAAAAATAAAAGTGAAATCTAAAAATATTACCTCTACAAGTACCGAATTAATTTTCCTACGCTCTAAATTATAAAAGAAAATTTTGGAAAAAAGATTTGTATTTTTCTGATTTTTATTTAATTTTCTACGAATTAAAAACTAAGTTTAAAAGAAAAATTAATTAAAAATACTAAAACTATTCTAAAAAATCTGAGAAAATTATTATAAATACTTTATAACCAACCTAAGCTAGAAAAAATAAAAAGACAGAAAGACCTTATTCAAATAAGCAGTAAATCAGCAAACAGTTTGATTAAGCTTAAATGTTGAAAACCAGGTTAAATAAAAACTATTTCTAAAGTTAACTGATTAAATGGCTAGCACAGTTGGTGAGGCTTTGGGTTTGTGAACCAGGGAACCCAGGTTCGAATCCCTCTTGTGTACTTTTTTCAAAACTATTTTTTTTTTTTTTATTTTCTTATCACCAACTTATTGAGCACATGTGACTAACCATTATTCCCTACTACAACTATTTTTCAAACTCAAAAATAAGCACAGAAATAGCAATTAAAACAGAACAGTTGGCTAAAATTAAAGTGAAACTGAGGAAAAGTCCAATAAGCAGTCTATAAGCTATGGAACAATTAGAAAGGCTAAAACATGCTGATCATTATCTAAAAGAACTTAAACAAATATCAAAATAAGTTACTGGAAACAAACAATAAGCATTGAATAAGCTAACAAGCCACAATAAACTGCTAAGGAACCTGAGGAGCAGGGCAAAACAGGCCTACTGAGGTGATTTGCAATCCAAATTCAAGCACCTAAATAAGCTCTAAGGTTCCAGTTAAGCTCAGAACTATCAAGCTACAACTACAAGCTATTCAAAACACTAAATATCAGGCAAGTAGCATACGAGCATAAGCAGAAACTAAGCTGAGAAAAGGGGCTAGTGAGCATGAAGCAGGGCAGGTTAGCAGTTAACTGGGGCAGTGTAGGCTTATCTAAGGGCTTTAAATCAACAAGCTATTGTACTGAAAACTCATACATATGCAGAACTAGTACCAAAGAGCAAGCAAAACACACAATCAAACAACTTGTAGCTTATTAGAAGCTTGAGAGGAACCTGGAAAGTTAGTGCAGGCTGCTCTGGACTGTTTCAAAGGGAACCTGCAACAATTCTCAAAACAAGCAAAACAAAACTGAAAACAGCTCAATTAGGTTAAGATTAGCTTAATCAAAACAGAAGAAGGTGCAAATGAATAGTGGTAACCCAGTTTTACCCAGTTTGACCCACGAACCAAACACACCTTTACCTTGACTGTGAAAATTAGAGATTAATTAAGCAATAATACGTTCACAAAAAGCTATCACAAGCGTATATGAACTAGTCCAACTTGTACTGAGGCTTTAGATTAGTTTCTAACAACTATAATTCTGAATACGAATTGACTGAGAAATTTAGATTTCTATTAAATTTGAAAAGTGGTACACAACTGATTGAAACTGAATAATCAACTTACAAATAACTTGAACACAATACTGAAAGCTTAAATTGAACTGCTCGAGAGCTTGAAACTAAAATACGACTTAAAAATCTGATTAACTACTTTTTAAAAGACTAACTACTCCTCTTACTAAATTAACTAAAAACTAAAACTTCGGTCCCCTCTTGTGTGCGCAGTGGAGCCTTTTATATTACTCCCAAAAGTCTTCTAGGGTCTCTCTTCAACAAATCCCAGCCGTCAAATTATCTTTTTATCAACTCAGCCGTCTGATTGGGTTTTGGCGGGAAACGAGGTCTTGGGTTTAACGGGTTCATCTAGGGAAAGGGATAAGCGTGGGGTTGATGTTGGGGAAGTAGGATAGCGTGGGATAGTATAGGTGATGTCTGGCGTGAGTTATCAGCGTGGAGAAGTATGGGGAACTCGAGGTTGAAGATGCACAGTAGCCCATGTTTAGATATCCGCCTTTTTTATCTTTTGACTGGTGATGGTTTGTTTGACCGGGTTGATTAGGGTTTGACCAAGGTTAGCTTAAAACTTGGTATTGGGCTTGTGGGTTGGGAAAGTTGGGCTGGAAGGGTTTAATTGGGATTGGGTTAAGTGAATTTGGGTTATGGGTTTAATTGATTTAGTCCAGCCAAGTAGAAGTAGATTGGTTATAGTATTTTCTTTAGGGACCAATCTTGACAAGTTTCAAACTTCAGGGACCAAACTTGTAATTTCTGAAAATCATCTCCAAGGAATATTTGTGACATTCTGATTTCCTTGGGGGTGACTTTGACTCTTCTTGACCAAATGCACAATCGCTGTCGAATTTCTCCAAAAATGCCCGTTTTCACTCCTTTTGCACATGAAACATATAAAAACACAATCCAAGGATATTTTCTGTATTTTGAAGCATTTCTGAGTGTTTTTAAATGATTTTGCAGTTCAGATGGGACAAAAATGATGAGTATTTACACACTCATCACTTGGTTAAGTCAGATACCACCAATCCATTGGTCAAGGTCACATTTCTCATGTAAGTCATCTATCTGTGTAACTTAAGTAGTATATGTTAAAGTAGTATGAAATGTATAAGTAATACAGCTTTATTTGTATTGTTTTAGGGAGACCTGATTCTGATGTGTTACTTAATAACATGTGTCAAGTGTTTCATGAGAAAATAATTGAGGGTATAAACAAACCAATTTGTAGAAAACTAGAAGGGGGGTTGAATAGTTTTACCGTTTTTAAATTTAATTAGCTTTGAAATCTATACGTGTAATCGACAATTGCAAATAATAAACAATAAGTAAAGTGCAAGTTAAAAGAAGAAACGATCAAACCACAACACGGATGTTTATAGTGGTTCGGCTACAAGGACTCTTTTTCCTTGCCCTACTCCACTCCCCGAGTATCCAACTCGAGAGTTTCCTCCACTAGTCAACAAGCTCCTTTCACCGGCGGAGAAAACCTTACACGTCGCTTACACAAGATTACCGACACAAAGCTAGATGTCGAGTTCTTTTACAAGGGTACAACTACTCCCGTCACTCTATGTATTTTAAGGATTAAAATACTAACCGATCACTACTGAATAAATACAATCAATGGTTATGTGAACAACTAGAGTTCACACAATGATAAGCTAACAAGTCTTGCAACTCAATGTTGAAACTTGAAAGCCTTTCGAATGAAGTTGTGATCTTCTTGCTACAAAAGAATCTCACTAAAATGAAATGTGAATGAGTTAGATATAAGAAGAGAGTATGTATGCTAATGTATGATTGTAAGTAATGAGAAAACAACTTGGTGTGGGTTGCTATTTATAGGCAAGAAATGCCAGCAACCCACGGATACGGCGAAACCCTTTAGAGGGTTCCGTCCGTTGTCCACTTTGGTTCCGCCAGGTCTGACAGACAAGACCTCAAAATCTTTCTTCAAATCTAACCAGAATATTCACCAAATCTTACCATGGTTCTTTGAGTAACAATCTAAACAAAATATATGCAATATCTATCAAAGATTTCCATATCAACTAAAGATCTTAGAAATCTTTCAAAGATTTTCAATTGATGTATGCCATGATGTCATAGTACATTTCTATATTTAGAAATATGAAAATGTTATGTTTTGTAAAATGTAAATGTAGCTAAAGTAATGTTTAGTTTGTAATAGTAAAAGACTTTAACTATATTTATGTTTTGCTAAAAATAAAGTTTATAATTTGTCGTTAACAAAATTTAGCAAAGATCGTAAAATATAAATAACGTTTTTAGGCGATATTTGTATTAACAATCTCCCCCTTTTTGTTGAGGACAAAACATAAAATTTATTTTTAAGCAATGAGATAATTATGGTGTAAGTCTTTTTTTTTAAATATATATTAAACTTGTTTTATGCAACTTTTAATTTCATGTATGAGAATGGATTTGTAAAAAGTTGTGTTATTGAGTTTAATATGTTTCTCCCCCTTTTTGTCAAAACAAAAAGAAGAGTAGCGTAGCGGAATGTAATGCAAGCTTGAATCGCTCCCCCTTGGTCATTACTCCCCCTAGTTGGGGTGCTAAGTATAAGAGACATGGATTTTGAATCTACAAAAGAGAGGTTAGTGTTGAAATAACAACCAATATAGTATGAATGTGAAAACCAATTTAATATGAATGTGACAACCAATATATATCACAACTACTAATATGAAAAATAAAACCAACAAAATAAAATATCAACACACATCATATAGTAGAACATCATTCATTTCAAGTAAAATTCATTTTGACTAGAGTCAAAATGATGGGACAAGAAATACAAAGTCCTACTACTAAAAGAAAATGCAAAAAGGAAAAATAACTAGAAAATAAAAATCCTATATCTATAAAAGAAAAATAAAGGTCCTAAAAGAGAAATTCCTAAGTTATTAGTTCCTCCTAAGAAACTCTATGGTTGAGGAGGATGAGTAAGAGCGTTAAGACGCTCGAGGATATGTTGAAGGATGAATCGTGTTTCATCTTGGAGTTGGTGAACCATGATTTTGATCTTTTCACTTATCCTTGCCGTTCTCTCACAATGAGAACAATCATGGCGAGGATGTGGTAGGGAAGTTTCATTGATTGAAGGTGGTGGTGGTGGAACATTGGTTGGTTGTTGGTTGGAGTTTGGGGCTACAATGGAGGAGAGCATGGTGGTTTGAAATTGCATAGCTTGATTAAGGTGGGATTCCACCATGTTCTTAAATGCATAGAGGTTGTCAAGGCGATCATTGATCTCCTCATGAGTATTTGGAGGATCAATCCACATAGACGCCTCAATTTCCTCATAGGAGGGGAAAAATGATTCAAAGTGTTGAGATTGAGATTGTGATGGTTGATCATTTTAGGCTTGATGGGGCTCTCCATAGAGTGGGCCATGAATATCCTTGTAGATAGGATGAAAGAGAAATGGTTTTGGTTGTGATGGTTGTGATGATTCATGTGGTTGAGATGGTTCTTGATGAGATGGTTCTTGATCAAATGGTTCATTAGGCATGAAGGATGCCCGAGGTTGTTGGTTGGCTATTATTTCAATGGAAGCAAATGAAGGTAATGATGGTGGATTTGTGGATCTTGGAGGTAAGTCTTCTAGGGTATCTAGGAATGGATGAGGTGATGTTGGTGGAGTGCCAAAGAGTTCCAATGGTTCTAGTTTAGGTGATTTTGGAGGTGATGGTGTTTTGGATGGTTGAGTTGGTGCCGAAGGTGGTGTTGGATCTACCGGGGTCTTTGTTGGTGGTGTAGTGGTAACAACATTTTGAGGTCTTGATGATGGTGTAGGAGTGGTAAGATTTAGGAAATTTTCATCCCTTATTGGAGATGAGATTATTAGTGGTGATTCATCTGATGATGATGAGCTTAGATTGATGGTGGTGTTAAAACAACAAGGTTTAACACTTATTCTTGCGGTTCTCCTAATAGGTCTTGATGGTGGTGATGAGTTGTTTGACTTTGTAATTATGAACAAGGGTTGTAAGATGCTAAAGATCAAGAAAAGTGATGGTGAAGGTGTGAAGAAAATGTATCCAGGATGTACTAATTTATAGGATGGATGGATTATGGAAGAGTGTGTTTGGATTTGATGTTGAACCATACAAAAATGGAGGTTCCAAATCATTTGGAAGTGTTTAAGATGGTTGTCAAATCATTGAAAGTCAATCCAATGAAGTTGGATTGAGTAGAAATGGTGAGATATGCAGTTAATGCTATGTAATCAGTGCAAGATCTTTGTGGTCAGAGTGTCCACGGATGGCAAGGAACCAAATAAAGGGTTCCTTCCTTTATGGAAAAAGGTTCCTTGGGTTAGTTATGAGAAATTTGAAATTTTGGTGGGAAATGGTTTCCTATTGGTTCTAATGAGCTAAGAAGGTCCTAATGTGCTTAAGGAACAATAAGAAGTATGTTAGTAACTAAAAAGGATGATTTGGTGTTTGGGAGAAATTGAAAATTTGAAAATATAAGAAAAAGTAGCTGTTGGCCGGCGGATCCAAACGACAACAAGGGCGGAACCTTGATTTTGGTTCCGCCTTTTCCGTTGGTTCAATTTTGGCGGAGCTAAAAATTTACACGGACGGAACCAAATTTTTGGTTCCGCCGTTTCCGCTGAGCCAAAAATGTTAACAGAGGGCCTTTTCGAAGGCCCGAACCCCGTTCAAATTCCGTAAATTTTCTTAAAACATATGTATCTAATTAAGTCTGATTGGGAAATGACAAAAATGCAGGTAAAAACACACTTACCGATGTAGATCAAACAAGCGCTAAAATTTTTCACTATAAAAGTAAAAAAATGGAAAATTGACAACATCACGATGTTGTCCACTTGCATGATACCGTTAGTACATGATATTGTTCAAAGTTAAGAAATCATCCTAGAAGTACATAAATTCATAACACAATATTGTTTAAGACCAAATGTGCCAAACGCTCATAACCTCACTCATTGCCTATCAATCTTCTTGTTGAGCTTGCTTAGGTACCTTCCAAAGCACTTCCATATCCCCTTTGTTTGCTTGAGTTCTTCAGATTCGTTTGGTATTGATGGAAGTTGTTGAAGGTATTCAAGAGGAGGAAGCCTAAAGTTGGGAAGTCCATCATCCTCGCTCATTGATGATGATGATGAGGAAGTAGGAGGATGAGGACGATTTCCTTGTGTCTTAGCAACTCTCTTATCGCTTAAAGGTACAAAGATATGAGGAATGAGAGAGTAATCTGGACAAAACCCTTTGGCATTGGGTGGAATGGGTGCAAATGCTCTAAAGAGACGGGTGAGAAGCATCCCGTATGGAAGAGCGGTGGTTCCTAGCAAAGGTATGTCGGCCATCCTTTTGGCCATATAGTAAGCCAAGTTGAAAGGTTGGCGAGTGGACAAGCTATAGAGCATGTAGCAAAGGCAAGTGTTGATGTGATCACGATTACCTATGGTGCACATGACATTGGCCCTAAGAATTTCTTCCCATTTCCTAAATTATGGTTTGAGCTCATTGAGTTGCATACCAAAAGGATCTTTGTTGACTTCATTACCCCCACGGGTTCTCCTAGTGTCCGAGGTTCTAAGGAAGAGGTATTCACGAATGACTTCCTTGCTAACAAGAGGAGTGTCGTATGGATGGATACGATCAATGATCGAGTCAAGAGTCGTGAGGGGCCATTTGTCCGAATAAAGGCATGTACCTCTATTGGGAATACCAAGGACTCGAGCAAATTGATCAAGAGGAAGTTGATACTCATGATGGTTGACTTTAAAGTGAATGGTCATTAGGCCATCTTCTTCGGTAGCAAGGACTATACTAGCATAGAATTCTAAGATAAATCTAGGACAAATTGGTTCATCGATGTCTAGGAGACAATCGAAGTTGATGGTGGCTAGTTCTTGTCGAATGTTTGTTCCTTCTAGGAAGGATGGGTCAATGGTTCTACCCTCGTGAACATAGCGTTTTTCTAGACCCTTAAAGATTTTGACTTGATCGGGAGTAAGTCCTTTAGTCTTATGGTGCTTAGTAAGGTAGTTAAGGGTGTCTTTGTGATCATAGAAGGTTGCGGGAGGCATGTTTGATCCTAGAAACAAAAATTTCACATTTTATTCTAAATTAGTGAGAATTTTGATATAGATATTCTAGTGTGTGCCTATATGATAACAATGTGGAGGTGCGGTTATCTCGACTCATTTTAATGCTCAAAAGGTTTTTATTATGCAAATTTTGTTATAAAACGAGAGATAACCCAAACACTCCTTATTTAATGTAGCTTCGGTTGAATGTACCCGAAAATACATATTAGTTATGTATTTCCTTTAGCATTCAAGAGACATTATGCAAGTGATGTTTAAAACATAACGTTTTTCATTTGTATGAACAATGTGAAGAAAATTATTTGTCCTAATTGTGAGAAGTATTTTTACAAAACTTTGACATGGGGTGTTTGGTAAATCATAATAATGTTCTACAAAATGCAATTCCTAACTAAGGGAAAACATGATTAGTTTTATTTACAGCAAATGCTCTATATGCATAACCCCAAGTTTTAGTTTTTGTGCATAAATAGAATTCCTAGACACAGATCAGGAGTATAATTATGTTAAGAATACTTACAATGTTGATTGGAGCACAAGATGGTTGAAGAGGAACCCTAATTTTCGTGTGTGGGTGTATTTTGGATTGAGTAGTAACTGTTCAAGTGTTATGGTTATGAGATAAGGGGTGTTTGTTTTAATATATTCAAAAAAAAGACCCTGGTGAACCACAGACTGGGCGGAACCAAAACAAGGGTTCCATCCCCTTTGTCGTTTGGTTCCGCCAGTTCAGAAAGAAAAGCAAAAGAAAATTTGTTTTGATCAATCGTTGGTTCATGCTAATGTTCAAAACTATAAAGTTGGTTCCATAAGTCCTAGTCCAAGTCTAAGGAGATTGAATGGTTCTCGTTTAAGAGGTTTTGTAAGAATATCGGCAATGTTATCTTCTGAGGATACTTTCTCGATAGAGATGTTTCCTTTTTTAACATTGTCACGAAGGAAATGATGACGGATTTCAATATGTTTAGTACGAGCATGTTGAACTAGATTTTTACTGAGGTCGATGGCTCCTTTGTTGTCGCAAAGAATGGATATGTCGTTGAGTTGAATTCCGTAGTCGACAAGAGCCTGCTTCATCCAAAGAGCTTGTTTACATGCTTTTTCGACCGATACGTATTCGGCTTCAGTTGTTGAGATGGCGAGAGCCGTTTCTTTCTTAGAGAACCATGAGGTGAGACAATGTCTAACAAAAGTACAAATACCACTTGTGCTTTTTCTATCAACATAGTCACCGGCATGGTCCGAGTCGGCATACACTATGGTTTCTACTCCCGTTCCCTTGGGATACCATAATCCTAGATGTGTGGTGCCTTTGATATATCTAAATATTCGTTTTACGGCTTCAAGATGAGTTGTCTTAGGATCTTCTTGAAAACGAGCACATAGACAAACACTAAACATAATGTCGGGTCTACTAGCCGTGAGATAAAGTAGACTACCAATCATTCCTCTATATTTAGTGTTATCTATGGATTCACTTTCTTCATCCTTGGTGAGTTTAGTTTCCGAAGACATAGGCGTTTTAATAGGTTTAGAGTACTCAAGACCAAATTTCTTAAGCATATCTTTTATATATTTACATTAGTTAAAGAATATCCCGTCTTCTAATTGTTTTATTTGAAGTCCTAAGAAAAAGTTGAGTTCTCCCATCATACTCATCTCGAACTCGTCATGCATGATTTTTGAGAAATCGTCACATAATTCTTGACAAGTTGATCCGAATATGATGTCATCAACATATATTTGGACTATGATAATATGTGAATCTGTAGGCTATTCATAATCATGAACACGTGTGGTCTTGTGTGTTATGGATCGAATCAAGAAGAAGAAAAAGAGAAAAACTAGAGAGAGAAAGTGGAGCCTTAGAGAGAGAAAGTGAAAGAGATTAGATTAAAAGAAAATGAAGGTCCAACCCTCTACCTTGCATGGTAGAGGGTATTTATAGTACAAGAGAAAAACGCCCCGTGTGGGCTGCGGATCAGGTATACAGTGGGTAAAGACCCGTCCTTCTTCCGCGGTGTTACTTAACTAATCTAAAACTAACTAAAACTAACGTAACTACGAGCTAATCACAATGCTATTACAAGAATGAGGTGACCGAGTCTTTATTAGGAATATTTATATTCCTAACAATCTCCCCCTAAGTGAGGTCACCTTTGGAAATCTTAAAATATTAAGGTCTTCGTCTTTATGCATTCTTGTGATCTTGTAGCTCGTAGTCGTTGATTCTTCATGGTTGATTCACTTTGTACTTCCAGTGATGATCTTGTGATATTGTTCCTTTGGTGTATGTGATCTTTGAGCTTTCTTTGAGATCATCTGCCACCGTAAATCTCCAAGCTCATCCTTTGTTGTGTTGCCTTCATGTGGAATAGTGACTTTTGACCGTCATGCTCACACTCTTCTGGATTAGGAGACTTTTTCATCAGAGTTGCGGAAACGTTGTTGTGGGTCTCTTCAACTTTCATTGTTGCAAGTCTCTCGACATTAATGATCTTCATTCAGAATGAGTTGTCAGTGTGAGCATGAGGTATGGATTGACACGATTCAGCTGGAATAGGGTATCGCCATCGCCATCTTTATATAATCCTGAAATGAACCAATTAGCAATAAATTTGGAGAACGAATATGGCTTTGTCATTCATTCTACGAGGATGTACTACCCTCCGGTTTTGTGAAAACCGACCTGTGATCAGATAGAATCTCTTTTAAAAGAAGATTCTCCTTGACAGGAATTTCCAGCTTGTAGTAATGAATCTTCCAAAGAATCCACTTTGGAATTATCATACTGAGCATGTTCTCGTACCGGAACGTCTCAAAGCAGACAACACGGTAGAGTGAATCGGTGAATTGACATTCACTGATTGATGAGAAATTGATTTAGAGAAATCACTCGCGTGTCACTTAATAAACATTTTTGAGACACGATGAGAGTTTTGTAGCTTGAATCAAATTTTCATCAAAAATACTTTTGTTTGAAATATTGTACACAATCAATGTGCTCGAAAATTAGTTGGTGAGCACATTGAGAGGTTTTGACAAAAGCATTCGTCAATCCAATTTCCTGGAACAAGTTTGATTCATATGTGAATCGCCCCATTGTTGCTTTCCAGTTGTCACTTGATCATTGATCCAAGATAGATCTCACATGTCACCTACCAAGAGCTTGAATGATGTTCGCTCTAGAAGGATTTCCATCTTCATTGTGAATACTTTCGTATCACTCGGATGTTCTGGCAATACCACACGGATAATGCGTAGGACTCTTAATATATTTTCTTACTTTTCACGGTGTATGAAATAGTAAGCATATTTGAAGTGTGTCCTAATGAGATTTATGGATGATCTCTTGGCTCTAGACTCAATTGTGCGTTTTGATCCGCTCCTGGAGACTGGGGAGGCGTCTCCTGTTTAGGTATCAACATGGCTCGCAATGAGCGGTCGATACATTGCACAGGGTTCCCCGTGAGAATGAAACAAGTCCTTTTAAGAGAACTTGAGTGGCTAGGAAGTTTAGTGCAGTGCGTCACTGGGTCCATGACGTCTTGTCTTCAATACCGGTGTTACCTAAGTAATCACCAGTAGCATATGTATTGAACCCGGTTTCTGCCCTAAGGTTGAATATATGGAGGGCTATTTCTTTTCACCCTTTCTCAATATATTTCTTTTTCATTCTTCAACCCCTTCAGTGCTTACCGAGACTTCATCACTAGAACCTTGTTGGGTTTGTTCCAGTTCTAGCTCTATCTCAGTCGGCACTCTTCCCTTTCTCACTTTTCTCCTTTTTTCATCATACCTAAGGACTTCTACTCTAACTAGAGGATTGTCCCTGGGTAGATCCTTCCGGTTCTGGTGGATCATGGGAACTAATACCTAACCTTAACCATCCTTATAACTCCATGCATTAAGGTAAATTGGTCGGTCTTTGGTATTCTTCCACAAACGCCATTCGTTTCCCCTTAATATGTGCATCGGTATTTGTAAAAGAGTTTAGCACATATGAGGGAGCCTATTATTGAGTCCAAAAGATCACATTTTATCAGATTTCTTATTTAAATCACATTCTCTCCCCTGATCGAAAATATCAAACCTTTTGAGATTTTGGATCTCAATTGATTTAAATAATTTAGAAAGCCTTTTTGGGAGAAGAATGTGGTCAGGTTTAATCTTGTCTGATAATAGGAACATTTTTTGAGCTCCCCCTCAATTCATGAGGGGGGATGGTTATGTGACGAAACATATGAGTTTTTGAATGATTTGGAGTTTAACGAGAAACTCATGAGAAATTCATGTATTGACACATAACCATCACCTTTCAGATCATTTTGATATGTACAAAGTGAAAAGGTTTTGATGATACATAATTTTTTTTTTTTTTTTGAAATCACTCTCCCCCTCAATCAATGACCCATGGTAAAACAACAACAAAAAATAGTTGTCATTGATTGAGTGATAAATTTTATGAAAATTTGAATCCAGATTGATTTCCAAGCAAAATTTCATGGTACCACCAAGTTTTTGCACAAATACTTTCCTGAAATATCATAGAAGAGAAAGTATTTGGCGATAAGAAAGAAGATTTCTCTTCTTATGCAAGAAATGATGCACTGAAACGTACATCAGATCGAGGGTGCACGAATATAAAGTAATTCACGCTCGGATGAATGGCACCCTTTGCGAGGTACAACCGTCTTTTAGGCGACGTGTTTTCCTCATTTTGAAAACCGGGT
The DNA here is from genome assembly GCA_021014915.2 of Artemisia tridentata subsp. tridentata. Lineage (NCBI taxonomy): Eukaryota > Viridiplantae > Streptophyta > Magnoliopsida > Asterales > Asteraceae > Artemisia > Artemisia tridentata. The sequence goes on along the minus strand of CP139501.1, from coordinate 269,926,392 downwards.
TGCTATCTGAAGTAATAGCAAGCCATTTTTTTATTTTTTTTTATTTTTTTTTAAAGTAGATTTTGAGAAACGACATGTTTTTAGAAAAACCTTATTAAAAGAAAAGAACTCTTGCTCAAGCATATGTATGTTTCCGTGTCATTGTTGAATGACATTTCTAGAAACGTACATAATATTGATTACACAAGAGACATGTCGCGAGAAGAATATTTTTGACATTTTGTTGTTTTTCTGATTTTTATGGTTTTTGTAGTTTTTATAATTTTCTTTTTTCTTTTTGGATATAATCTATATACAAGGATATATGAAGTAAGTCCATTACTCCTCACTTACATCCTGAAGATTTTTGAGTGATTCTGGCGAGAGACTCTTCATTCCAAGACGGGGAAGAATGAATTGAAACCTTTCCCTTGGAAGTGCCTTAGTAAAGATGTCTGCAAGCTGAAATTCCGTCTTCACGAAGTAAAGTTCCACTACCCCCTTTTCAACTTGTTCCCTGATGAAGTGATGCCGAATGTCGATATGTTTGGATCAGGAGTGCTGAACGTTGTTACAACAAAGAGCTATTGCACTTTTGTTATCGCAGTACATAGGAATTTTGTTGTAATCGAAGCCATAGTCAGAGAGTTGAGATTTCATCCAAAGAATTTGAGCACAGCATGACGACATGGCTATGTATTCAGCCTCTGTGGATGAGATGGACGTGCTTAGCTGTCTCTTAGAAGACCAGCTGACTAGCTTATCACCCAGAAATTGAGCACCTCCAGAAGTACTTCGACGAGTATCTTGACATCCCGCATGATTTGCGTCTGAATAGGCTGTGAGAGCCATTGTAGTGTCCTTTGGATACCAAAGACCCATATGAATGGTTCCTTGGAGATACCTAAAGACTCTCTTGACAGCTTCCAAATGCCTTTTGGTGGGCCTAGACTTGTATCGAGCACACATGCATACTGCAAACAAAAGATCTGGTCTACTAGCAGTGAGATACATCAAGGATCCAATCATACTACGATACTTAGTTTGATCTACTGCAATGCCAGAGTGATCTTCGTCCAGTTTAGAGTTTAGAATCATGGGGGTGTCAACAGAATCACTAGAGGCAAATCCAAATTTCTTCAAGATTTCAGTTGCATATTTGGATTGATTGATGAAGATACCCCCGGGATTTTGAGATACTTGTAATCCCAAGAAGAACGACATTTGACCCATCATAGACATTTGAAATTGGGAACTCATCTCTTTAGAAAATCTATCACATTCACCAGGATCAGAAGAAGCAAATATGATATCATCAACGTAGATCTGCACAAGAAGTCGATGCTTCCCTGTTTTTCTGGTGAATAAGGTAGGATCGACAACACCTTTGGAAAACCTGTTTGCGAGAAGGAACTTGGACAACGTGTCATACCAAGCCCTTGGAGCCTACTTAAGTCCATAGAGAGCCTTCTTCAATCTATAAACGTGATTTGGACGTTCCGGATCCACAAAGCCTTCAGGCTGACTTACATAGACCACTTCCTTCAAATTACCATTCAAGAATTCCGTCTTGACGTCCATTTGATAGACTATCATATTTTGACTGGCCGCATAGGAAAGGAAGATTCTGATTGCTTCAATTCGTGCGACTGGTGCAAACGATTCTTCAAAGTCTATGCCTTCTTCTTAACGATATCCTTTGGCTACAAGTCGTGCTTTGTTTTTGAGAACGTCTCCATGTTCATCAAGTTTCACTTTGAAGATCCACTTGAGAGCGATAATCATTGCACAATCTGGAGGAGGCACCAATTCCCATACATCAAGTCGATCGAACTCATGAATTTCTTCCTGCATTGCTGTGAACCACGAATCTTTAGATAGTGCATCTTTGAAGTCCTTTGGTTCCGCTTTGGTAAGCACTAAGTTAAAGAAGCACCACAATGCATCGGTAGCAAGTTGCTTTCGAGTTGATACTGGACGTGAGGGATTGCCAATGATGTTGTCAATGGGATGATCGATGGTCCATTTTCTGAGATGTTCATGATGTTGAGGGTAGTGAACTGAGGTTGCTGTGTTAGGATCTTCAGAAGCTGTTGTTTCATTAGAGGGTTCTGGAGCAAATACGTTAACGAATGGAGCTTCATCAGAAGGAGCAAATGGATTCACTTCAAAAGAATTATCGACTGCAGATCCCTGTTGACCAGAATAAGATTGTTCATTCGATGGTGATAGAGAGCTACCCGCAGACGGAGCATTCTGACTAATTGATACGGATACTGTTGGTTCGTCTAAGTTGGGTAGAATGGGAGCATCAGCAACTGGTGGTAGATGTGGAGCGTTGTTATCACCAGTTGGCGCCTCAAAGTACTCATCAAACATCGGATCGAACAATTTCTTCAATTCCTCACTGGTAGGTGGTACAAAGGGAACTGCAGGAGTGGGATTCTGTACAAGTACCGAACTAATTGGTCCAGGAGACAAAATATTAGGAACTGGTCCAGAACTGGGATGTCCTGAAGCTGTTTGCTCAGTCAGCTCATCGAACGTAACGTGAATTGTTTCCATAATTTGGCGGGTACGTTTATTGTAGATTCGGTAGCCCTTGCGACTTGGTGCGTATCCTACAAAGAAGTCAATATCAGCTTTGGCTTTAAGTTTACCCAGATCTTCACTGTCGTTTGTTGGGTAACAGAGTGCACCAAACACACGGAGGAAAGAGAGGTCTGGTTTCCTGTTGTGCACAAGCTCATAAGGCGTCTTATTGTGAACGGGATGTATTAAGGATTGGTTTTTAGTATAACAAGCAGTTGCTACGGCTTCAGCCTAAAGAAACATCGGAGCCCTTGAATATATTAGCATGGTTCGAGCTGCTTCTACGAGAGTGCGGTTTCTTCGTTCAACGACTCCATTCTGTTGAGGTGTACGAGGAATGCTCTTTTGGTGACTGATGTCGATACTTTCATAAAATTGAGTAAGATGGTTGTTCACAAACTCCGTACCATTGTCGGTACGAATGATCCGAACAATTTTGTTGAGTCTGACTTGCAACTGCTTGATAAGTTTAATGATGATCTCTGGAGTTTCGTCTTTCGACCTCAAAAACTTGACCCAAGTGAACCGAGAGTAGTCGTCGACTACAACAAGAATGTATTTCTTTCCATTAATACTTTGCACTCTCATTGGCCCACATAAATCCATATGTAGGGTGTGAAGGACTTCAACAACGTAGTTGGCAGTTTTGGGTTTGTGAGTATGTTTCTTGCTTTTGCCTAATTGGCAGGCTGAACACAGATGATCCTTTTCATACTTTAATCTTGGCATTCCACGTACAATATCCTTGCGAGTCAAATCATTGATGGTACCGAAGTTCAAATGATTAAGACGGCGGTGCCACAACCAAGATTTGTTCTTAGATGCCTTGGACAACAAGCAAATAGGAGAGGACTTCATCATGTCTTCGATAGAAATGGTGTACAAGTTGGTACCGCGACTGCCTTTAAGAAGATCAACACCATCCAAATCTCTAACGAAACACGTGTGCTTTCTGAAGGCCACTTCAAGATCAGAGTCACAGAATTGACCAACAGAAAATAAGTTGTGTCCTAGTCCCTCCACATAGTAAACCCTGGAGATTACACTATCTCCAAACACATAATCACCATAACCCATAATTGCTCCAACGTGGTCGTTTCCGAATCTGACAGTACCAATAAACTTATTCACGAAGTTCTTGAACCGTGAGCGATCCCCGGTCATATGTTTTGAGCAGCCTGAGTCCAAATACCAAAGGACGATTTGTACGACCTGCATTTGAAATCAGACAACAGTGGATAACTGAAAAACTTGGATCCCCAAGGGCAATTGGGTTCCGTTTGGTTAGCACACACAGTTTCCGGAATGACAGAATTCATGATGACCTTAGTAGAAACTACACTATTGGAACCAGTGGCCTTAGTGTCAACGCATTCAGATACTAAAGGAATGATTCGACCTGTTGGTCTCCATTTCTTAACATTTTCACGCCTAGAATGAGTTGCGTTAGTTAAAGGGCACCTGCTTCCTAGAGTGAATTTCCTACCTATAGGTTTCCATTGATATCCTACGCTGGTGAATAACTTTCCGGTTTCATTCCAAACTTGTTTTTTCAGTTTAGGTATCCTAACACATTTACCAGGGGATCGTTTGTTAGGCATCAAACATGACACAGCACAATAATCATGATTACCAGAAAATAAGCATTCATTACATGTCTCACAGGTAGCAACATAATTCGAATTAATTACAGTACGCTTAAAGCTAATACTAGAATCAACACGATTCATTTTACTCAAACTATTGTTATTGTTCCTAAAGTGGTCTTCTACTTTCTTCCCATGAGCACTCTTAGCCGGCGAAGTCCTATTGTTCCTTGTATTGCGACTAGGCTTTGACCCGCTGGCTGTAGTGTCACTGTCTACTCCTGTAGAAGCAATGATGGGAACATTAGTTTGTTTATTTGCTACTTGATTTTCTGGAGGAGATGTGCTAAGTTGTGATGTCTTAACAGGCAAGTCAAAGGTGATGTGCTTGAGTTTGTTTACAGTGGTTGTATCATTGACAAAGTCTTGCTTACTGTTTATCTTAGGACATGTGCTAATGGCATACTCCAATAGTTCCTGAGATCTATTAGTGAGATAACAGGCATCTACATTCGCACTATCTAAAGGTTTAGCAATTCTATTCTCTTCTACGGTCTCACGAAGAAGTTCCAAGCAATCCTTAAGATATGTAAGATAATCGTAGTGAGCAGACTTATTGTTCCTAAGGGGAATCAAGATAGACACACCATTATAAGCAAATTTACCCGATCTTGTGGACACCTTTGATGCACCACAATTACAATCAACGATAGGAGTTTTCCCTTTCACCTGAGTCTTTAGATTCTCATTTTCTTTAAGCAAAGAAGTTATCTTTTCATTATTTTTATCATGGGTGATCTTAATCGAATCATATAACTCTTTGTAATGTTGTTTGATTCTTGAATTTTCATCTTGAAACCAACCAATTTCTTGTTGCAATTTATTGATGGTACTCTGATTATGAAAATTCTGAGAATCTAGAGACTGTGGGTTCTGGGAATCAATCACTTCGCTCTTCTGAGACCTTAATTGAGCGATTTGTAATTTCAACTTTCGAATTGTGTTCATATGAGCTTGAATTTTTTCATCACGTTTGCTTAATTCAAAGTATGCATCAAATTCAGGAGCATCCAAAGATGTCTTGGCATTTGACGTTTTGTATTTTTCTTCTAGGTGTTGATATTTTAATTGCCAGTTAAGATTATCAACCTCTAATTTAGACAAATGCCTGACCATGTTATCATGGTCATCGTTTTGGATTTTCTCAAGCAACTTTAAATTCTCCCCCTCAAGCTCTATAACACGATTCTGGGTGACATTCAATGCATTCGACAAAGTTTGAAATTGACAAGCAGTTAATGTAGAATCAGTAGCAGTGAAATATACATCCTGAGCAATACATCTAGCCAACAAATTCTCATTAGCAATAAGCAGATTCTTTCTTTCAATTTCACAACTTTTAATTTCGATAGCATTTTGTTTAACCCTTTCTTCCATTTCTTTAAACACTTCTTTCATCTCCTTTACATCAGTTTCAAGGGTTTTTTGCATTCCCTCAAAGTGTTCTTTTAGTAGTTTAAAGAATGGGATGACCTCAGTAAGGTAACATGTTTTTGTTTGCTCAAAACCCCTTTCCCCTTCAGTGATTCCCGTAGGTGTAATCCTCTTTTTACACGTTTTATCAAAATCAGCAAATAGTTGACAAAGTACATAAATGCTAATTAGAGTTTTACATGTCGTGGGAAGAGTTAACGGAACTAAGTGCATGGGTGTATTGGGAGGGTACACCGTGGCTGCCGCAATCTTAAGGGGTGGAGCATTTTCTTTGAGTGCATCGGCTTTTCTTTTTTCCATGTCTATTGACCAAAAAATTTGCTCCGGGGTCAGCTTAGTTTGAGGTGCAAAGACAGTTAACATGTTTTCCTTATAGTAATCAAAAGGTTTGATTATGACACGTTTTTCAACACATATGGGGTCCTTCATTTTCTCAGCCTGTTTTTCTCTATTTATTTCCTCAATTTCATTCCCCTCTTGTGATGATGGTACATTAGGTGGAACATGATATCCTTTAAAGAGTTCACTACTAACATATAGGGCAGGTTGGGCAACTTTATGGACATTTGACTTAGGTACACCTACGTACTTCTCACTATGTTCGTCACATAGCTTTTTGTGCTTTAGCATCATTTGAGCAGTTTGTCTGGAATGGTCTTGCGTATACAACTTGTTTTCAAGCTTGTTTTTCAACGTTTTAAGTCTGGAAAAATCATTTAAGAGTTTTGTTTCTTTGTCTTTGAAATCTTGTTTAAGCATATTTACACTTTCCTGAATCTCCAATTTTTGGTTAATTGTTTGATTCAGTTGATTTTGCAAAGATTTCAGTTCTCTTTGTAATGCTTCTTCCTTTAAGTTACATTCAGTTATGTATGCACGCATTTGCCAATCCATTTTCTGCTCACATTCAGTTAGCTCAAATTTTGATCGTTGCTCATAAATTGACACTTGTTCTTTAAGGATCTTAATTCTAGTGGTCAAAGTGTCATCAGGGAAGCAAGTATTTGTCTCATGTAAGTCACAGTCATTATTATCAACAGAAGATACACTAACTGGCACAGCAAATGATTCATTGTATGTCACACACTCTTCACATGAGAAAGTATTGCTATTTCCCATGTTATTAGTGTTTGAGTCAACATCAACCATTTGTTGTACGTCATTAGAGCTTTTCTGATCATGCAATGTCAAGTCATCATTGTCAACAACAAAAGATACATAACTTGGTACAATTGTTTCAACGTTGTGTTTCATGTATTGTTCGTATGGGACAACATTACTGTTACCCATATTTGAAATACCAGAAAAGACATCGTTGGAAGATTGTACCATGTTGGGTATCTTTTGTTCAACAACCATATCGTATAGCTTAAGTACCTCAGATATTACAGAAGCATTTGCTGACTCAGATGAACGTGGTGAAGAAGACGATAGATTAGCCATGAAGATTGTCTGTGCTGTGGGTTCATCATCTACGTCAGAGTCGAATGCATCACAGTCATCTCCAAGAAAGATGTTGGGATCATTAAGAGCCAAATCTTGAATAGGTTGATCATCCACGTCTGCATCAAACATATTTCCATGAACTCCTGCTAGAAAGGCTACCTCCTCTTCATCAAGTGCAGCCCCATTCTCCTGTGCTTGCATCAGCAACATGACATCTTTGAAGTAGTCAGCATTTTGAGGACGCTTTGGCTGGTTGCAGTTCCTAGCTATGTGACCAATCCCTCCACAATTATAGCACTTAATCTGTCTCCCTTGTCTTTGAATGGCATTGCCAATTCTGTTCTGCACCCCACCACCATTCCCAGCTGCAACATTACCCTGAGCAACATTCCTTTGATTCATGTTATGCCTTCCTTGAACAGTTTGAACCACAATCCTTCCGTCTTCCACCGTTGCTTGATTGCGTGGGTTGGATGATGTACGAAGTTGATTGTTGGTTTGAGGAAGAGTAGCCCTGAACTGTTGAGCAAGTAGAGCAACTTGGTTGGCCAGATCATCAATCTTCTTATCTATAGGAGAGTAACCTGAATCAAGCTGTGAGCTTAGAGAGTTAGACGGATACCCTGAAGACTGGGAGGTTGAGGACTGAGGGAGTGAGTTCTGATTAGGTAACTGTGAAGGGTGATAGACATGACCCAGAGTTGATTGATTGAAAGGTTGTACATTTGAGACAAATGCAAGCGGATCGTTGGATGTAGTTGGACTGAGCTTATCCCTAAGTTGACGATCAAAAGCAGCATGTTTCTCATGTTGTTGCAGATAGGCATGCAGTTGTTCATAGTTGGTGTTTCTTAATCCCTTGTTAAGTTTCACAGCAGTAACAAACCTATCCCACTCTGGTGTCATATTGTTCACAAACTTGGAGTTGATTTGAATGTTTGGCATTGTCATTCTGATCATTCGCATATCATTAACAAGTTTGTGGAATCTGACATAGTAATCAGTGATACTTTCTCCAGAGTTCATCTTGAAATGCTCAAAGTCATCATAGAGTTGTGACTCACGATCTTCCTTAGTGAGTTCTGAACCAACAAGAAGCATCTTGACATTGTCCCAAACAGCTTTGGCTTCAGTGTTGAAATTGATCAGCTTGTAGACATCCTTTGGAAGACCTTGAATTATAATGTTGGAGGCACGAATATCGGCATCATATCGCTTCTTTTCATCTTCAATAAGATCCCTGTAGGTCCTTGGTCTGTCAATGCCAAGTGTGACAGTGCCATCTTCAACTGTAGTGACAACATCTCTAGTGGTTCCCATTTGAAATGGTCCTTCATCGATGGATCGAAGTATGTTTTCACCATTCTCTTTTCCTTGACAATAAAGTCTTATCCTTTGTGCCCACGATTCATAGTCAGTCCTATCAAGCATAGGAGGACGAGTATCGGATCCAGCTGCTTGAATGTCATCTGATGGAGTGCTAACACTGCTAGCCATGATGGAATAATCAACGGGATTTTACAACTCTCGAGACTTAAACCGTGAAATAGTTTCTTTCACGGGATTTTACAAGGTCTACAAGAGAAACCGTGATAGAACAAATCACAACAGATCAACTCCACTAGATACTAAACCCTAATGAGCAACTAAATCGAGCAATCTAAACAGACAACAAACTCTCAAATCGCTATCCTCAAATCGCAATACAACCCAAGAATCTGAGTGAGTAAAATCGCTGGTCAGTCAAACGCTAAACATGACAAGTCGCTAGAATCAGCAACTCTCCAACTCAGTGTCAACTCGCTAGTCTCACAACACTAAAATACACAACTTCCGCAAAATCCAAAATCGCTAGTCAATCGCTGAGTCCAAATCCGGTAAAGTATATCAACTCGAGACTTGAAGCTACCAAATGACAAAAATGTTTAATCCAATGCTTCAACTCGCTAGTGAAACGCGAGCCAACTAAATCATCACACCTAAACGATACGAAGATTTAACATCCTACAAAAAATCTAAAAGTCGCTCTAGCGATCTATCAATCGAAAGTACAACCTCCTCAATGAACCAAACGTAACAAACAATGTTTTCCGAGAAACTCCTTAAAACACAAAATTCACAAACACCAAACCAACTATTAAATCCAGTAAATAAGATCACTTTATAAAGCAACCATATCATAGAAACACAAATCATCTGTATACAAATGAAGCTTTCAAATCATAAAACATACATCAAACCACTTATTTAATCGAATCAATCAAGATAGAAGAAAAGAAAAACTAGAAGAAGTGGGAGCTCTTAGAAAGAAAGTGAAAGAGATTAATTGAAAGAAAATAGTCCATAACTTAACACTTGGGCTTGGTTAGGACGTAGAAATTAATACAAGAGAAAAAACAGCGCAGTAATGGGCTGCAGGATAGGTAACAGATGGTAAAGACAATAGGTCAACCTTACCTTGCGGTGTATACTTAACAATAGAGAAAAAACGCCCCGTATGGGCTGCGGATCAGGTATACAGTGGGTAAAGACCCGTCCTTCTTCCGCGGTGTTACTTAACTAATCTAAAAGTAACTAAAACTAACGTAACTACGAGCTAATCACAATGCTATTACAAGAATGAGGTGACCGAGTCTTTACTAGGAATATTTGTATTCCTAACAGAATCCTTTTTCTTAGTGAAGAGAGTGTTGTCAACTAAACCCATGGTGTACTTATGGTCAACTAGGAATGTTTTAAGTTGATCATACCATACTTTTGGAGCTTGCTTAAGACCGTATAATGCCTTTTTAAGTTTGTAAACATGATTAGGTTTTTCAAAATCGGTGAAGCCCGGAGGTTGAGCAACATATACTTCTTCATTAATAAAGCCATTTAAAAATGCACTTTTGACATCCATTTGAAAAGGTTTGAAATCATGTGCACATGCATATGCAAGTAATATTCTAATTGACTCGAGCCTAGCAACCGGAGCAAAAGTTTCATCGTAGTCAATGCCTTCTTGTTGATTATAACCTTGTGCTACTAGCCTAGCTTTGTTTCTTGACACTACACCATTTTCATCCATTTTATTTCGAAAGACCCATTTTGTTCCAATTATCGTTTGACTTTTTGGTTGAGGAACTAATGTCCAAACATCATTTCTAACAAATTGGTTTAATTCTTCTTGCATAGCTATGACCCATGATTCATCTTTTATAGCCTCATTTATATTTTTGGGTTCAATGGTTGACACAATACAAAAGAAGTTACTTTGATTTTGAACTTTTGATCTTAAGGTTCTTTCGTTTATTTTTCCTATGACACTATCTAATGGATGACTTTTAGATTCTTTGATATTGACAATTTCTTTATTTAATAGTTCATCTTCCTTGTCATTATCTATGTTATCTTGATTTTCAATGACTTGACTTTCAACTAAGTCATCATATACCAAAGGTGATGTCTTAGAGGGAGGTGTACTTTCGTCGAATGTTACGTTCAACGATTCATCGACTCTTAAAATTTCTTTGTTTAAAACAATGTAAGCTTTGCTATTTTGCGAATATCCAAGAAATACACCTTCATAAGACTTTGGGTCAAATTTGGTGAGATAATCCTTGGTGTTTAGTATAAAACATTTACTTCCAAACACTCTAAAATATCCTAATGTAGGCTTTTTACCTCTATATAATTCATAAGGAGTTTTGTTTAAGAATGGTCGAATTAAGACTCGGTTTAAAATATAAGTTGATGTGTAGACGGCGTTACACCAAAACTTTTGTGGAATTTTTTGTTCGTTAAGCATTGTTCTACTCATCTCTTGAAGAGTCCGGTTTTTTCGTTCTACTACACCGTTAGATTGAGGAGTACGAGGTGCCGAAAAGTTATGTGTTATACCATTTTTATCACAAAAATTTCCAAATTGTATTTCATTGTCAAATTCACGACCATGATCCGTTCTAATTGACACAATGCAATTTCCTAATTGGTTTTGAATTTTCTTACTAAGAATTTCAAATTGGTCAAAAGCTTCGCTTTTACTTTTCAAAATTTTTGTCCAAGTGTATTTTGAATAATCATCTACTATAACCAAAGTGTAGAAGTTTCTTCCATAACTTTGTATAGCGGATGGACCGAACAAATCCATATGCAAAAGTTCTAGACACCTAGATGTAGACACCATATTTTTAGCCTTATGGCTACTATGAACTTGTTTACCAATTTTGCAAGCATCACAAGAGTGTTGGTCATATTTCAACTTAGGTAGGTTTCTAACTAATTCTTTAGAGGATAGAGATTGAATAAGTCTCATATTAGCATGACCTAAATGTCTATGCCAAAGAGTTGAAGAATCATCTAATGTGGTGAGGCAAAGTTTATCTCTAGATGTTTTATCAATCTTCATGACGTATACGTTGTTCTTTAAAACACCTTTAGCTATAGTTATTCCGTCTTTTAGTATTTTACTTTCATTTTCACTAAATAGGACGTTATACTTTTTACGGCATAGTTGGCTTATACTAAGAAGATTAAAGCCTAGGTTGTCAACATGAGCAACATCATCAATAGAGAGTGAGTCATGAGAGATTGTACCTTTTCCGATGATTTTGCTTTTTAGCTTGCTACCAAAAGTAACATTACCTCCGTCATATTCTTGATACATTGAGAAGAGGCTTTTGTTACCCGTCATGTGTCTTGAGCAACCACTATCTTTTATCCACTCGTCCGGTTCCAAATAAACTTTCAAGCATACCTATTTTTATGTAAAACACTCAAACATTTGGTCCCCAATATCTCATGGGTCCATTTTGGTTAAACATACCATTAACTTGATTCATGTATGGAAATGGTGGATATGGGTTCCAAGGCATGTAATTTGGAACTTGATAATGTCTAGGCAAGTTTTGGTTCCAACCATTTTGATAATTGGGTTGTGTGTTGTAGTTGCTCTTTGGAAAGGGGCGTTTGGGAATAGGAGTTTTGGGCCTTGGTTGAGTAGTTCTAGTTCTAAATTCATTTTTAGCAAGTCCTACTCCTATTTTAATAGCCGGTTTTAGTTTTGTTTCAGTTAAACTAGTATTAGACTTCTTTGTGACTTTAACAAATTCAGTACGAGCCGATAAAGAAGGTTTCTGTTCTGCTACAGTACCCACGGATCCTTTTGGATCAACGGACGGAACCCTGTTTTTGGTTCCGTCTGATCCGTGGGTAGCTGGGACAGTTTCTTGTACTTTTTCGGATTCTTTTGTTAGACTACTTAAGGTTCCTGATTTCATAAATCCTAGCCCCGTTTTATCAAATGGCGACTTTTGAAGTTTCATTATTTCATCCGCACAAGAAATGCTTTTATCGAACCTTTTAAACCTTGTGGTTTGTTTGATTAGATCATCTTGTGTGATTTTAAGTTTTTCAATTTCAAGTTTAAACTCTTGACATGATGTACATATCGTGTCAATAGTTTTACTCTTTTCTAAGCGTTTTGCTTTTTCTTTTAATTCATAAACTTCATTTTCTAAAAATTCCTTTTTAGTTTTCAAAAATTTGTTTTTGTTTATGATTTTTAAGCTTAGTTCACAGAGTTTGTTATATTCTTTTTGCAACGTGTCATCATCAATAGAAGAACAAGATGAATCGGAGTGTACCTCATTTGAGTCTTGAGCCATGAGAGCAATTTCGTCATTCTTTGGCTCCTCGTCATCATCTTTACTATCACTCCATGCACCACTTACAAAAGCTCTTTGAGATTTGCTTTTGGGTGGTTTTGGACATTCTCCTATGAGATGGCTTGTGTCTCCGCATCTAAAACATTTTCTTTCACCCTTTCCTTTCTTATCATCACGGTCTTTTCGGAAAGGTTTCTTGTCACTTCTAGGTTGCCTTACAAACTTCCTTCGTCTTCGAAAGAACTTTTTGAAGTCTCTTATGGCCATGACATATTCTTCATCATCACTACCTGAGCTAGATTCCTCATCATCACTTGATTCTACTCTAGCTTTCAAGGCAATAGATTTGACTTTTTCTTTCTTGCCTTTAACTATCTCCGAATCTTTTTCCATTACCATTTCATGAACTTTGAGGTTTCCAATTAGCTCGTCAAGTGACATACTCGAAAGATCTTTAGATTCTTCAATTGCCGTCACTTTTGCTCTCCACTTTGGATGGAGTGCTCTAAGAAATTTCCTGACAAAATTCTTACTACAAAAAGATTCATCAAGTGCTTTAAGAGAAGTAATAATGGTGTTAAATCTAGAAAATGCACTATCAATAATTTCATCTTCGGGAATAGCAAATTGTTCATATTATTAAACAAGAAGATCAATTTTGTTATCCTTGACTTGTGAATTTCCTTGATGAGTGATTATCAAAGATTGCCAAATTTCTTTAGCGGTTTTACACATAAAGACTCTTTCATATTCTTTCTTAGGTAAAGCATTATATATAAAGCATCATTTTAGCTTCATTATTTTTAGCAATTAATTTCTTTTGATCCTCACTATGTTTAGTAAGTGCACTATCCTCATCCCGACCCCTTCCAATATCTTTAAAAGTAGCTTTGTGATCACCTTCAATAATTATATACCAAAGATCTATGTCTTTTGATTTCACGTAAGTTTCAAAGCGGTTTTTCCAATATATAAAACCATTTGGTTCAAATAGTGGTGGTCTTTGCATAGATTGCCCTTCTTTAAAATTTTCAAAATCCATGGATCGTTCCAAGTTTTAAAATACAATATATTTTAAAAAGCTTGAGTAACGTAGCTCTTGATGCCAATTGTGGAAAACTAGAAGGGGGGTTGAATAGTTTTACCGTTTTTAAATTTAATTAGCTTTGAAATCTATACGTGTAATCGACAATTGCAAATAATAAACAATAAGTAAAGTGCAAGTTAAAAGAAGAAACGATCAAACCACAACACGGATGTTTATAGTGGTTCGGCTACAAGGACTCTTTTTCCTTGCCCTACTCCACTCCCCGAGTATCCAACTCGAGAGTTTCCTTCACTAGTCAACAAGCTCCTTTCACCGGTTTTCAAACCTTACACGTCGCTTACACAAGATTACCGACACAAAGCTAGATGTCGAGTTCTTTTACAAGGGTACAACTACTCCCGTCACTCTATGTATTTTAAGGACTAAAATACTAACCGATCACTACTGAATAAATACAATCAATGGTTATGTGAACAACTAGAGTTCACACAATGATAAGCTAACAAGTCTTGCAACTCAATGTTGAAACTTGAAAGCCTTTCGAATGAAATTGTGATCTTCTTACTACAAAAGAATCTCACTAAAATGAAATGTGAATGAGTTAGATATAAGAAGAGAGTATGTATGCTAATGTATGATTGTAAGTAATGAGAAAACAACTTGGTGTGGCTTGCTATTTATAGGCAAGAAATGCTAGCAACCCACGGATACGGCGGAACCCTATAGAGGGTTCCGTCCGTTGTCCACTTTGGTTCCGCCAGGTCTGACAGACAAAACCTCAAAATCTTTCTTCAAATCTAACCAAAATATTCACCAAATCTTACCATGATTCTTTGAGTAACAATCTAAACAAAATATATGCAATATCTATCAAAGATTTCCATATCAACTAAAGATCTTAGAAATCTTTCAAAGATTTTCAAATGATGTATGCCATGATGTCATAGTACATTTCTATATTTAGAAATATGAAAATGTTATGTTTTGTAAAATGTAAATGTAGCTAAAGTAATGTTTAGTTTGTAATAGTAAAAGACTTTAACTATATTTATGTTTTGCTAAAAATAAAGTTTACAATTTGTCGTTAACAAAATTTAGCAAAGATCGTAAAATATAAATAACGTTTTTAGGCGATATTTGTATTAACACAATTATTACAGCCTTAGAATACATCATGGAATATTGTATGAAGAGGATAATGCATGTTGTGATGGTCATTGAGAAGAGTAATGGGCCACTAACACCAACTGCACAACACATGTTAGAAGGTATTAAGAAAGAGGCTGTTAGGTACAATGTTTTATGGAATGGGGGAGATAAGTTTCAGGTTAATGGACCATGGGGAGACCAATGTGTAGTTAATGTTGTAGACAAGTCTTGTACTTGCAGAAGATGGGAGATTACAGGTTTACCATGTAAACATGTTGTTGTCACCAATTGGAATATGGCTTTAAATGGACAACAAGTAGGAGCTGTGGAAACATGGGCTCATCCTTGTTACTATCTTAACACTTGGGAAGCAACCTACAAACACCATGTCCAGCCCATAACTAGCAATGAGCATTGGGAAAAATCATCTGTGCCAACAACTATTATTCCACCAAAACCTCAAACAAATGCAACTAACTCAACTAGTAAAAAAAGAGTAAGGTTAGCTCCTGAAACTGAAGAGATTGTCAAGAATGGTACACTGTCTAAGGCTTGGAAGAGTGTAAAGTGTGGTATTTGTGGCATTGCTAGACACAACCAAAAAACATGTCTTGGCTATGGTGGAACCCAAAGTAGTCAAACTGGCCCTAAAAGACAAAAATGTTCAAGTGCTAAAGGAAAAGGTAAACAAGTGCCTCAAAAGGTTGCATCAAAGAAGACACATCCTACAGGTAACAAAGTTGCAGAAGATAAACAAGATGAAGGTACAGGTGTTGATGAAAGTCAAGATGTTGCAGTTGAAGGAACTTGTGTGCAATCTGGAATTCAAGAGCAAGCTACTCAGGATGTTGCAACAGACAAAGAAGGTGAAGTTGCAGGTTTTCAATCTGAGAGTCAGGATCAAGCTATTGATGATCCCAGCAAACATGATGAATCCTAATGTCAATCCCAGCAACATGATCAATCACAGTCTCAATCTCAGGTCCATTCAAGTAGTGTGCAAGCAATTTCTGTTTCATCCCAGCCTACTGCACGAAGAGTGACTAGGCAGCAGACTGCAATGGATAGAATGATGCCCTCACCATAGGTCAATTATGTTATGCTAATGAACTAGACGATATTTCTTTATGTTTGCTATGGACAAGTTATGTATTCTAATTATCATGCTTTAAAAAGTATGCAATTTTATGCATTTAGAATTATATTCATTTGCATTATCTATGGAACCATGTTATGTTTCTGTATTTTAATTGTGTGCATAATTTGCATCTTGTGTGAAATGTATGTTATATCAAAGTCTATGACTGCATCACCTTCTACTGCAAATTGATAAAGGAAAAACTAACCAAAGCTAAAACTTCATAAAAATGTTGACAATTAAAAGTCAAATCTAACCAAAATTTTAAGCATCTGCATAACCATAAGGTAAACTCAGCAAAAGAACAAAATTCATATCCATGTGGGAGACAAAGTTACTACCATTCAATAGAATCTAAACTTAAAACATACTACATAATAGTTTTGGTAAAGGTTCTAACACTACCATGATGGCCTAACAAGTAATTACATTTCCACATAACACAAAACACGGCCATCATACATTAAAGCTAAAAAGTTAACCAAGTGCATAAACAATCAAGAACAATATCCAACTGAGTACCAGGTAAATCTTCCACTTCCACACATCACCTTGAGCAGCTTCTAATCTTTCCTCGAGCTCATTTCTCCCCTTAAAAGGCATGGTATGATCATTCTTGAACGAGCACACATTTCAGGATCATACCATCCTATCCACCGACAAGAAGACCACTAATCATGAATATGGCAAGTCATTAAGCAACCACCATTGTTACAATGTACTTTACTACTTGCGAAAACAAGCTAATACAATAAATCTTAAAACGCACTTACTTCATCAGGACAACCATAGAATCGACGCCCTGGGTTGGCCGATGTCCACGAAGTGCGAGTTATAGCTTGCTTACCACACCAACAGCGTACCATGTTGAAGGAAGAAAGGTTTTGGGGGAAAGCTTAGGGATGATGGGTGACAATACAATTGTGACTCAAAGTAATATAGGGAACTGGGACACTGTACAACGGCTGGAAAATATAACGCTACAGTGAATGACGATTTTGCCCTCACCAAAAATACGTTGAACTAACCATTACGGGGCGAGGGACGCAATCGGCCTCAAAAAGTTATGTTTTGGACTCACGGCGACGATTTTCCCAAGTTTGAGGGCATGGCGATGTTTTCTGGAAAGTTTAGGAACCAATGGTGTATTTTTGTCTTTAAAAAAATTGACACAAAAAGTAAACTAGTGGCAACAAAAGTTGATAACTATCTTTCTCATTGGTCTAAACCATAAATATATATTGGGAGAATTCCAAATTTAGCCAATCTAAATATATATATTCTGCAAACTTGAATAACATCATATAACATAACCATGGGTAGGAATTTCTCATCATCTATTCCTTTTCTCCTCCTCTTCGCGACTATCGTCCACCACCACGTGGTCGTGGCGCTTCCACTCTCCACGAACTCACGATGGATATTGGACGACGCGAAAGGTGGAGAAAGAGTGAAGTTATCTTGCGTAAATTGGGTGAGTCATTTAGATGTAGTGGTCGCAGAGGGTCTAAGCAAACAACCTGTGGATGTGATATCCAAGAAAATATTGGACATGGGATTTAATTGTGTGAGACTAACATATCCGCTATTTTTATTTACAAATGCGAGTTTGGGGTCTGTTACAGTTAGACAGTCGCTGCGAAAACTTGGGTTGATAGAGTCTATTGCAGGATTCCAAGCCAATAATCCTTCCATGATTGATCTTCCACTCATCAATGCTTTTCAGGTACAAATTCTTCAAGTACTAGTATTAAACTTATACACAGATGATGTAAGATGCTCTGGATAATTTTGTAACAAACTATTCAATCCTAAAGGGAAAAGACTAATATTTTTTCCTGAATTAAATGACCTGCATTTAGATAATGGGTTTTTTGTCAATTTTTTTCTGTATTTCTGACAGTTTTAAGCGTTTGACTTATTAAACTTTATATTTTCTGTTCCGCACTTTTAGGTTTATAATTTTTTGATATAAACAAAATTATAAAAAAAAGAATAAAATAAAAAAAAATAAAAAAAACGAAAAAAATAGGGAGAGTCTCGTTTGTAAAAGTAGGAAGGGTCTCAATAACTTGTCCCCTATATAATATGAAAAACTATAATATCATTTGTTACCTGCTTTGTTTCCTAGATACTCCATACTGTAGTTGATAATGATATCTGGTACGGTGACATTCATCTTATCCTTTCATATGCTGTGTCATTATCCACTACATTGGCATTTATTTATTTAATTGGTTGAATTCTAGATCTAAAAGTCTGTTTATGATCATGGAAACTAAAAATAATATAGTTAGAGAACATTTACTTAGCTATATTCAGTGCAACTTATTACTAAAGTTATAAGTCAAGAATAACATAATTGGTATGAAGAATTTTGTAAGCAACAACTAAATATATATATTTATAATCATTATCTTTTAAATTGAAGACCAAGTTAAATTATGTTTTGTCTTGTAGCCACAATAACACAACTGAAGCACATAAGAATCCAGCATATTATACCATCATCAGTACTAGATATAATGCCCGCGCACGCGCGGGGTTTTTTCTAATCATTTAAATAAATTATTATTTTTAATTTTGGGTTTTAATTATTATAACAGGACCTTCAAAACCATTGTACTTTGATTGAGGTATTGAATTAGGGTAATTTACGAATGTAGTGGGTTTTAATATTAATTAGATTTGGAGGAGATGTTCTTGTGTCAATGATTGTGCGTGAATGAATGATAAGAGATCGAGTTTGATTGATGGAGGAGGAATTTGGGAATGTTGGGACTTCAAATCTTTAGTGGGAATGATACTGAATTTTAAGTTTCAGCACAAATCTTTGAAAAACTTGCTCCACCGTTTTCAAGTTTTAATTTTTTATATTTTGACACATATATTTTTGTAAGTTTTTATTGAATGATTACAAATCACATTTTTTTTTTTGTAGAATATGGATAAATTTAGAAGTATTTAGGTTTTTCTTATTTAATATTTAAGAAAATAATAATAATAATATTAATTTGATTATTACTTAATAAGATATGATTTGATTTTTTTGAAATGTAAAAGTCCCACTAGATGTTTTGTTTTATTATATAAAAGATTCAGTAAGAGTACCACAAATATAAAAGAATCAAGTAATCACCATTTGCTAAGAGGATACATTTTTATTTCACAGGAAGTGGTTGCAAGCCTTGATAGAAACAATGTTATGATGATACTAGATAATCAGATAAGCAAGCCGGGTTGGTGTTGTAGTGATTTCGATGGCAATGGCTTCTTTGGTGACCAATACTTTGACCCTGATGTGTGGCTCAAGGGTCTTGCCAAAGTTGCAACAATGTTCAACAACTCAACTAATGTGGTTGGTATGAGCTTAAGGAATGAACTTCGTGGGCCTAGACAAAACGTTAGCGTTTGGTACAGGTATCATACAGACACATTCAAAAATCTTCATTTTCCAACATGGGTCCAATCGTGAGTAATGAACCTATTTCTTACATAATAAACTTAGGTACATGCAAAAAGGCGCAGAAGCAATCCACGCAGCAAACCCGAATGTTCTAGTCGTCTTCTCTGGCTTGAGCTACGACAAAGATCTATCTTTCATCCAAACACAACCAGTAAGCTTAACATTTAGCAACAAACTGGTTTTTGAGGTTCACTGGTACGGCTTTTCAGACAGTGAAGATTGGGAAACCGGGAACCCTAACCAAGTATGTGGTCGGGTGGTCGATAACATAATGAAAAAATCAGGATTTTTGTTGGAGAAAGGTTACCCTTTGTTTGTAAGTGAATGGGGTGTGGATCAAAGGGGCACAAGTGATAATGACAATAAGTACTTGAATTGTTTCTTGGCATGGGCAGCTGATCATGATCTTGATTGGGCTCTATGGACACTTGCTGGTAGCTATTATTTTAGGCAACGTGTAGTTGGGATGGAAGAGTTTTATGGGGTTTTGAACTGGAACTGGTGTGAACCAAGGAATTCAAGTTTTTTGGAGAAGATTTCAGCTATCCAATCTCCTTTTCAAGGTAAGTTATCTTTTTCGTCCCGTAAAACTTTCAAATGGTATTTTTGTTTCTCTCCGTGTCCTAACAGGACTCAAGGACTAATATGTATCCTCTGGCCGATCCTAGGGTCTTGGACCATTTGGGTTATGTTCGGTTTATAACGAAAGAAATGAAGGAATGACTTCTATGCCTAACATAAGTGTTTGGTTGTTAAAATGGCTATCAATAATCCCATTCTTATTCCACAATTATAGTAAACAATATATCCATAGTGATTTTAGATACAAACTAAACACCCTTGCTGACTCGGTGTCTCAAATAACTAAAACAGAATAATCAGTCCATAAGTAGTTCTAAAACAACTCCTGGCCCTATGTGGGCTTTAACCAAAAAAACAAGTCTAGCAGGTCCTAGTGTTCCAGGGGATTCACTGCATCATTTAAGTATTGAGATTTTGGTTTTTGCTTATAATGTGGTTTTGTATGCTATGCACTATGCAGGACCGGGATTATCAAATACCCGCCCACATAAAATAATCTTCCATCCAGCCACGGGGCTCTGCGTGCAACGAGAATCATTTTTCAAGCCATTGACTTTGGGACCATGCACCGAGGCTGAGAGATGGGATTACACTCCGAAAAATACACTAACAATAAAGGGTACATATTATTGTCTACAAACAGATGGAGTAGGGAAAAAGGCAAAATTAGGCTTAATATGCACAGATACTACTTCAAAATGGGAAGCTATATCAGCCTCTAAATTGCATCTTTCATCAAAGACCAATAACGGCACAGTTGTGTGTTTGGACATAGACTCTGGAAACAACATTGTCACAAACACTTGTAAATGCTTAGCTAATGACAATATGTGTGACCCTGCTAGCCAATGGTTCAAAGTCATCAATGGGACATCAAGCTCAGGTTCAGCGGAGTCCTATGGTCCAATAGATTTGATCCTGCAATCTCTTGGAGCTAACTTATTGGGATAAATGTAACTACTGTAAATTTGTATAGTAACTGCGAATAAACTTTTTAAAAACTTCAGACACATTTCCAGCTACTTCACAAACAGTTAATTTGAGTTCACTATGTTATTAGAATATGTGAAAGCCAGTGACTACAATGAGATAGATCGAGTCCTGGGACTGAAATACTGAATTGAATTTGCTCAGAAAGCTGATTAACCACACTTACAAGCCTAAATTATTATTAGATGTGGCAAAATGAACAAGCTGTCAATCTGTCAAAACAAGAAGGGTCAGTTTGGCTGGACTGAAACATTGTTTGCCCGAATAATTTACATTTTTTATAAGCAGTTAGCATGTAAAACATGATAACATCTAGCTTTCGTTAATAAAATGGTCTATAGGAGTTTTTGTAACACGAAGTTTCAACAACTTTCGACCCGTTAGACCAGTCACCTTTTAGCTATTATTTAACTTACGAGTGTGACCCATTATCCCTAAAACATAACTCACTCGGATCAACATATTCATAAGCACATTGGTCAAATCGCACCAGCAATCAATAATATGGAAAAGTCGAATGCGGGTGATATATGTGAAGTGGATTTTCAAATTACGGCAATTGAACAATCTTAACACGAATTGATGGCAAACAACTGGATTCAATGTCATTACAATGCGAGTCTGATCATCGTTGAAAAGTCAAGCAACTGATTCTAAAATAAAAGAGCACATGACATGCAAAGTACACCTTGAAAAACAACATACTTATTCCTCCATGGCATCTCCTCCCACTTCAACTACGTCAACGAGCTCCCTCAGCGGTGTAATTTTTGTAGACAGAACCTCTGTAAATGCAGATTAGAACATCAGAATCAGATGCATAAAATAGATTTTTTTTAAACAATAAATAGTTTTTGAGTCTTGAATGGAAATACTAACCAGTCTTTTTGGAAAAGGTATAGCCTTTTGTACTGATGTAAGTGCGGGGATTCGGAGTCAAATGATTCCTCAAGTATTCCTTCTTACCCTGCAAATAGAGTTATTATCATTGTAAAAATAAATTTCGGATACCATGGAATCAACAACTGGGTAGTCACTAATGAGAAAAAGAAACATACCTTTTCTATAACACACACATCAACGTTACTTCCAGATCCCAAGTCATTAAATATGCCAGAGCAGATTGCCTTGGTTACCATATCAATTCCCTCTTTTCTCTATATAAAAAAGAGCACTCTTAGTTCATCAAATTGTTACCATAACATGGAGCGGATAAAAAAAAGGCACCATAACAGCAAACAGATATAAGAAGGCAATGAATCTTTCAAGCACTAATCATGCTTGAATTTAAACACGGACAAGTTTTACTAAACCAAAAAGGGTAGGAGTAATAAGTAAATAAAATATGATAATAAAAGTTATATGCGGTAACTCACTGTTAGCCCTTCACGATACTCTGATTCAAAGATAGCCATTGCGGCAAGAGATCCAGAACCCATGGTGGCATATGGAAGTGTGTCGGTTGACCCATGGGGGTAGATCTAAGAAAACAGTAATTTAAACAATAAGTACATTAACTAACAAAAGTTAAAAGATTTCTCAGATGGCCAATACAGATCAACTCACAGTATGTAGATGTGGGCCTGTCACATCAACTCCACCAAGTACCAAAGCAGCAGATACATGACCTTGGTATCTAGGTAAGCAAAAGCAAAGTCAGAAAATGTATTTCCAAAATATCGATAAAAAAACATTAACACAGCAACTTACCGGAAAAGATGAGACTTCAACAGTGTAAGTGCTGTTACAACCCTGGATTCCCGGCCAGTATGATATCTGTGAAGCTTCAGCTGAGAGCTGATGTTGTCTACCAAAAAGAGATATGTCAGATTTAGTTTATTGTCAAGGATCCTATCATAGATTGATAATGTGAAACACACATGGCTAGAAGAGTACCTGTAACAGCTTCTGTATCAGCAGCGGTTCCAGCTCCACAGCAGTAGATATTTGGAGCCATATAATGGATTTTCTCACAGTTCTTATCAGCAACAATAGGTCCCTCTGTGGCTCTGGTATCTGCCCCAAGAATGACACCATTCTGAAGATAAAATTAAGATAATCAGATAGTTTGTCTCAAGAGAAAGAACAATATCACAGTAGGCATTATTTTAATAATTTAGTGTATACACAGCGGATAAACATCAACAGCTATACTCTGTATTAACAAACTTGCAGCAAAATTGTGGACGCAATAACTTTCTGTTAGTAACAAGGAATTTCCATGTGCACGTATGCTTTATAGAAGTTAATGTAATGTGTTCAGATCTTGCCTCATGAATAACACAAGATGCATACCCAAGCTTTTTTCCTTCATCATTGTAATCTTGGATAACTTGGAATATATGCCAAGTGTACTTCCCAATAACAAGGAAGGTAGTGATGTACTGATTCACGTGTATGGCCTGTTTTAAGACTACTCAAATTCATTTTCTTTCTAGTCTATGCCATTTTCCATGTCCTATCACCTATGAATTGATATGTAAAGTTAACTAAAATCTTTTGACCCTGCAAAGTGCATTGAAACTCATGGTTTGAGAATGTAGTATTGAATAAACATAAATGGTTGTAAATCTCTAAGGTGTGACATGTGCCATAAGCTGCAGCCCTGTTTTTCCTTTCAACTACAAGAGGCATTTTGTTGATCCTACTTCGACAACATAACCATTCTGAAGTTCCCTTAAAGTCGACATCATCTACTGGTTCAGGTTCAGCATGGCCAATGCAATTCTGATTTAAATAACAAGTGTAGATCTGCTAAGTTGGTTTACTAAACTGACTATTGGTTATAGCACACACATATTCACTACCCGAGTTGTATTTATAAAGTTTACTAGCAAGCTCCCTAGTTATACATATGTATTTTACTTTTATCTTCATCATCAGACGTAATTTGTAACAAATCATAACGTACTAGTACAGAAACAACATTCACATGTCATCTGCATGATGGAAGTGTCGGTGTATCACTATAGTAAATTGCCAGGCACATACAAAATTAGTGTTCTAAACATCCTGCTAAGGCTTTCCATGATAAAGCAACCCCACATCTCCAACTCGTTTGGGTTGCCTAATCAGCAGTTAAGAAGTCAAGACTCGTCACCACAACCAAAAATTTCACCAAGTATTCCAAAACTCAACCGACTAATATTCGTAAATCAAATTTTCTAAACATGAAAAATCCCACTTGATCTCTATAATCACCTATGAGAAACTGTACAGTACTAATGGAACAACGAAACCAACCATTGTTTATCCTCACAATCACTTCCAATTTCTCTCGGTTTTACAAACTACAACTGTTTTCCTAAACCACATCTGGCGGTTACAGATGTTAAATCACTCTTTAGAACAGAAATCGAACATCCGCATCCAAATAATATAACATCAAACATTTGTTGTCACATATCTACATGATCTAAGGGGGTGTTTGTTTCGCCTTATATAGCCGGCTTATAGCTGATTTGGTTTTGGGCTTATGTTTCATAAGCTCGCTTTTTGTGGCTTATTTCAAAACTTTTCGGCTTATATAAGCCACAAAAAGTGAGCTTATAAAACATAAGCCGAAAACCAAATAAGCCATAAGTCGGCTATATAAGGCGAAACAAACACCCCCTAAATATAACTATATTTCATATTTAACCTAAACCTGATAAATAGAATTAAATTTAAGAAAACATGTAATACAGCTCATACTATAACATATGAAACAAATAAAAGTATAGTACCTCAAAGATCAAACCAACAATAGTAGTTCCAGTTTTGAGATAGCCAGGTTGTTTCAAACCCTTTTTGACCAACATATCATTCCTCCTACACAAATCGAAACTGAACCCTGTTTTTGGCACATCTTCAAAACTCATCTTCAAATCACCTAAACAACAGATAAACAACTTTAATAAACCAAACCCTAAATTAGTACTGATTTAATGATTATGAATAAATGTGTATGTTTATCGTTACGTATTATGAGATTATGAGCTTACGATTGATTAAACAAAATGGTGTCGATTTGTGATGTGTACAAACTCTTGATTTTATTATATGAAAATAGTGAACAAGATGTCTTGAGTAGCAAGATATGAATAAGGGGAGGGTTTTTAATTTTCTTTTTGTGTTTGTCAGTTTTGGTCCACCTGGTTTCAATGTTGAATGTTTCAGGACGTGACTTTGTTTAATTTCCGTGAAAGATTGACTGCCGATTAATTGAATAGGGATATGACTGTCTACATCAAACTTATTCATGCCTCACGTCGGCTGAATTGGATGTTGTTGTGTTTAATGAAACTAGTCGATTGGTTTATGTACTTGTATCAAAATTGCATGTTTAGTCTATGAGTCACAAAAATTGCTTCTTGACATCTTCATTGTAAACATGTTAATGAGTCATTTTACCTTTAGAACGTTACATAGTCCCTAAAGATATTTTACGGGCCATCTTCTTTTTCTTCATTTTTACTCGTAAGATAATTCAGTAACTAGTTGCAAATATATCATTCTACAATTGATAATTTGACATACACCGCTAGTCATGCTATATAATGTCTCTCTTGTTCTTACGTGCTAAACATATGGTAAAATCTTAGTGACAGGATACAACTTGCGTGAATCAGGTGGCTATAGAGTGATAGGCTCCCTGACCTCTCTTCCTTTGTTGAAAGCCGGAGACAATGCCTCTTTATGAGTGTGTTACATCAAAAGTGGTAGAAAAGTTCATTGTGGTAAGCATAGAAGACGCGCTTCGCTGAGATGGAGAGACTCAATTGTGATTACAACATACTCCACACAAGACATCTTCAACGGGGAAATGTTAAAAAAGTATTTAAGATGGGTTGAAAATAGCTTAATGCATTGGAGTTAAAGGTTAAAGATGACTTGGTCTCAATGGGGAAATGTTAAAAAGTATTTAAGATGGGTTGAAAATGTTAGTCAATATGTTATAGTCAAGTCGATATGTTATGGGCTCAGGCCCAATTCTAGAAGTGGGTCTGAGTGAGCCCATAACATATCGACTAACATATATATCCAACATCTATAAACTTCATTACATCACATATATGTGTATCCACATTGTATTGAATCCTAATACACAATCCAAAGAAGTTCATGACCTTTACAATAAAGAATAAGCAACCCCATAATTTCAAAATGAATACTGATCAGTTGTCATTGGCCTAGGTTCCATTTTGACCAATAGTCCATTCATCATGTAAAGTGTAGTGTGTATTCTAGGAAATACTTTATTACCAACTAGTTTGAGTTTATACCTTAATAAAACTGAAGCAGCCACCATTTTCATTTGTGTGTATGCAAACTTTTTACCCATGCATAAACGTGGGCCTGTGTTGAAAACTGTGTATTTGAACTTGCTTTCTAATGAAACAGTTGGGAGAGAGAGAGAGGGAAAAGGGAAAATGAAATTCTGTTATTGCATAATGAATTGTTACAAAAGAAGTAAGAAAAGGAAACTATTTATACTGTTTTACAACTTTGACTTTACAAGCTATTACACATTTTCATAATACAATGTCTGCTCTTCTGTTGCTTTGACTTGAGCTTGAATAACTTTGAGTTAGCTGCAACACTGTTAATTTTTGGTGATCAGCCATTACCCTCCCCACAAGTTGGCAATGTGTAGGGATCACATACGCCAAACTTGGATAAGCATTGGTAATGAGGAGCCTTGGACAATCCTTTAGTTAGAACATCTGCCACTTTGATGCTGTGTAGGAATGTAGCTTGGGCAAATTTGACCATTCTTGATTTTGTCCCTCACAAAATGGCAATCTATTTCAATGTGTTTAGTTCTTGCATGTTGTACTGGATTAGAAGCCAATGTAATTGTTGAGGCATTATCACAGAAAATAGGAGTAGGAGAAGAAATGCAGAGTCCCAAGTCTTTGAATAGGCACTTGATCCATGAAAGCTCACAAGTAACATCTGCTAGGGCCCTGTACTCAGCTTCAATAGAACTTCTTGAGACCACTGTCTGCTTCTTGGACTGCCATGAAATAGGATAAGGACTTAGAAATATACAATAACCAGATACTGATCTCCTTGAGAAGCTGCAATTTGCCCAGTCAGTGTCACATAAAGCTTTAAGATTGAGGCTGCAATCAGAGGGAAATAGAAGACCTTGGCCTGGACAGGATTTCAGATACCTCAGAACCTTGATTAGTTCCTTTAGATGGGGTGTTCTAGGTGCTTGATTGAACTGACTGAGGGTTTGGGCAGCATAAGATATATCTGGTCTGGTGATTGTGAGGTATAAAAGCTTGCCCACTAAAGCTCTATAGTTGGTTGGATCATCAAGTGGTTCACCATCTTCATGATTGATTTTTACAAGAGGATCAAAGGGGGTTGAAGATGGTTTCACATTCAGAAGACCAGCACTTTGGATTAGTTCTAGAGTGTACTTCCTTTGATTCATGATTAGGCCAGTGGAGTTTCTTAGGAATTCAATACCAAGGTAGTAATGGAGTGAGCCTAGATCCTTGATACTGAATTCATGATGAAGTTGCTGTTTGATGTGTTGTATAAGTGAAAGGTTGTTGCCTGTTAAAATTATATCATCTACATAGACCAAGAGGCAGAGAAAGTTGTGGTCTTTCTTATAGGTGAAAAGAGAAGTACCTGAATAGCTTTGGGTAAAGCCTAGTTTTTGAAGGAAGGTGGTTAACTTGATAAACCACTGCCTGTTTGCTTGCTTCAGCCCATAAAGGGATTTCTGCAGTTTGCAGACACTTTTGGGTGAGTGGGAAGTTGTGTATCCTTGGGGTAGCTTCATGTAGATTTCCTCTGAAAGATCTCCATGCAAGAAAGCATTATTTATGTCTAATTGAGCAATGTGCCAATGACTGTGAATAGCAATGGCCAATAAATCTCTCACTTTGACCATCTTTGCCACAGGGGCAAAAGTCTCATGAAAGTCAATGCCCTCCTTTTGAGTGAACCCTTTGGCCACTAGCCTAGCTTTGAACTTGTCTATGGTACCATCTGCCTTACACTTAATCCTAAAAACCCATTTGCAGTCAATAGGTATCTTTCCTGGTGGTAAATCAGTGACTGTCCAAGTACCATTCTCTTCAAGGGCCTTTAACTCAGAGTTCATTGCAACTATCCACTTTGGATCCTTGGCTGATTGGGCATAGGATTGGGGTTCTAGGATTCTGTTGATGGTATTGATTAAGTGTCTGGTAGATGGGTTCTTGATATTTTTGTAGTTAATGAAGTTGGTGTAATGGTGTTTAGAGGATGTCAGTGATTTGGGTAGATTGAGGTGGTAGTCCTAGAGCTTGGTAGGGAGCTTGGATGTTCTGGTTGAAGCTCTTGGTGGAGGTGGAGGTGGTTGTTGTGAAGATGAAGGTGATGGTGTGGGATTAGAAGTGGGTGTGTTGTCTGTGTGAGCAGAGTTGTCTGCTGTTTGGTGTTCTGTGTTAGTTGGTGGTGCCTCTATTGCTGGTTGAGATTGATTTTGATGTTGGGGTGATGGTGGTGATGGTGAGCCTGTGGGTGATATGTCTGGTGATGTATGTGAGTGTGCAAAGAAGGCTGTGGATCCTAAAGGCTTAGGCAAAATTCCTTCTCTCTGTTTCTCCTCCTGCCTAATCATACTATAGGCCTTAGCAACTGTAGGTAAGGGCTGTAGGAGCAAAATTTGGCCTCTTAGGTTTGAATAACACTCATCTAGGCCCATAAGAAATTGGATCAGTCTTTTTCTTTGTTCCCTATCACCACTATTTCTCCCATTTTCACAGTTACAAGCACAACTACACAAATATGGTGCTTCCAGAGCATCATGCTCATCTCAAAGGCCTTTGAGCTTATGGTAGTAAACCTTTATAGTACAGTTTTGCTGCTTCAATTGGACTATATCATTCACTAATTGATAGATCCTATGTCCATCTAACTGAGCATAATGTTCATACAGTTCAGACCATAAAGCAAATGCAGAGTTTACAAAATTCAAATGTTACTTATCTGATCTGAAATTGTATTGAGGATCCAGGAGATAACCATATCATTTGTTCTTTCCCATATTGCCCTTATTTCTGAGTCCACACTTGGTTCCACAAACTCACCATTAACAATCTTCAACTTATTCTTTGCATTCAATGCTATCATCATACTTCTTTTCCAAGAATTGTAGTTTTTAGAACCAGTGAGTTTCTTTGATATCAAGATCAGGCCTGGGTGATCATTGGGATGAAGATAGAGTGGGTGATTAGGAGAATTGATGTCATTGGCTGATGATGATGTTGATCATGAAGGATCTTGATTGTTGGTTGATGTTGTCATTTGTGTAGTTTTGGTGTGTTAATTGATTGATTTTGTGATTGAATTCTTGATTTTTGGTTGATTTTGATCGGAAATAGTGGTTATTTGATCGGAATAGTGATTGATTTGATCAGAATTAATGGTGGATTGATAGTTGGAGTTTGTTATGTGTTACGGAGTTAGTTACAGACCGTCGGAGTTAGTTACAGGCCACCGGAGGTGGCTATGATACCATAATGAAATAATTGGGGGAGAGAGAGAGAGAGGGGGGGGGGGAAGGGAAAATGAAATTCTGTTATTGCATAATGAATTGTTACAAGAGAAGTAAGAAAAGGAAACTATTTATATTGTTTTACAACTTTGACTTTTACTAACTAACTTTGACTTTACAAGCTATTACACATTTTCATAATACAATGTCTACTCCTCTGTTGCTTTGACTTGAGCTTGAATAACTTTGAGTTAGCTGCAACACTGTTAATTTTTGGTGATGAGCCATTACTTTCGCTCACAAACTCACCATTTTTTATCCATCTTTCGGGCCTGAACTCGCGACAGTCTTTACCCCAAATGGTCTCCATCCTAGCCATGACGTACATGCAGTAGATCACTCGTGAACCCTTTTTGACAGGGGTACCATCAGGGAAAACGTCATCTTCTTTTGGCTCTTTGCAGTCGAATGACACAGGAGGGTAGAGGCGCAAAGATTCGGATATTGCTGCTTGTAGATAAACCATTTTCTTGAGTTCTTCTTCCGTAAATGTTGTGTTTTCTTTATTTTATTTGCTGGGAATTTCTCGTTTTCGTAAGATGTCATGGATTTCATCAAGGATCCGGGTTTCTACTGATGGGTTCTTGGTAATTAACCAGAAGAACCATGATAATCCCACTGAACTGGTGTCTCTACCAGCTATAATAAAACTTATGCATAAATCTTGAATCAATTTATCAGTAAAAAACATATCTTTTTTACCTAGCTTGTTCCATTAAGATAAGCCTTGATAAAGATCACACCTTGAAGTATCATTTCCCACTTTGTTAGATAATAATTCCATCTTTCGTTCTCTTACTATTTTCTCAGAAAAATCATGCACAATTTTAGAAGATTTGTGCAACGTTTTCTCATAGCATATTTTGAAATACCTCGTTGGCTTCCAGAGATAACGGGGCACTACGAACCTTAACATACTGGCAACGGTTACTTTCTCAAATGCCTTAGCAAAGGGCGTTTCTGGTAAGTTAACTTCCAGACACCCCGAATCGACCCCAAATGCCATTGCACAAGTATTATCAAAAGTGAAATGAAGAAGCACATCTTGCAAGTCAATCACACACCCTTTTTAGCCTCTAGAACTTTCAACAACTTTCCAGGCACCAGTGTTTTGATCGAGTCTGATAAGGATTTATTTGGTACCTTTTTAAGGGGCCATTTAAGCCCAAAATCGTATTTATATGATCAAATATTGCCTCAAATTGCTTCTTTTTGTATTTTAGGTACTTGGGACGAAAAATATGGAAATCGACACTTTTTGGACGCAAAAGAGAAGAAAACGACGAAGTCATGAAATTCCGTCAGAAAAGGGAGTCTAAAGGCGTCACTTGTTATTCGAGCTGGATTTTGGGTGAAAATTCACCAAGTGACGCCTCAGAGAATTTGGAAGATTTTATAACCTGACGGCATCAGGTGTATTTTGGAGAGGAGAGTCACGTGTTAAGCTAACAAGAGACGACCCAGAACTTTTACAAGAGGACGGTATCAAGACAGAAGATGACGGCGTCAGAGGCTACAACATGACGCAGTCATAACGGCGACTTGCACAAGACGAAACCCTAAACACGGCAATTGTAAATCTATATATACTTTCCTTTGTTTTTCATAATTCGTGTAACATTGTGGAACAACTTGGAGTTGGGTTTTGTGGACGAATTTTACAGCTTTTGTAAGGCTTTCTTAACCTTTAAACTTCATGTTTCAATAAAGATAAGTTATCCCTTTAATCATTCGTTATGTCTATGTATCGTTTGATTATGTGTTGATCTTCTCTTTATTTGACTATGCTAGCTTAAATTCCCTAGTGTTTGCTTAGATCTAATGAAACCTAGTTGTTGAATATTGATTTGTCGTCTCTTGTTTAGTTGATTGCTTCGCGTTAGGCTAAGAAAACTGGCTGACCTCTTATATGTAACTAGCTTGAACGTCTTAGAAACGCAACCGTAGAGTGCACTATTGGTTTTTCTCGTTGTATTTATTGCGTGAATTACGGCTTGTAGATCCTAGAAAACTTAATAGACTTTAAGGGTTTTAGGGGAGACTAAGATTCATAGAGTTGGGGACTTCGGCACCTCCCCACGACCAATATTAAGGAATACAGCGCTTCAACTAAAACAAGGACGTGACAATTTGACAAATCAGTAGGAGATAACTAGGGATTAATTGAATTTAAGTAAACACGCTTTTCCCTACTATAAGAGTTCACCAATTTACCTTTTTCTTTGTTTATTAGGTTAATTAGTTTAATTAGTAGTAATTTTGGGTTAGTTGAATAGCAACTAATTCCGCCTTCTCTTCCAAAACCCGAGATCTTTATTTTCTTTCTAAAAAATATAAAAACACAAAAAGAATCATCCATCACCTCTAGACCTAATTCGTCATATATCTTGACCTTTCCACAACTATTGCGAGACTATTCCCCTATAGAACGATCAATACCCCAGACTTACCTATACTACACTACAATGGTTAGGTACACTGCCTAGAGGATTGTAAAACCTTTTGCGAGGTTCACAATCATCGCATCAAATTTTTTGGCGCCGCTGCCGGGGAATAGTTAATATTTTAGGTTCAATTTCTATCTCTTTTAGGTCTACTCACTAGATTCCTATCAAGTGAGATATTTTTTTTATTTTTAGCTTTCTTTAGTCTATCTTTTCTTCGTTCCCTTTGTTCGTAATCCATATCATTCACTATCATGGTGGATGATAATATCTTCGACCAACCACACCAAGACCCACCAATTAACCGTGACCCACCCGAACAACCTCGTGCACGTACTCTAGGTGAGTACTCCAAACCAAGCCACCAAGGCTATCGAAACACCATTGAGATCCCCCAAAGAGCCAATGTGTCTCCTTTGCGAACCGACACCATCCGGTTGGTGCAAAACGGATGTGCATTCCATGGACTTCGTTCCGAAGATCCAAACCAACATCTCAAGGATTTCCTTAAAATCGTTGATTCTATAGACCTTGATGTTGCCACTCAAGAGACGACACGCTTGCGTCTCTTTAAATTCTCTCTACATGACCAAGCTAGCAATTGGCTTGAGCGTTTACCCACGGGATCTATCTCAACTTGGGATGATCTTACTTCTCGTTTCCTCGCTCAATTTTTCCCACCGGGGAGAACTACCAAGCTAAGGAATGACATCTTGATGTTCCAACAATGTCAAGGTGAAACTCTTTACGAAGCATGGACTCGTTTCAAGGACTTACTCCAAAAATTCCCTCATCACGACATTGATCTTTGGCTTCAAGTCCAAATTTTCTATGATCATGTCAATCAATCCACAAGGCAAACCATTGACCAAGCGGCCGGTGGTAAGCTACGTGACAAGAATGCGGAAGAATCGTGGGGAATCATAGAAGATCTTGCTCTCTATAACAACGAATGTTGGAATGACCCCCCTGAGTTGAGCAAAACGGTCAAGGCAATATCCTTGCCTTCGAATAACTCAAGCATTCCCAACCGTAGGATCATGGAACTTGAAGACCAAGTCAAGTTTCTCATGAAATCCTACGAAGCTCCTAAACCTTCAAGCCAAGTGAACAAAATCGCTTCTTCATGTGAATTATGTAGTGGTCCCCATGACACTCGTGATTGCATGGAACTCCCCGAACAAGCTTTTGTGGATTATGCATCCTCGCGTACCGATGGAGCGGGAGACAAGTGGTTCACTTTCAAACCCGAGAAAAACACTCTTGGTGATACACACAATTCGTCTTGGAAAAATCACCCAAACTTTAGGTGTAAACAAAACCAAACTTCTTCTCAAAACAATTTTCCAAATCCATCTAATCATTTTCAATCAAACGGTTCGTCCTAGAACCGTACCTTCAACAATAATCCTTTCAACAATTCTAATAATCTTGAAGGGTTAGTGTCTAATTTTATGTCATCTCAAGAAGCTCGATTGTCTAAGTTTGAAGCCAATTTCAAACAACAACAAAGTGAGATGACTAATAAAATTGACAACATGTTAAAGGTTCTCAATGATTGAGTATTGGGAGCACTCCCAAGTGACACCGTCAAGAACCCGAAACTAAATGTTAACTCCATCTCATCGGTTTCGTCTCCTAATTCTTGTCCCCAATATTACTCGGTCAATGCAATAAACACGTGTTTCAAACAAACTTAAATTTTTCAAAAAGACCAAGAAGACAATGCACCCGTTAATGTGTCGGTCGACCAAGTGATTGAAACACCATCCAAACAAGAATCCAACCCTAATCTTGATGATGAATTCAAGGAACTTCACCTTGAACATCCGGTTCTTGATGTTTTGGCTCGTGCTCCCTACTATAATGCCCTTTTGGAGAAGTATAAGGAGAAGGTTGAGTTAGGAAAGAAAGGGACCGCTTTTGTTCAAAACAAGTTGCCTAAAAAGTTAGATGATCCGGGCATATTTGTTCTACCTTGTAGGATTGGGAATTTCAAAGCTTTTGATACATTAGCCGATCTAGGATCAAGCATTAACTTAATTTCGTTGTCTCTTTATATGAATCTCAACTTAGGGAAGTTGGATGAAATGGATGCGGTGATTGGTTTAGCGGATGGAAGTGTTGCTTATCCGGTAAGGATAATGAAGGACATGTTAGTGCATATAGGGAAATTAACTATTTTGGCGGATTTCCATGTCCTTGATATGGTTAGTGACACTACATGCCCATTGTTAGTAGGAAGAGGATTTTTAGCTACCGCTAGTGCTATGATTGATTGTAAGACGTCTAAAATAGCGGTAGGAGAAGGTGATACTAGGTCAATCTACGATGTTAAGAAGCATGCCTATGATAGTGATGAGGAACAAATACCTCATCGGATTACTATGGATAGGAAACCCTCAAGGTATGGCCCTTGGATTAATGGAGATTTCATTGGATCTCAACACCTATTCTATTTAGAGAAGGAATTCGTGAACAACACACACTCTATAGAACAACTTTTGGCTAGGGGTACCGAGGTGGACCCATTTGAGGATCCTTTAGTTTTTAGGAAGATGATTGAATTCTTAGGAGCCTTGACAATTAACTTAGGAATGAATAAGTGGAAGAATGAGAGTTCAAAGCATAAGTGGAATTGGGATAAGCCACCAAAAGAAGGTGATGGATCATGGCACATAAAGATGACTATATATGATCCCGATGGAGAAAAGTTTGAAAAGTCATACCGAACAAAGCGTACTAATAGGAAATTAAAAGAAAATTTTGATCCAAAAGATGTCCTCGATGAGGAACTTACTCATATAGGGTAGTACACCATGAATTTGAGTCTAGCTACAAGACTCGTTAATAAAGAAAAGCGCTTCTTGGGAGGCAACCCAAGCTTTCTTGTGTGTTTATTTGTTTGTGTGTTTTTGTTTGATTTCTTATATATGCTCAATCTTTATTTGTTTACCTTTCATGTTCCGAATCTAAATTGTGAAAATGCTTTATTTTGTTTTTAACCTCGTCTTAATCACATATAAAGGTATTTTGCAAAAGATAAGTGTAGGGAAGATCACATATGTTTACAAGAACAAATTCGAACACGAAAATTAACAATAATGATTAGCATATATATATTTGTGTTTGTTAGAGTCAAATGCTTGTATAGAGTCACAATGAATGTTTTGTAGAATTTCCAGGTTTTAATTATATAGATTTTTTCCAGAAACAAAACGCAAAAATACTGTCAAGTCATACCTGACGGCGTCAGGGTTTACACCCGACGGCGTCAGGCACTATAGTAGCACAGTTTTCCAAAATTTTGTTTTTCTGCTGGAACTCAATTTTTGAAAATTTCCAGGAATCTGTAAACATTTATTTTGCAAGCATTATATCTTAATTGTTTTCTAGGATTAATTTTTATCATATATATTATTTACCGCCGATTTTATTCGAGGTTTTATGTTTCGTTTTCTTAGTGAATTACAGGTTATATTGGACAAGAAGATAAAGATGAAGTAGGATGAGCTTTGATTGGAAGTTTATTTTCTTGGAGGAGGATTTAACCGTGTTTCACTTCGTCCATGCCGAGCAAATCAGGGAGTATTAATTTCTTTCATCTATTTTATTTTTCCCGTTATTATAACTTTGATACTTTTCAAGAACATTGGGGACAATGTTCAATTTAAGTGTAGGGAGGGTAAAATGGGATACCTTAGAAACTATAACTTCGCTTGATATTTGTTTTGTTTGTGAGTAAATGTGTAATAAAACTAAAAGAGATACTTGTTAGGGTAATTTTAGCACCAAATTTAAATTTTTTTACAACATATAGAAGTGAAACTTTAGTCTTAATAAGCGTCTCATGGATAGGAGTTATACGGCTAGCACAAAAACCCTTCCACTCAAAAATTTTCCACACCAAAATGTGAGGTTCGCCTATAGATCGATAGGAAAAAGCATTCACCTATAATGCTTATGAGTGTACCGGTAATATATAGATTCTAGAACTTGCGTTTGTGATGCATCCCGAGACCACTAGTGAGACTACATTCGTGTGGTTGGGATTTACTAAATGATAAGAGACACTAGGATAACCCTTGTTTTAAACCTGTTTTATAATTACGTTGACCACATTAGTCAAGTAATTTTCCCACACATTTGCAATGTACTCATCTTTAGTACACGATACCCCTAGTACAACCCTCAAAGCCTATCTTTTTCGCGGTTCTCGTGATACTTCGGTGGATTCCAAAATATTAATGAAGAACATTGTTTACAATCCACCCCCAAATGTACAACCAAATCGCCTTAGCCTACCTTGTATGCACTCATCTTTAGTGCATTATTGTTACAACTTATATGTTAAACCCTTTGTCAATTATCTAATTGATTACATGGTTGCTAAGTCGAGTCATATCTTGTAAATACAGTTTTGGGATGATTGGGACTCATAGGTAAAGTACTAGTTAGTCTGGAGTAATGGGTAAGACGTTATTACCCCCATATGTGCGTTAATGTTTAAGGTACTCTACGTGTTTTGATTTTCTTGATTCAGGTCGTTAGTTAGTTTTTATTCATGTAAAAGTTCAAGTGTAGGGAAGTTGCAAGATCCCTTTGATGTATTATTTTGGATGGTAGGGCAAAAAAGTATGAAAAAAATATATATATAAAAATATATCAAAAAAAAAAAAATCAAAAAAAAAAAAAAAAAAAAAAAAAAAAAAAAAAAAAAAAAAAAAGAGAAAAAAAAATAAAAGAAAAAAAGAGAGAAAAAGACAAGAGAAAAAAACATACGGACTACCATCCCGTTTCTTTTATTTTTGTTTAAGTCAAAATAGTGTCTTGAAAAATACAAAAGAGTTAGTAGTTAGCGAGTCGAGTCGAGTCTTGTCTTAGCAACGCCTCATTGTACATGTAATTAACAAAGATGATTGACTTGCCACCAGTAAAATTTCCCTTTATCCAACAAAACCATGTTTTCCATACCCTTACACCTAACGTTACAACCCTTTAAAAGACCTCTTTGATAGTTTATCCTAGGTGCTTACGCCAAAGTGGTGGAGGTTTGATCCGTTCCCAAGCCTATGGTAATCTATGTGCTATGACAGGTAGAGAGTGTTTTATTTTCCCATTTCCATATGTTATATAACTTTATACACCCGAGAGGTGTGAGAATCCAAACACTTTATGTGAGGTGCTAGTATATAATTTCCGTGCTTATTTCGTCTAACGTGGAACAATTGTATGTTGTAATTACTTTTGTATTAATGTTAAATGACCCCTAACTTGTAAATTGATTAGGATAAAAGCATATTTGCTTGGGGACAAGCAAATCCCAAGTGTAGAGATATTTGATACCTTTTTAAGAGGTCATTTAAGCCCAAAATCGTATTTATATGATCAAATATTACCTCAAATCGCTTCTTTTTGTATTTTAGGTACTTGGGACGAAAAATCTGGAAATCGACACTTTTTGGACGTATTTGGACGCAAAAGAGAAGAAAACGATGAAGTAGAAAAATTTCGTCAGAAAAGGGAGTCTGACGGCGTCACTAGATACAACGTGACGCCGTCACTTGTTATTCGAGCTGGATTTTGGGTGGAAATTCACCAAGTGATGCCTCATAGAATTTGGAAGATTTTATAACCTGACGTCGTCAGGTGTATTTTGGAGAGGAGAGTTACATGTTAAGCTAACAAGAGATGGCCCAGAACTTTTACAAGAGGACGACGTCAAGACAGAAGGTGACGGCGTCAGAGGCTACAACATGATGCCGTCATAACGGCGACTTGCACAAGACGAAACCCTAAACACGGCGAGCTGACGGTGTCACACTTATAAAGTGACGTCGTCACAATTGTAAATCTATATATACTTTCCTTTGTTTTTCATAATTCGTGTAACATTGTGGAACAACTTGGAGTAGGGTTTTGTGGACGAATTTTACAGCTTTTGTAAGGCTTTCTTAGCCTTTGAACTTCATGTTTCAATAAAGATAAGTTATCCCTTTAATCATTCGTTATGCCTATGTATCATTTGATTATGTGTTTATCTTCTCTTTATTTGACTATGCTACCTTAATTTCCCTAGTGTTTGCTTAGATCTAATGAAACCTAGTTGTTGAATATTGATTTGTCGTCTCTTGTTTAGTTGATTGCTTCACGTTAGGCTAAGAAAACTGGCTGACCTCTTATATGTAACTAGCTTGAACGTCTTAGAAACGCAACTGTAGAGTGCACTATTGGTTTTTCTCGTTGTATTTATTGCATGAATTGTGGCTTGTAGATCCTAGAAAACTTAATAGACTTTAAGGGTTTTAGGGGAGGCTAAGATTCATAGAGTAGGGGACTTCGGCACCTCCCCACGACCAATATTAAGGAATACAACGCTTCAACTAAAACAAGGACGTGACAATTCGACAAATAAGTAAGAGATAACTAGGGAGTAATTGAATTTAAGTAAACACGCTTTTCCCTACTATAAGAGTTCACCAATTTACCTTTTTCTTTGTTTATTAGGTTAATTAGTTTAATTAGTAGTAATTTTGGGTTAGTTGAATAGCAACTTGTTGGGAATTATCAAGAAAAGACTTAATATATGAAGAACAGACTTAAGTCTGCTGGTTACATGGTTAAGTCTGTTAGTTATATCTTAGTTAAGTCTTGTAATAGTTAAGTCTGCCAGTTCAGTATTAAGTCTGGTAGACAGTATTAACATAGTTAAGTCTGGTAGACAGATTTGTTAAGTCTGTTTATTAGCAAAGTTAGTTAGCTATAAGTTAGGAAAGGATACGTATGAATATAGTTATCTTAATAGAAGATACATATATCTTTATACACGTTTTGTATCTAGGGTTTCCTTGGTGTATAAAAGGAACCCTATGGCTTAATAGTTTGTACGAGTGCCATAGTAATATTATTGTGCAAGATAGTACAATATTGTTATTGAAAGTTAGTAATACGAAGTTAGTTATTGATATTGTGTTCTTCATTGTTTGTTGTTAAGATTCCGCATTA
Organism: Artemisia tridentata subsp. tridentata; assembly: GCA_021014915.2. Classification (NCBI taxonomy): domain Eukaryota; kingdom Viridiplantae; phylum Streptophyta; class Magnoliopsida; order Asterales; family Asteraceae; genus Artemisia; species Artemisia tridentata. Next base: position 269,887,283 of record CP139501.1, on the reverse strand, counting down.
GCAATAAACAAAGTGTTAGAGTTTCTTACTTAGATTGATTTGGATTTATTCAAGTCGTCTAACAAGTAACAAGGCTACTTGGATCCATAAACCTTGGACCTACAAGTGGTATCAGAGCCTGTAGAGAGACTCTAAATTCGAAGAAATACAAAACCACAAACCCAAATTCACTCACATAAAACCCTGCATAATGTCTGCTAAAGGTGATGATTTCTCAAATCATACCAGTGAGGATGAGCAATCAAACCATGAAGATGAAAACCCTGAAACTAGCACATCTAAACCACAACAAACCATCTCTGCAACAACAACCATATCCAACATAAAACTTCCAATCCTAAAGAAAGAAGAATATGACATCTGGGCCATGGAGATGGAACACTACCTGGAGTATATTGACAATGAGGTCTGGAAGGTCATTCAGAATGGAAATTCGAAGAAAAGGATTCAGGTTGGTAAAGATGGATCGGTTAAGGTGCTACCAGCAGTATCTGCTGAAGAGATACGAGCTGATGAAAAGGAGAGAAAGGCCAAGAATATCCTGTTGATGGCAATTCCTACGGATTACAAGAGAAGGTTTCATGGCATGACTGATGCCAAGGAAATTTGGGAGGCTATTAGAAAAAGATTTGGGGGAAATGCTAACTCCAAGAAGATGAAGAAAGCTGTTCTTAAACAACAGTTTGAAGCTTTTAGTGTATCCAGTTCAGAGGGATTGGAAAAAGGTTATGATAGGTTTCAACAACTTCTTTCACAACTGGAGGTTCATGGTGCTACAGTGTCTGAGGAGGATGCCAACCACAAGTTTCTCAGATCCTTACCAACTGAATGGTCAAGTGTAACAATGACCATGAGGATGAAGGAGGAAATTGACACCATGTCAATGGATGACCTGTACAACAATCTTAGGATTTTTGAACAGGACATCCAAGTAAACCCAAAAGCACCTTCAAGTTCTAATAATGTTGCCTTCATTTCTCAAAGCAAGGGCATCACTAACAAGGATAAGTCTGGCAGTGTTAATTCTGGTGGTTATGCAACTTCTTCAAGCAACAGAGTTGCTCCAGCAGGCTTTGCAGATGAAGTTGTTTATTCATTTTTTGCTAATCAACCAGAAGAAAAGGACTTTATCAGTGAAGATCTGGATCAAATTAATGATCTTGAGGTTGAAGAGATGGATATCAAATGGCAAATTGCCATGATTGCTCTCCGGGTCAAGAAGTTTCAAAGGCTGACTGGAAGGAACATTAGGTTTGATAGGAAGACACCAGTGGGGTACAATATGAAGACAGTTGAGTGCTACAATTGTCACAAACATGGTCACTTTGCTAGGGATTGCAAGGTGAAGATGAATACTGAAGGGTACAGGAAGAAGGGTTCTGACTCTCAAGATGATGACAAGCCAGAGAAGAGTGAAATGAGCATGCTGACACTGGAAGCTGGGTCTGTGAACTGGAATGAGCACACACAAGTGGAAGAAGTACCCAACCATGCACTGATGGCTATTGGTACTAGTAATGAGGTATCATTGTGCTCCAAATTATGCATTGATTCTTATAATCATCTTAAAGCTTTATGTGATGAACAATTAAAAGAGATAGGTGATCAGGAAATAAAAATTCTTGCATATACTAAAGCTGTCAAAACTTTTGAAGCACAAATAGTTACCTTTCAGAAACAACATGCTGATTTAAATGAAAAACTCTTCTTTCAGGCCAATAAAATATATGAACAAGATGAAAAACTTAAAAGATATAGAAGAATTGGTAAGAAAGCACAAAAAGAAAGAGATGAATTGCAAAAATGTGTAGACAAATGGAATAAGTCTAATGTAAACCTGTTTAGACTAGTAGATGCTCAAGTAAGCTCATCTACTAAAATAGGCTTAGGTTATGTGACAAAATCAGAAAGTGAGATTCTATGGTATGAGGAAGAAATGGAGAGATCTGTTTTTAAATGTAAAGATGATGATTTTGTTGGTAAACCTAGATACAATAGGTTCAAAAACACTAATGATTTTAAAGGGGTGCCACCTCCATTAAGTGGAGATTACACACCTCTACAAAAGGAACACCTTGATGACTCTATGTTTGTATATGGTAAACATGGTCCTCAATATCCTGAAAAAGTCAACTCAGATGAAAAATCAAGTGAGTATTCTACTTGTCAAACTAATGACAGTGAAGGATCCACTAGAGATGTCTCTGAGAAGTCTGAATCAGAATCAGAGGGTGAACCCAAAGCTGTTTTTGAGTCAAAAGCTAGTGAACCAGTTGTGACTAAACCCAAACCTGACACAGATAAACCTAGTTGTGATACTCACATAAAATCTCCTAGGGAGTCTGTCAAAAGTCAAGAGTCACCAAAATTAGATAGAATGAGAAGTAAGTACATGAATAACTACATCTTTGGTCCTAAGAGGTGTTTTGTTTGTGGAAGTCTAAATCATTTGATTAGAGATTGTGACTTTCATGAGAAAAAGATGCTAAAAGAAGCTGAACTTAAGAAAAAGAGTGTTAATCCTGGTCATGTTAATACTAGACCAGTTTGGAATAATGCTAACAGGATTAATAATGCTAATCAGTTTGTTTCTAGACCAGCACAAATGAATACTGGTAGACCTCAAGTTAATTCTGTTAGGTCACAAGTTAATTCTGGTAGAACAAATTTTAATTCTGGCAGGCCAAATTTTAATTCTGTTAGGCCAAATGTTAATTCTGTGAGACCAAATGTTAATTCTGGGTGGTTTAATCAATTTAGACCCAGACAACCAGTAAATAGCCCACAGGTGAACTCAAATACTCAAAGAAATACTTTTTATAAATCTCATTCACCTGTGAGAAGGCCCATTGATAAAACTACAGCACAAGTTTCAAAGCAAAATGCTGTAAGGGAAAATGAGGGGTCTGCTGTTAAGGCCCCAGCATGTTGGTCTTGGGATCCATTTAAGAGTACACTTACCTATGAATCCAAGAACAACAGTGGATCAAGTTCATACAAGACTTATAAATATGTTGATCCACAGGGCAGACCCAAGCCTATAGAGGCTTGGGGTCCTTAAGAGAAACTAATTTGCTTTTCTTATGTGCAGGATCATCCACTCAAGAGCATGGGAGATAGAGGAATATTTGATAGTGGGTGTTCTGGGCACATGTCTGGTAACAAGGATCATCTGAAGGATTTTCAAGAATTCAAAGGAGGTTCTGTTACCTTTGGAGGTAGCAAGGGGCAAATTACTGGTAAAGGAAAGATTGTTGTAGGCAATTTAGAATTTGACAATGTATCTTTTGTACAAGAACTAGGGCAGTTTAACCTTTTCTCCATATCACAAATATGTGATAAGCAGCATAAGGTGCTTTTTACTGATTCTGAATGTCTTGTGGTGACTTCTGACTTTAAAATGCCTGATGAAAATCAGATCCTTCTCAAAGTCCCAAGACAATACAACATGTACAGCTTTGATATGAAGCAACCTGAACCTGCCAAAAGTTTTGCCTGTTTAGTTGCAAAAGCCACATTGGATGAATCTAAATTGTGGCATAAAAGGTTAGGTCATGTGAATTTTAAGAACATAAATAAGCTTGTGAAGAATAACCTTGTAAGAGGTTTGCCTTCCAAATTTTTTAGGAATGACCATACCTGTGTAGCTTATAATAAGGGCAAACAACATAGAGCTTCTTGTAAGGCTAAGTTAGATAGGTTTGTACTGAGCCCTTATATACCTTGCATATGGATCTGTTTGGCCCTACATCTGTACATAGTATTAATCATGCTAGCTATTGCCTTGTCATAACTGATGATTGCACTAGATTTTGTTGGGTGTTCTTTATGTCTAGGAAAGATGAAACTACTTCATTAATTAAAACTTTCATTAGGCAGATAGAAAACCAACTTAACAAAAAGGTTAAGATCCTTAGAACTGACAATGGCAAAGAATTTAAGAATAGGAGCATGATTGAGTTTTGTGGTGATAAAGGTGTAACACCCCAACCCGATAAGGGTAGAAGTATTACGTTATGGTGACATATCAAAGCAAACATAAGCATATGACTAAATAATACAAAATAATTTTCAATGGTTACAAGGGAAAATCTGAAGATACAAGGTTACAATGAGAATTACAATAAGTACTAAGTCTAAAGAATCTCTTCTAGTCATCTCAAATCCGGAATTGCTATCAAGGTATAGTCTTCTAAGTCAAAGATACTCTCCACTCATACCCAGCTTCCAAACTAAAAACCTGCCGCAGGAAAAGAAATGCGGCTGAGCTTAAAAAGCCCAGTGAACAGATATATATAACATAACATAATGGTAAATAAGCATAAGCAAACGAAAGAATAAGAATATGAAACGAAAAGTATAATCATGAAAGTCATACGAATTTAAAGAGGACTAAGAATTCAAGAATGCATGAGAACTGAATAAGGATTTAAACAAGAAATGAATTGAAAATAAAGGAAAGGTTCATATAAGGATGTGCCATAAGAACTCCATACATAATCCGTCAAATCATACTAAAGCATAATAAGTATACGAAGAGGGGAGACCTCTAAGTAATAATAAAAGTGTGAGAAGGAGTGCAAGGCACACACCACCTGGTCACCATAATCACATATATATAAAACCTAGGATGCATCCATACGCTCCCTAACATAAGTATGTATGTCAGTACTAGACTAAGCACACATAAAAGGTTGGCCAATAGTGAATCGCGATAAAATACATATACATAAGGGGGAACACTGTAGATCTATCACACCTCTACGGGGGTGTCATGCCTAAGGTGCCATCAAAGACATGGTCCTGGTACCTCCAGAACTAGTTAAGCTCAGGCACGGATCTATCATAACATACAAAAAATATAATCTAGCATGGCAAGAGAAACAAGATAGTAACTCAACAAACATGGCAAAACATAAGCATAGCATAGCAGAGACATTTAAATAAATGTCAGAATGGATCAATAAGAATGACAATCACACAATGAAAGTCATGAGTCAACTAAGGGAATTATAACAGGGTCAAATGTCAAGTCATCAAAGTATCAAAGGTTCATCGTCAAAGGTTCATAATCGAAGGTTCATAATCAACTGGTTTATTTAAAGAAATCTTTGTCAAATGATTTTTTTTTCATAAAATGATCTTTAATAACGGTTCTCATAAAAGTGGTCTTTAAAATTAGTTTTCATAAAAGGTAGCAAAATTTCGTATAAAAGTGGTATCGCATCGTTCGTAAGCATCATTTTAAAATAGTTTTTCTCAAAACATTTCCATGACATAATTAAGAAAGGTTTTCACAACTAGTCACCAAAATCAAATGAACCTTCAAAGTGGAAAGTAATTCGAATACTAATATCACAGGATAACGAATGAATTTTATCAAGTATTATATCACAAGGATCATAAAGAACGAATGTCAAATGGATCACGAAGGACGAATCAAAGTATAAGGGAACATAGCAATGGCTTAGGGAATCCTAATGAATCAAGATCAAGAAAGTCATGAGAACGAAAGCACCCTTACTGAAAAAGGGTAGAATATCTGTACCTTAGACCGCAAGTGAAAACACAACTAGAAACGAAAAGATCGGAAGTAAACTCCATCTTCAGCGAATCTACACGAATTTATGATCGTCTGATTAATAACTTATTTTAAATCAGATTACTTATTTTAGTAGGCTTTCCATATTTAGTAACTTAAGGTTCATAATGCCATTTACATAAGTTTAGGGTTCATAGTGTAACTTTCATAAGTTTTAGGGTTTAATATGCAAATATAACAAGTTTAGGGATTATAGTGTCATTATGGTAAGATTAGGGTATGAAATGTAAATATTCCAAAGTTACATATTTTCACAAGTTAGACCCTTTAGTTTAGAAAAATGACAAATTAAACCCTTTAGTTTAGAAAATAAACACATAGCACCTTTTAATCCTTTCTAACCCTTAACAGTTTTTATATATACGAATTTGTTATGTTTTGTCGAATTTATGAAAAATATAAGAACTCAGAAATAAAATCTAAAAAAATTCACACATGTACTTCAATGTCTTACGTATTTTAGATAATTTTTCCAGATTTTATTAACTAGTATAACTATAGTATAAAAATCCCTTATTCCAACTCGTCCAGATTTCTGTTCAGATTTTACATACGAAAAGTTTGTATTTTGTTACCCCTTCAAAAAAATTCGTAAAATTCTACAAAAATTCCAGTAATTAATAGACATATGAAATATCAATTCTGTAAAAGGGCATCTTCTAATTCGACATAGTTTGCAAATAAAAATTCAAAAACACGGACTATTTTTCCTGACATACGAATTCGATTTGACACATGAATTTGTAAAATCAAAAAGTATGGCTTCCAGACCTCTAAAAATTACAAGGTTAATTTTCCCAGAAAGCTCTTTCCTTTAACTTATATTTTAGACTCCAAAATCACCCAAATACCCTTCGTTATCATCAAGATACAATCGATTAAAGTCGGCTTAAATTTCTGGACAGCAAACTGAGTTCATTATTTCATGTGATCTATTAGGGTTTGTTCAAAAATTCGAATGGATGAAGTTATGTGTATTCGATTACCTTTGTTGTGATATGAATTGAATGAGAAAACAATTATCAATCTTCTTCTTCCTTTGCTCCTTCTTGATGCCGAATTGAAAAGAATTTTAGGGTTCTTGTGTGGTTTTCCTGTGCCGCCAATGAAGTAGAGAGGAAAAAAAGTTTAGGGTTTTGATGGTGTTGTGATGTACACGGCTAAAAAAAATATATGGGAACAGAATGCGAAATTTTAGGGGTGTAGTTTAATGTTGATTTGTAACTTCCATATTTACCAAAATTATTAATTATCTTTAATACATATTTTGTGCACAAGTTTTATTATTTATTTGGCCTATATGTGACATATAAACGTGTCATAATTTATATCATAAAGTTCATACATAATTTCATATAATACTTTAGGTTATGTGTTCATATTGTATGGTTTTGAGTCATAACATGTTATATAACTCAAGTTTTAATTTATAGCGTATTTCATAAGTCGTATTTAATTTAGGGTGTTATAATTCTTCCCTTCTAAAAAGAAAATTTCGTCCGCGAAATTGAAATACGAAATCGAAAGCGATATCAAAATGAATACGTACCAAGTCAAAAATAAAAGTGGATAACTGAATCGTATCGATTCTTCGGTCTCCCAAGTAGCCTTGCTCTCAGGATGATTCTCCCGAAGAATCTTTACAAAAGGAATTGTTTTAGTTCTCATGACTCTTTCTTATTGATCAAAATAGCTTCGGCTTTCTCATAAAGACATACCATACTGAATCCAGAACAAAAGAATAATACACCAAACGTAACAGATGACAATCGTATTTTCTTGGAAGAGATACAGGGAATACGTAGAATTTGACGAATATATCGTCCGTGGAATCTGATTAGACAAACCAGATGAGAACGTACCGAATCGCAGAAATATGAGGGTGAGAAATATGCTTAACTCTTCAGATTTTCAAATAGTCTCGTCTTCAATATAACCCTTCAAAGGTATTCTCAATTACAGACTGGTCTTGTTTTCTCTCAGAATCCAAAATCTCATAGCTTAATTCATAACAGATCATCATGAACAGATTCATCGAATGTGAGACGTCTATATAGCAAGACATAGATGTACTCCTTCATAGTAACACTGGAAAATATGTAAATGGAAGATAATTCAACCGATAACATCGGACGGTGGGAAGCTCTACAATAGTACCTAAGATTCTTATCAGAGGCACAGAGATCAACAAAACGTGCGTCGAATACTCAAATGTATCAAATCGTATAACGGTGAAGGCAGATTAAACGCATAGGTAGAATGAACTTAAAGTCTCACTAACGCAGATAATCTCAAACAGTTATAAGAATTTCTAAAGCTCTAAGGCACTTCTCGAAATATCCTATGCCCACAACAAGTGCACGTTATATGATGTAAGTATTATCACGTTGGCCAGACGTCATAATACTGGCATCATATAAATATGCCCTCATGATGGTCATACTTTATCTCAAGTCGTGAACAAAATAACCTATCTTAATCCACCTAATCCTTCTACAGTCTCAGAGGTCATCAAAATCAAACAACATAACTAAGAGGAGAACGAAACTACTCGTAAGAGTAACAAGGATCCTAGAATGTCTATCGGGGTTAAGGTACGTCGTTAATAGCGTCAATCCTTCATAACTCACCGAAATCAACTCAGCCAATATAAGTGGTTACTTCAAGTTTGCCCATTCATGCATATAAATCTCCAAGTTCTTTCCATAATTCGTCAAAATTTCTCATACCACACTCGTTATTCAACAAACGCAGAGTGAACACAGAACGGAATTACTAACAGAGAACCTAAATCATTCAAAGGACTTCATTATCAGGTAACGGAAATTTAAGTAGGTTGAGAGGAAGTGAATTACGTCATCGATAGCTTCATCCTTCACAGAATTAACTCTTCCAAACCCAAACGTTTGCTTCGAAATTCATCCCTTCAATATACATGATTTCAAATCTCTTCCAATTTCAAGTAGTCTGTCTACGTCTGTCCATATGATCATAGGGTGGGAAAGGAATCATAAACTTGAGTCTGGTCCCTCAAGCCTTCGGCACCTCTTCTGGACACTGGGGTGTGGTAACGTGAATTCTTCTTGTATGCTTCTTTCATGGTAACGCCTGTCACGAACATCTTCTACAAGGTTTCTATCTCTGACAACGGTCTTCAATCTTGGTCCTTTCTGAGGGAAACTCTGTCATCGCAAGATACCTGGTAGTGCTGTCTGCAACAATCTCTGAACGCCAATCAAACCTACTCTTCCAGAACAAAGGGTCATTCTACTTAATACGAAGATGATCTACATATTCCTCTTTCGTCTCTGAGCACAACACACTGTCATACTATGACAATTGTCCAACTACTCGCGAAAAACATGATTCTATTAGCCAATACAATTGGCATCATTTAAACTCATAATGATCACAACGAGTACGAAAGCAGCTTCATGAATCGTCTCAGGGAAAACTTCATATCTACTTCACATCACCTATCTTCCTCTTCACGAATAAAACTGAAATGCTTCACGGAGGTTACTCTCAATTAGTCATCTCCCTTCTTAGAAGTTCTTGTGGTTGCTTCTTCAGTCCTTCAAACATTAAATGAGGCCGTCGGATACGGAGTTTCAAAGATAGAACAAATCAATCATTGATACGCGGAAATGGATAATGATTTTGAATAGTGATACGGTTAAATTCACGATAGTCGATACGTCGCGGCATACTTCCCTCTTTCTTCTTCATAACACAATAGGAGCATTAAACGAGAACACTGAGGTGAACAAAATCATATTCCATCAGCTCCTTCCATCTCTCAACTTCTATGGCATCATGGTTTCGTCAACTGATATCAGTTCTATGCCAACTCTACTTCCCAAGCAGGAGGGAATTCTAAAAGGTTCATCAGAAAAACACTAGAAAGATTTGTACAACAAATACTTCCCATGTCGAAGCTTCCTAAGGGTGGACACTAATAGGTGTCAGGAGAAATTTGACAATCTAATGAGATCGGAGTAAGTGTTTTCATAGCAACATTAATCTTAAGAGATTTAAGGGGTAGAGAGTCATCATAACAAGTAGGATGAAAAATAGATTGCTAAAAGTCTTATATCAGATATGGTAGTCTTTGGTAGCTTTATGAAGAGCCAGCCAATCCATAACCAAAAGACCTCAAAATCAAATATATCAAAAGTAAATGGATTCGTAGAACGAATACGGTCGTCAAGCTAGAAGGGTAGTTCATATATCAAGGTCAAGTACATGGTTCATCATAGTGTGGAGATAGATAAGCGAACAGTTCAAAGTGTTGGAATTCTGTTTAGCTATTAGCATAGGGGCAGGTAGGGTGTATATCATTGGTAATACGAGCATCGTATAACCGTCAAAAGTGAGATGTATGGAATATTAGTTATCAGCATCATCATGCTCAGTTAACAATTCCGTACTGAGATAGTATTTACATCATCTCCTTCCAAAGGAACTGGTTGGCAGACAAAGTTCATCATTCGAAGGGAGGGAATAAAATTTCCTATATCCATGGTTAATAATTACTAGAGTTCTCATAGGAGTAGTAATGGATTATGCCGAGTTAAGTAGTATCAGATGATACATTTATATCCAGCACGGTTAATGAATTCATAGAATGTGTCAAACACATTAGGGTTAAATGACCTTCGGGATGGTCAGAAAGGTATCAAACTGTTTATCAAACAGATCGGAAGTGGAGATCAAAATCAGGAAGTGAAACTTAATTGGTGCAAGGTATTCATGTAGTTCTCGAGGAATTCCAAACTTACTTGGTTACTAAGCTTAAGTTGCAAAACTTTCTAGCTTCTGAAACAAATGTTCTTACAAGGCATATCTAAAGGCATAGGCACGAATCAGAGTGATGCGGAAGCAATGCTACTTACATAGATGTCTTAGTCTACCCATTCCTTACCGGTATTAACTTAAGTTCCTATGGGGGAATCCTAAAGCAAATTTTCAAAGGTTGTCTTATGAGCACCTACAGTGGAAACTTAGTGGTCCAAACTTCACAGGCCAAGGGTAAGTGTATTACAAGTCGCAACCTGTCTCTCTGATACCATAATTGTAACACCCCAACCCAATAAGGGTAGAAGTATTACGTTATGGTGACATATCAAAGCAAACATAAGCATATGACTAAATAATACAAAATAATTTTCCCTTGTAACCATTGAAAATTATTTTGTACTATTTAGTCATATGCTTATGTTTGCTTTGATATGTCACCATAACGTAATAGTTCTACCCTTATCGGGTTGGGGTGTTACAAAAGGTATCAAGCAACAATATAGCAATGCTAGGACTCCACAACAGAATGGAGTTTCTGAAAGAATGAACAGGACCCTGATTGAGGCAGCTAGAACTATGTTAGCAGACTCACTTTTACCCACAACCTTTTGGGCTGAAGCAGTAAGCACTGCTTGCTACATATTCAATAGGGTTAGAGTGACCAAGCCTCATAATAAAACACCTTATGAGCTTATTTTTAGCCATAAACCAGTTATTAGCTATATAAGGCCTTTTGGGTGCCATGTTACCATTCTTGATACTCTGAGTGTGCTTGGCAAATTTGAAGGAAAGTCTGATGAGGGGTTTCTAGTTGGGTATTCACTGAATAGTAAGGCCTTTAGGGTATACAATTTAGTGACCAAGAGGGTAGAAGAGAATCTTCATGTTAATTTTCTTGAGGAAAAACCCAATGTGAAGGGACTAGGTCATAGGTGGATGTTTGACATTGATTATTTAACTGATTCTATGAACTATATTCCTATCTCCAAGGAGAATCAAGCTAACCCTGATGCAGGTTCCATAGAAGTAACTAACAATGCAGGTACTCAAGTTATTTCTGATGCAAGCACTGACAAAGAGATTGAGGAGTTTATTGTGATTCCTTCCACAGAAGTCAAACATGTTGCAGTTAATGAAGGAACAAAGAACTCTTCTCCAAAGAAGAAGGAGACTGTGAACAAGCCTCAAGCACAGGAAAAAGGGGTTTCTCCTACTAAAGTTTCAGAAGATGTTCTATCTTTCAGGGATGAATTGAATGCTTTGTCTGACAAGCATCTGGGCAAGAAGGCTACCAGCACTAACTCAGTTAATTCTGATAGTGTCTCAGTTAAATCTGGTAGTGTTTCCGTTAAATCTGGTGGTGTTGCAGTTAATTCTGCTATACCAGACTCTACTCCAAATGATGATTTTGATGATTCTGATATGCCTGAGCTTGAAATCTTTGAAAATCCAAGTGAAGGGATATTTGAAGAAGCTTCTTATGATGCTGAAGGAGTGGTTACTGATTTCAACAACTTACCCACAGAAGTGGATGTAAGTCCAACTCCTACACTTAGGATTCACAAAGTTCACCCAAAAAGTCAAATACTTGGTGATCCTAAGTCAGCAGTTCAAACCAGAAGTAAAGTGCAAAAGCAACCTGAAGTTCATGCACTTTTTAGTTTTATCAAGAAGCAGCAAAGGAACAACCATAAAGATCAACAACATTGCTTGTTTGCTTGTTTCCTTTCTCAAAAGGAACCCACCAACGTCTCTGAAGCATTAGAAGATGAGAGTTGGGTGGAAGCAATGCAGGAAGAGTTGTTGCAATTTGAGTTGCAAAAAGTCTGGGTTCTGGTAGATCTACCACATGGGGCAAAGATTATTGGCACAAAGTAGGTCTTCAGAAACAAAAAGAATGAAAGAGGAGTAGTGGTCAGAAATAAGGCTAGATTGGTTGCCCAGGGATATAAACAAGAGGAGGGGATGGACTATGATGAGGTGTTTGCAACTGTGGCTAGAATTGAGGCTATCAGGTTATTTTTGGCCTTTGCATCATATATGGGCTTCATAGTTTATCAGATGGATGTCAAGAGTGCTTTTCTCTATGGCACTATTGAGGAAGAGGTATATGTTCATCAACCTCCTGGTTTTGTTGATCCAGCTAATCCCAAGAAAGTTTATAAAGTTATCAAAGCTTTGTTTGGTTTACATCAAGCTCCCAGAGCTTGGTATGCTACCCTCTCCAACTTCCTTGAGGAGCATGGGTACAAGAGGGGTGTGATAGACAAGACTTTGTTCATTAAAAGGAATAAGAAAGATATCATTCTAGTCCAAGTTTATGTAGATGATATCATTTTTGGTTCTACAAAAAGGTCTTGGTGTGAAGAGTTTGAGGCACTGATGAAAGGGAAATTTCAGATGAGTTCAATGGGAGAGCTCACATTCTTTCTTGGACTGCAAGTGAAGCAACAGGAGGATGGACTTTTCATTTCTCAAGATAAGTATGTTGCTGAGATGTTGAAGAAGTTTGATTTTTCAAATGTGAAGACTGTAGTCACTCCCATGGAGAACAAGGTGCCATTGACAAAAGATGAAGATGCTGCTGATGTGGATGTGCATCATTACAGATCAATGATAGGTTCTCTAATGTATCTAACTGCCTCTAGGCCTGATATTATGTATGCTGTGTGCGCTTGTTCTCATTTTCAGGTTACTCCCAAGACTTCACATCTTCATGCTATGAAGAGGATATTTAGGTATCTAAAGGGCAAACCCAATTTGGGCCTTTGGTATTCTAGAGAATCATCTTTTGACCTGGAAGCCTATTCAGATAGTGATTATGCTGGAGCAAGTCTTAATAGGAAATCCACAACTGGAGGTTGCCAATTTCTTGGAAGAAGATTGATCTCTTGGCAATGCAAGAAGCAGACCATTGTGGCTACATCAACAACTGAAGCTGAATATGTAGCAGCTGCCAATTGCTGTGGACAAATCCTGTGGATTCAAAATCAGATGCTGGATTATGGTTTGAACTTTATGAACACTATAATTCACATAGATAATGAAAGCACTATCTGTATAGTTAAGAACCCTGTGTATCACTCTAAGACTAAACATATAGAAATAAGGCATCACTTCATAAGGGATTGCTTTGAAAAGAAACTAATTAGAGTGGAAAAGATACACACAGACTTTAATGTAGCAGACCTATTAACCAAAGCTTTTGATGGACCTAGGTTTAATTACTTAGTGGTTAATATTGGAATGGTGAACCCATAGCTACATTTAAGGGGAGGTTCTATTTAAGGGGAGGTAAAATGTATAGTTTATAAATTAGAACCAGTACTTAGAAGTTTTAAATCTGGTATCTTTAAAATTAGTCCTGGTAGTTAGTGTTTTTGATTTTAGTTGCAAAAACATATGTTTGTGTATTTTTCTTGGTTTTGGATCTAATTTTTCCAGGAAAAGAACGGATTGGTGGTACTAAGAAGCCTTGCTAATGATTTCTAGGTTTGTTTGTCTGATATTTTGGTTAAGTCTGGTGAGTCAGTGGTTAAGTCTGGTTGACCATTTTTAAGTCTGGTAGTGCAAAACATGATAAATTTTATTACCGTTAGGTCTGGTCAGTCATAAAATGATTTCTCATATAATAAAATGCCGTTATTCATTTTCAGAAAAAAAGGGGTATATAAGGATACAATTTGATCTATTTTTCACTTTTATCTGATATTTACTTCCAATTTTAAAGAAATCATTATTTTCGGCCAAAGATACTCTGTTTTCACTACAAATCCTCAAAACCCAACTTTGTTCTCAACCAGCAATTAATCATTATCTCATCTATGGCTTCACTAAAGTTTGTTGACAAGCACAATCAAGTTGGCTTCTTGAAGAAACCAGATAAAAGCGAAGGTTTCGAACAAATAGTCAACTTCTTGAAAGGTTCTAACCTTAAGTACGCTTTAATTCATAATCCTACTGTGTATGCATCTCTTGTTAAGCAATTTTGGGGGTCTGTTACCTCTGAAACCCTTGCTAATGGTACACCACAGTTAAGGGCAACCATTGACACACAAGACTTCACCATTACTGAAGCCTCCATTCGAAGTAATCTTCAATTGGATGATGCCTCAGGAGACTATATTTTGACCAATAGTGACCTTTTGGAAGGAATGGCAAATATTGGCTACCCCACTGATGGTACCTTTACCTTTTGGAAAAGCAATTTTACACCTCAGTGGAAATTTTTGATCTATCACATTGCTTCTGCCATGATCTGTCTTTCACTTGGTAAAACTTTCAATTTTTCTAAACTAATATTTGATGGAATGGTGGGTAATGTGAAAAGTATATACAAGTTTTTGATGTACCCTCGTTTTTTATAAATGGTTTTGAATATTGAAACTAAAAGTAAAATCCCTTATTTAGCTGTGTCATTCAATGATAGAATTTTTGCCAATATGTCAAGGGGATTTACAGGGGTTCATAAACCTTTGTTGGTTGCTATGTTGTTTACTAATCTTGCTGCAGGAACATCAGCTACATATGAGGGTCAATCTTCCTCAGCTCATAGAGCAGGAGATTTTACTCAACTGATACCTCAACTCATTAATAGAATAGCTGTTTTGGAGAAAGATCTGGAATGGACCAAAAAGAAGGTTCAGAGGCTGGAACAAGTTATGCAGGAACATGGAATCATTTTTTCTGATTCTTAAGGTAACTAGGGAGAAAAGTCTTCTAAACTTGGGGAAAATTTGGACCAAGAAACAGAAACAGCCTTTCAGACATCCGGTAAAAGCAATTCTTCTGAGGGAATAACCATTCGTTCTCAAGAACTGGAAGAAGCTGAATTAATTCTAA
This sequence comes from Artemisia tridentata subsp. tridentata, assembly GCA_021014915.2. Classification (NCBI taxonomy): domain Eukaryota; kingdom Viridiplantae; phylum Streptophyta; class Magnoliopsida; order Asterales; family Asteraceae; genus Artemisia; species Artemisia tridentata. Next base: position 269,872,039 of record CP139501.1, on the reverse strand, counting down.
ATCTTAGTCAAAGTCAAATAAAGAAGTCACTATTGACTGAAGAAGTTAAATCTATTGGTGTTTGATTTGGTATTTTTGTAGTATATTATTTTCCAAAGGAAAAGGCAACGTATGCGTTTTCCCCGGGTCGTGTCCCAACGAAGGTCGAATATCGAGTTGTCGTGACGATGTCGAATACGTGTGGTGAATGTGTGCGAAAAAGTGGTGATTTGTGATTTTATACTACTAATAATGAAATATGAAATAAAAACAACTAATTATGCTAATAGTACAAGTAAACTAAGCATACGAATTTAAAAACGAAAATTTGAATTTAAAAACGTTACGCGACGAATTATAAAACGTAAATAAAAAGATTTTCTAAAATTTAAAACCTAAAAATATGAAAATAATTTTCCTATATTAAATCTGATAAAAGAAAATTTTTGGAAAAAGAAAAATATTTTTTTGACTTTTTAATAATTTTTTATGAATTAAAAACTAATTAAAACTATTTAAATGATTTAAAAATATTAAAACACTTTGGAAAAATCTGAAAATTTCTGAGTAATTTTAAAATTAAATTTCTAATTTAAGAAAAATAAATTCAGAAACTGATTAAACTCTAATAAGCAGAACAGTCCAAATAAGCACTTATGAATAAGCCAAAAATAAGCAATACAAGTCCAAAATTTATAAGAAGTACAGAGATCATGCACAGGACTATATTAAGCTCAGAACAATCAAAATATTTCAAATAAGCATAAGCTTTAAGCTGAAAAGCACTTAATCAGTTGTTATGGTGAAACAGAAAATAAAGCTAAACAGCCCACTTCACACCCAAATTAAGCAGTCTAATTAAGCAGAGAGATTAAGTCTTAAGGGGGCAAAAGTTGCATAGACCAGCTGAGAATGCAAAAATCACACAAGCCCTAAATCTAACACCTCAATTGAGCTTCAATTAAATCCTAGAAAATCTGCCAATTGCAAAATTTCTGAGTACTCAGGTCTGCACAGGTTTTGGTCCAACTTGCAGGCCTGAAAAAACACTTTAATAAGCTGTTTTCTAGTGATACCAGATTTTAAACTTCTATACTACAACCCAATATTATCTAACTTCCAAAAATTATCACCTAAGACGCTTCTAATAAGCTAGAAAAGAACCCGGATCAGCAGTGCAGACACACAAAGTCTGCACAAAATCCCACTGTGACAGCAGTCCCCTTTTTTTTCTTTGGCGCAAAATCAAGTGCAATACTACCAACTCTATTCCAGCTCTTGTGATCTAACTATGACACTTAAAAGCAACCTAGAAATCCAAAATATGACACTCAAAAGTTGCTGAAATGAAATTTAAACAAGCTTAGCTATCATCAAACAACTCTTAAAATATAAGCAGCTAAAGACCTAATGAAATTTACTCTAAACTGATGCCTATCTTAAACTTTCTAAAACTATACTACTTTAAACTCATTAAGAACAATAAAACAAGAGCAGCTAAGTAGACAGAAAATAATAAGCAGAAATCAAAAAGTAAACTAGATGTAATAATTCTCACAAGCTCTTCCTGCTGAAATGATCTCAGAATATAATCAACCAAAAACTACCCAGGCTTATGAAAGCCAATCTTATACCCAATATCCAGCTTACTTTATCATCAGCTTATCCCAGCTTTTCAAGAAGCTTTTCAGCAGCTTATATATTTTTTATTTATTTATTTTTTTTTTTTTAGAATGAAACTTCAGAATAAAAATTTAAACAAACTTAAATCCATAATCATTGAATCAAAAAGACCTCAAATAAATTTTCATTAATCAAATTAAAAAAATTACAAGACAATAAAAAAAACTGATACAAAATTAAATTCGATTTGAAATTTAAAAATTACAATTAAACAAGAAATTTAAATCATTAAAAAAATTACAAGCATCCTCGTTACAAAATTAAAATCGACTGAAAAATTTAGAATAACAATAAAACAATTAAAATTAAAACATATCTATCTAAAAAAAATACCAGCCTCCTCACAAGAGGAGAAATCCCTCTATTTATAGCACTCGGCCGATTCTTCTGGAGAGTCCACGCTGGCAATCCTCGTGTGTCCACAGCTATCATCACCCTTAGATCATGCCTTGGCCTCCAATCTTCATTTCCCACCGTTTGATCAGGATTGACGCGTGTTCGGTCCAATAGCCTGCTGCCATGTGTCATTCTCTCTGTCGGGGCCTTCTAGAAGATCCAATCATTGACATTAATACCCTTAATTGCCGTAAAAATTCGTACGGTAATTCTAGGGTTTTGGTGAATAGTGAAAATGGGGGAGAGGGGTGAAATAGGGTGCGGGGTATTTGTGAGAGAGATAAGTGTGTGTTATTAGTTTATTTTTTTTTGTTTGACCGAAGATATTTATCTTTTGACCGGGGTGAGGATGGGGTTGACCGGGTATTTTGATGGGCTCGGGTTTGGTGGTTGGGTTGTAAGAGTTAAGGTGGGCTGGGTATAAGATCGAGTGGGTTGGGCTTGGGTTTAGAGTAATATTGTTTTGTTAAATCCGGATGTTGCAAGTTTAAGGATTTAACAATCAAGGACCAAATATGTAAATCCTGAAAATCAAGGGACCGAATTGGCTAATATTCCAAAGTGATCTAAGGGTGATTTCTGACTTGTTGACCAAGTATGACTTTCCTGGTTCAACTCTGAGTCTATTCCGTATCCCGTGCTCGTTTCTTTGATTTTCTTGTCTTTTTGTCGGTTTTCACGATATCCATCCCTGCACATACAAAAACACAAAAACACACTATCTATTGGCATTATGGTCGGGTTTTTGGTCTTTTTGGGTCCGGTTTTGGTCAAGAAAAAGTATGTGTTAAAGCACATACCAAAATTCCCCCAATGTTGAAGGAGTAAAACCTGGTGATGCTTTCAAAAGAAAAAGTCAAAGAAAAGGGAAGCAAATTCTTCAGGAAACTTCTCAACCTAAGAGGACTAAGAGGCAACTCAGAGAAGAAGAAGCTAGTTTGGCTGAGATTGAAAGAATTCAAGCTGAAGAAGCAAACATAGCTGAAGTGCCTGAGAAGCAAATGAAAATGGCAAAGAAAGTTTTAAAGACACCATAACATAACTGGTCACAAGGAGCTTAAAGTGTTTGAAAGAATTTTCAAGTTGTTAAGTAGGATTATTGGAACTTCTTACTTGGTGAAGGTGCTTTGCACTGACACAACAAATGGTTCTCAGTCCACCATGTCTAATCCACATAAGGACTGGCTAATCCATGAGCAAACGACTCTGGTAAAGATTGCTCAAATCCGTTTATGGCTGACAATTTGCCAAAAATTATATGGTATTCAACTCACCATATCTGAGATAGTAAAGAGTTGGCTAGCCCACAAGAGTATGGCTTGTGGTAAAGGCTGTGGAAAACCATAATTGGTAATCAATTCACCAAGGTGAGGTACATTCTACCAAAGAATTGGCTAGTCCAAAAGCAAACGGATTTTGGTAAAGACAAAACAAATCCGTTGATAGCTGATGATTTGCTAAAAATCATATGGTTATCAATGTACCATGGTCTTACACACCAAAACATTGGCTACTCCAGTAGTGATGGCTATCTGGTAAAAAGACATCAAAATCCATTAATTTTCAATGATTCACCTCTCACAGGAGTTTACACACCTGGAAGTGATGAGAATAGCATGAAATTTAAAATGAATTGATGTACAAAAGGTCAATGTTGCTGCAAAGATTAGTTGCTGAAAAGATCAGATGGATTGCAGATCAGATGTTGCAAGTTTGTTAAAGACAAGGTTGCTGAGCAAAGATCAGATGTGATTTTTGAAGAGTTAGAGATAATTCCAAGTGTTCAATAGTCAATCCTCAGAAAGCTTATTCAGAAGGAACTTGAAGTTCATGGAGCATGAAGATCAAGTTAGGGGAGGATTGTTGGGAATTATCAAGAAAAGACTCAATATATGAAGAACAGACTTAAGTCTGCTGGTTACATGGTTAAGTCTGTTAGTTATATCTTAGTTAAGTCTTGTAATAGTTAAGTCTGCCAGTTCAGTATTAAGTCTGTTAGACAGTATTAACATAGTTAAGTCTGGTAGACAGATTTGTTAAGTCTGTTTATTAGCAAAGTTAGTTAGCTATAAGTTAGGAAAGGATATGTATGAATATAGTTATCTTAATAGAAGATACGTATATCTTTATACACGTTTTGTATCTAGGGTTTCCTTGGTGTATAAAAGGAACCCTATGGCTTAATAGTTTGTACGAGTGCCATAGTAATATTATTGTGCAAGATAGTACAATATTGTTATTGAAAGTTAGTAATACGAAGTTAGTTATTGATATTGTGTTCTTCATTGTTTGTTGTTAAGATTACACATTAGCAATAAACAAAGTGTTAGAGTTTCTTACTTAGATTGATTTGGATTTATTCAAGTCGTCTAACAAGTAACAAGGCTACTTGGATCCATAAACCTTGGACCTACAAGTGGTATCAGAGCCTGTAGTGAGACTCTAAATTTGAAGAAATACAAAACCACAAACCCAAATTCACTCACATAAAACCCTGCATAATGTCTGCTAAAGGTGATGATTTCTCAAATCATACCAGTGAGGATGAGCAATCAAACCATGAAGATGAAAACCCTGAAACTAGCACATCTAAACCACAACAAACCTTCTCTGCAACAACAACCATATCCAACATAAAATTTCCAATCCTAAAGAAAGAAGAATATGACATCTGGGCCATGGAGATGGAACACTACCTGGAGTATATTGACAATAAGGTCTGGAAGGTCATTCAGAATGGAAATTCGAAGAAAAGGATTCAGGTTGGTAAAGATGGATCGGTTAAGGTGCTACCAGCAGTATCTACTGAAGAGATACGAGCTGATGAAAAGGAGAGAAAGGCCAAAAATATCCTGTTGATGGCAATTCCTACGGATTACAAGAGAAGGTTTCATGGCATGACTGATGCCAAGGAAATTTGGGAGGCTATTAGAAAAAGATTTGGGGGGAATGCTAACTCCAAGAAGATGAAGAAAGCTGTTCTTAAACAGCAGTTTGAAGCTTTTAGAGTATCCAGTTCAGAGGGATTGGAAAAAGGTTATGATAGGTTTCAACAACTTCTTTCACAACTGGAGGTTCATGGTGCTACAGTACCTGAGGAGGATGCCAACCACAAGTTTCTCAAATCCTTACCAACTGAATGGTCAAGTGTAACAATGACCATGAGGATGAAGGAGGAAATTGACACCATGTCAATGGATGACCTGTAACACCCCAACCCGGCAAGGGTAAAAGTATCACATTAATGGCTTCATATCAGATCAAACAAAGCATACATTCAAAAGCAATACAAAGATTCTCAAAGGTTACAAATGAAATATTGAATACACAAGGATACAAAGGAAACAAAGGCTAAATACTAAGTCTGCAAGTGCAATTCTTCTAATAACTTCTACTTCGAAATAACTATCAAGGTCTTCTAAGTCCAAAAGTCTCTTCACTCTTACCCAGCTTCCAACTAAAACCTGTCGCGGGAAAAGAAACGCGGCTGAGCTTAAAAAGCCCAGTGAACAGATATATAATAAACGAAAACGAAAGTAAACGGAAATAAACAGATGTAGCATAATGAATGAGATATAAATAAGATACAAGAGTAAAGGTTTAGGACAGTCATCCACCACGAGCCCAAACAAATCAAATCATATCATATCGTAACCATAATCTTCAAATCATATAGAGGGGAGACCTCTCAGATAATCAGATAATATGAGGGGTGTCCTCATTCTTCAAATGGAGTAGCTAGCTCCCAAATTTTGTGAAAGACGTGGATTGCACCCATCATCAGTCACCAAATCAAATCATATCATATCATATACAAAGCAAATCTAGGATGCATCCATACGCCCCCCGAACATATCATATTGGCCATATCAAATCATATCATATTGAGCTCATATCAAATCAAAATGGGGACGGTGTGGTTAATCACTCTGACCACACAAGAGTCATGCCATTGGTGCATCAATGACACGGCCATGTTACCTTCATGGCTAGGAAACATATTTGGCTCGTAGTATCAAACTGGGGTCAGAGGTTAAAGGGTCATATCAAAACAAAGGTTCATATAGTCATAATCATAGTCCAAATGTCAAGGTTCATATCACAGGATTCATATCAAAAGGTTCATATGCCAAAGGTTCAAATGTCAAAGGTTCATAGCAAAGGTCAAGGTCAAATCAAATTCAGTGTTCAAGAGACTGAAGGCACCTTATTAAAAAGGGCAGAATATCTGTACCTTATACCGCAAGTGCAAACATATCTATAAAGATCGGAAACAACTCCATCTTCAGCGAATCTACACGAATTTATGATCGTCTGGTTAATAAGTTATTTTTCAAATCGGATTACTCATTTTAGTCGGCTTTTCATTTTTAGTAACTTTCCATATTTAGTAAGTTTCCCCATTTAATGACTTTTAGGGTTGAAGATGCCAAATTAATAACTTTTGGACTTAATATGAATATTACTATAGTTTAGGGCTCAAGATGCTAACTCTTAATAATTTAGGGTTTAGAATGTCAATTTATTAAAGTTTAGGGTCAAAAAGTGAATTATCAAAATTAAATATTAAAATGTCAAATAAAATTATTTTAAAGTTTATGCTATAATTTTATATTTTTAGACCTCTTCGTTCATTATTTTTAGACCACGACGACCCAAAATATGTCATTATCACATACACGACTCATCGTTTTAAACTCATTTAAGACTTACACATTGACATACGAATGCACCCTATTTTACTCTTACACATCCTGACGAAACCACACCCATGCTCACATAAAATCACTAACTTTTATACAAATTATTGGGTAGTAGGAATACCAAATCGTCACTCTTTCTCCAACGACACACACCAACCCACGTATTTTCTTCATATCTTATACTTCATATGATATGTATTATGTATACACACCACCCTTCACATTTATTTACTATCAAGCATGCATACAATAACACCACAGACCCTATATGAAAACCCAGACCAGACCTTCGTTTTCCCACACAACTCGACCTCTTTTGCCCCTTTCTTTGCCCATTTACACGACCCAAACCAACCATGAAAACCATCTTTTCGACCCAAATCTTTTGTCCATCCATTCGACCCTTTCGAACAGACCCATTTACATACAATAACTCACGCATGCAACCCCATCATTAACAGCCCAAAACTCATTTTGTATCGACCCCATGCATACAACCATACATTTCCTTTCATTCGACCCATAATAAACGACACAACATTATAAAGACCTTAACCACATAAATATGCATGCTTCACTTTCCTTTTACTTAGGTTGTATTTCAGGTTGTAGATCGAATAATGACACACCATATTAGAGTCTTAAAACGCTAGATCATACACGTATAACACAAGCAGATTTTTAAAGACCCAAGACAGAAACAATTGTCGACTTAACATATTCAGTTTCACGATTCATGTGACGTCCATTTAATACGTATACTTATCATTTCATGTGGCGTTTATATATATGTTATTCGTATATTGATTTAAACGAAACAATTACTTATTATATAGACCAGCTCATGATCGTAGATTACACATATTTCGAATGATCCCAGAACAGAAATAGAGATCGATACATGTATGCTTCATAGTATATTCGTAACATGTGTATGTCGAATGGAAAAATAACAATGAAGGATGATGAAAGCACCTGGGTCAAATGATAGGTCGAACGAAGAACACAAAGAATCTAAACCAAAACCTATCGAACCCAAAGTCACACGATCACTCCAAGCAACTAACCCCAAAGATCACCCACCTTGGAACACCATGAAACGATCACTCACCAAAGTAGTTCACCAGGAACCGATCACCTATAAGCCACCACCTTCGCACCTTTTTATCTTGGGGAGAAAACAAAACTGTTGTCACTTGTTTTTGTTATTTTTGTCTCGGTTAGAGAGAGATGTTATGTGAATGATATACGACCCAAATGAGCGTGTGAAGTATTATGGAATGTCGTGTGCTTTAATGGTGATTGAGATGTAATTTAGGGTGTGATTGGAAGGCAATAATGTTGCTAATTTGATGATGTGATGCCCTAAAATTATGAGAGATTGATTGCTGATCGATTCGTGATTTTAGGGATCATGTTTTTGACTTTTTTGTAACAGAATACTAGTAAAGTGATATATGCATGTGCATGAAGATCAAGTCTTCATATAATTCAACCATCCTCACACGTAGTAAACATGCACCATTTAAATATTAGTTGTTTACAAATTCAATTTGTTTAACTCATGTAGTCTAATTTAGTATTATTTAACTTTTAGGAAGTCCAACTAGTTTATTAATTGTCATATGAATTGGTCAATTTAGTGGTGTAAACATGTTTATTAATAAAATGTGTAAGATTTTCTTTTGTCAATGAAAGTTAGGGTCGTTCAGTATAGCATGGAGTTTAGAAAGAATTTATATTAATTTGTAATTTAGCTTTAGGATTATTTCATTAATTCGTGTAATACATAGTTTAATGTCATATTATTATTTAGCTTACTTAGGATAAAATTCAAAATGGTACATAGAATGACGCTTAAAACTTAGGGTTTTACATGAGCCTCCTAACGTCCTGTACAACAATTTTAGGATTTTTGAACAGGACATCCAAGTAAACCCAAAAGCACCTTCAAGTTCTAATAATGTTGCCTTCATTTCTCAAAGCAAGGGCAGCACTAACAAGGATAAGTCTGGCAGTGTTAATTCTGGTGGTTTTGCAACTTCTTCAAGCAACAGAGTTGCTCCAGCAGGCTTTGCAGATGAAGTTGTTTATTCATTTTTTGCTAATCAACCAGAAGAAAAGGACTTTATCAGTGAAGATCTGGATCAAATTAATGATCTTGAGGTTGAAGAGATGGATATCAAATAGCAAATTGCCAAGATTGCTCTCCGGGTCAAGAAGTTTTAAAGGCTGACTGGAAGGAACATTAGGTTTGATAGGAAGACACCAGTGGGGTACAATATGAAGACAGTTGAGTGCTAAAATTGTCACAAACATGGTCACTTTGCTAGGGATTGCAAGGTGAAGATGAATACTGAAGGGTACAGGAAGAAGGGTTCTGACTCTCAAGATGATGACAAGCCAGAGAAGAGTGAAATGAGCATGCTGACACTGGAAGCTGGGTCTGTGAACTGGAATGAGCACACACAAGTGGAAGAAGTGCCCAACAATGCACTGATGGCTATTGGTACTAGTAATGAGGTATCATTATGCTCCAAATTATGCATTGATTCTTATAATCATCTTAAAGCTTTATGTGATGAACAATTAAAAGAGATAGGTGATCAGGAAATAAAAATTCTTGCATATACTAAAGCTGTCAAAACTTTTGAAGCACAAATAGTTACCTTTCAGAAACAACATGCTGATTTAAATGAAAAACTCTTCTTTCAGGCCAATAAAATATATGAACAAGATGAAAAACTTAAAAGATATAGAAGAATTGGTAAGAAAGCACAAAAAGAAAGAGATGAATTGCAAAAATGTGTAGACAAATGGAATAAGTCTAATGTAAACCTGTTTAGACTAGTAGATGCTCAAGTAAGCTCATCTACTAAAATAGGCTTAGGTTATGTGACAAAATCAGAAAGTGAGATTCTATGCTATGAGGAAGAAATGGAGAGATCTGTTTTTAAATGTAAAGATGATGATTTTGTTGGTAAACCTAGATACAATAGGTTCAAAAACACTAATGATTTTAAAGGGGTGCCACCTCCATTAAGTGGAGATTACACACCTCTACAAAAGGAACACCTTGATGACTCTTTGTTTGTATATGGTAAACATGGTCCTCAATATCCTGAAAAAGTCAACTCAGATGACAAATCAAGTGAATATTCTACTTGTGAAACTAATGACAGTGAAGGATCCACTAGAGATGTCTCTGAGAAGTCTGAATAAGAATCAGAGGGTGAACCCAAAGCTGTTTTTGAGTCAAAAGCTAGTAAACCAGTTGTGACTAAACCCAAACCTGACACAGATAAACCTAGTTGTGATACTCACATAAAATCTCCTAGGGAGTCTGTCAAAAGTCAAGAGTCACCAAAATTAGATAGAATGAGAAGTAAGAACAGGAATAACTACACCTTTGGTCCTAAGAGGTGTTTTGTTTGTGGAAGTCTAAATCATTTGATTAGAGATTGTGACTTTCATGAGAAAAAGATGCTAAAAGAAGCTGAACTTAAGAAAAAGAGTTTTAATCCTGGTCATGTTAATACTAGACCAGTTTAGAATAATGCTAACAGGATTAATAATGCTAATCAGTTTGTTTCTAGACCAGCATAAATGAATACTGTTAGACCTCAAGTTAATTCTGTTAGGTCACAAGTTAATTCTGGTAGAACAAATTTTAATTCTGGCAGGTCAAATTTTAATTATGTTAGGCCAAATGTTCATTCTGTGAGACCAAATGTTAATTCTGGGTGGTTTAATCAATTTAGACCCAGACAACCAGTAAATAGCCCACAGGTGAACTCAAATACTCAAAGAAATACTTTTTATAAATATCATTCACCTATGAGAAGGCCCATTGATAAAACTACAACACAAGTTTCAAAGCAAAATGCTGTAAGGGAAAAGGGGGGGTCTGCTGTTAAGGCCCCAGCATGTTGGTCTTAGGATCCATTTAAGAGTACACTTACCTATGAATCCAAGAACAACAGTGGATCAAGTTCATACAAGACTTATAAATATGTTGATCCACAGGGCAGACCTAAGCCTACAGAGGCTTGGGTCCTTAAGAGAAACTAATTTGCTTTTCTTATGTGCAGGATCATCCACTCAAGAGCATGGGAGATAGAGGAATATTTGATAGTGGGTGTTCTGGGCACATGTCTGGTAACAAGGATCATCTGAAGGATTTTCAAGAATTCAAAGGAGGTTCTGTTACCTTTGGAGGTAGCAAGGGGCAAATTACTGGTAAAGGAAAGATTGTTGTAGGCAATTTAGAATTTGACAATGTATCTTTTGTATAAGAACTAGGGCAGTTTAACCTTTTCTCCATATCATAAATATGTGATAAGCAGCATAAGGTGCTTTTTACCGATTTTGAATGTCTTGTGGTGACTTCTGACTTTAAAATGCGTGATGAAAATCAGATCCTTCTCAAAGTCCTAAGACAATACAACATGTACAGCTTTGATATGAAGCAACCTGAACCTGCCATAAGTTTTGCCTGTTTAGTTGCAAAAGCCACATTGGATGAATCTAAATTGTGGCATAAGAGGTTAGGTCATGTGAATTTTAAGAACATAAATAAGCTTGTGAAGAATAACCTTGTAAGAGGTTTGCCTTCCAAAGTTTTTAGGAATGACCATACATGTGTAGCTTGTAATAAGGGCAAACAGCATAGAGCTTCTTGTAAGGCTAAGTTAGATAGGTTTGTTACTGAGCCCTTACATACCTTGCATATGGATCTGTTTGGCCCTACATCTGTACATAGTATTAATCATGCTAGCTATTGCCTTGTCATAACTGATGATTGCACTAGATTTTGTTGGGTGTTCTTTATGTCTAGGAAAGATGAAACTACTTCATTAATTCAAACTTTCATTAGGCAGATAGAAAACCAACTTAACAAAAAGGTTAAGATCCTTAGAACTGACAATGGCACAGAATTTAAGAATAGGAGCATGATTGAGTTTTGTGGTGATAAAGGTATCAAGCAACAATATAGCAATGCGAGGACTCCACAACAGAATAGAGTTGCTGAATGAATGAATAGGACCCTGATTGAGGCAGCTAGAACTATGTTAGCAGACTCACTTTTACCCATAACCTTTTGGGCTGAAGCAGTAAGCACTGCTTGCTACATATTCAATAGGGTTAGAGTGACCAAGCCTCAGAATAAAACACCTTATGAGCTTATTTTTGGCCATAAACCATTTATTAGCTATATAAGGCCTTTTGGGTGCCATGTTACCATTCTTGATACTCTGAGTGTGCTTGGAAATTTGAAGGAAAGTCTGATGATGGGTTTCTAGTTGGGTATTCACTGAATAGTAAGGCCTTTAGGGTATACAATTTAGTGACCAAGAGGGTAGAAGAGAATCTTCATGTTTATTTTCTTGAGGAAAAACCCAATGTGAAGGGACTAGGTCATAGGTGGATGTTTGACATTGATTATTTAATTGATTCTATGAACTATATTCCTATCTCCAAGGAGAATCAAGCTAACCCTGATGCAGGTTCCATAGAAGTAACTAACAATGCAGGTACTCAAGTTATTTCTGATGCAAGCACTGACAAAGAGATTGAGGAGCTTATTGTGATTCCTTCCACAGAAGTCAAACATGTTGCAGTTAATGAAGGAAAAAATAACTCTTCTTCAAAGAAGAAGGAGACTGTGAACAAGCCTCAAGCACAGGAAAAAGGGTTTTCTCCTACTAAAGTTTCAGAAGATGTTCTATCTTTCAGGGATGAATTGAATGCTTTGTCTGACAAGCATCTGGGCAAGAAGGCTACCAGCACTAACTCAGTTAATTCTGGTAGTGTCTCAGTTAAATCTGGTAGTGTTTCCGTTAAATCTGGTGGTGTTGCAGTTAATTCTGCTATACCAGACTCTACTCCAAATGATGATTTTGATGATTCTGATATGCCTGATATTGAAATCTTTGAAAATCCAAGTGAAGGGATATTTGAAGAAGCTTCTTATGATGCTGAAGGAGTGGTTACTGATTTCAACAACTTACCCACAGAAGTGGATGTAAGTCCAACTCCTACACTTAGGATTCACAAAGTTCACCCAAAAAGTCAAATACTTGGTGATCCTAAGTCAGCAGTTCAAACCAGAAGTAAAGTGCAAAAGCAACCTGAAGTTCATGTACTTTTTAGTTTTATCAAGAAGCAGCAAAGGAACAACCATAAAGATCAACAACATTGCTTGTTTGCTTGTTTCCTTTCTCAAAAGGAACCACCAACGTCTCTGAAGCATTAGAAGATGAGAGTTGGGTGGAAGCAATGCAGGAAGAGTTGTTGCAATTTGAGTTGCAAAAAGTCTGGGTTCTGGTAGATCTACCACATGGGGCAAAGATTATTGGCACAAAGTGGGTCTTCAGAAACAAAAAGGATGAAAGAGGAGTAGTGGTCAGAAACAAGGCTAGATTGGTTGCCCAGGGATATAAACAAGAGGAGGGGATAGACTATGATGAGGTGTTTGCACCTGTGGCTAGAATTAAGGCTATCAGGTTATTTTTGGCCTTTGCATCTGTTGGGATTTAAGATGCTACTGCTATTGGATGATAATGCTGCTCTTGGTGCTGATGAGAAAATACTCTAAGTGTTCATTCTACTGCTAGGTATATTTATTCTACTGCTAGTGTATCCATACTGCTGCTGGACATATTGTGAGAAGAGGTGAAATAATGCTAAGTATAGAATACTACTGCTAGTGTATTTATACTACTGCTAGTGTTAATCATACTGCTGCTGCAAGGATACTACTGCTGGTGCAAACATACTACTGCTGGAGAATATTATACTGCTGCTTATGAGATAAACATGTATAGAATGTTAAGATAAATTTAGAAAAGATACGTTTAGATTTATCTTGTATAGGAAGTCATTGTAAACCCTAGGACTCCTTAGTCTATAAAAGGAGGTCCTAGGGCATATAGTTACATACGTGAGTCTACACATAAGTCTATACGAATACATACAAAGTTTAGAGAGTCGTATTGATTGCTTCAAGGTTTTTGTAAACCCTAGTGATATTCAGATCACTCGTATTAATATATTGAAGCTTATTGTTTTGTTTCATCATATACTGTTTCATACACATCACATCGCATATCTTCTAAGTATTGATTAGTAAATTCCGCGTGCTAATTAGTATATACTCAAAGTATAAATCAAACACAAGGCGTGTGTTTAGATCCTCTCAAGTGGTATCAGAGCCAGGCTCTTATACTTTGAATTAGAAGATCCAAAGAAGACGGTAAATTCACTTTTACTAATGGAGACAGAAAACAGTCAGTCCAACATTGCTGCAAGGCTTCCAAAGCTTAAACTCAATGAGTATGAGTTATGGAGACTAAAGATAGAGCAGTACTTTCTTGTTCAAGATTTTGCTCTCTGGGAAATCATTATGTGTGGTGATTCTTACACACCTGGATTTACTACAGAACAAATTGATGGAAAGCCTGTTCAAAAACAGAATACTGGTCCTGTTACCAATGATGAAAGAATTCAGAAAAAGAATGATTTGAAGGCTAGAAGTTTGCTGTTGATGACTCTTCCAGATGATCAAATGCTTGCTTTTAGCAAGTATAAAAATGCAAAGTCCTTGTTTGATGAGATCTGTGCAGTGTTTGGTGGCAATGAAGTTACCAAGAAGACACAGAAAACATTGCTGAAACAAAGTTTTGAGAACTTTACCTCATCCAGTAATGAGACACTTGATCATATGTTTACAAGGTTGCAGAAGATTGTTACACAGTTGACTGTCCTAGGTGTTGAGGTAGATAAGGAAGATCTCAACATGAAGTTTCTAAGAAGTCTACCTGTAGAATTCAACACACATGTTATTGTGTGGATGAATAAACCAGAAGTAGAAACAATGAAGCTCAATGATCTTTACAACAACTTTAAAATTGTTGAACAGAGATTAAAGAAGACTGGAACTTTAAGCACTAATTCTGGGAATATGGCTCTTTTGTCATCTTCTCACAATAGCCAGTCAGAGGAGGTTGATGATGATTGTGCTGTTTCTACTGCAAGCTTTAGAGTTTCTACTGCTAGTCATGGTGTTCCTGCTGCTAGCTCACAAAAGAATATTGCTGGTCTTGGAGACTCTACATTCTATGCTTTTATAACTATTCAGGCTAGTGGTTCTCCTTTGACTCATGAAGACCTTGAGAAGGTGGATGATGATGATATGGAGGAGATGGATATCAAATGGCAGGTTGCTCTTCTTAGCATGAGGGCTAAGAAGTTTTGGCAAAGAACTGGAAAACAAATTACCATCAATGGTAATGAGACTGCTGGATTTGATAAGAAAAAGGTAGAGTGTTTCAATTGTCACAAGTTGGGACACTTTGCAAGGGAGTGTAGGATGCCAAGGAAGCAGGACAATAGAAGCTCTTGGTACAAACAGGACAGAAAGAAGGAGCTAACTGTGGAAGAGCCAAAGGCTATGCTGACTATTGATGGTGTTAGCTATGATTGGAGCTTCATGGCTGATGAAGAGGAAGCACCCACAGAGACTGCAATGGTGGCAACTGAGTTTGCTTTGATGGCTTTCTCAGACACAGAGGTACAATCTATTGACAGTTGTTCTAAATCATGTAATGCTTTAAAAGAACTAGAGAAACTTAGAAAACTGTTTGATAGTGAAAGGATAGAATTAGATAATGTCAAGTTTAATCTATTAAATCATAAGAGAGGCATATCAGTTTTAGAAAAACAACTTGAACATTATAGGGCTAATGAGTCTAAATATAATGATGACATAGCTGTACTAAAAAGAGATTTAGACTATAAGATTACTGTTAATGAGGCCCTTAGAGCAGAAATAGAAAGACTTAAAAAGATTAATGAAAATGTTCAAATCTCTGTTGATACATTAGCTTATCAGTCTGAAGAAGTCAATAAAATTTGGCAAGCTCAAGTAGTCAACAAGGTTAAGTCTGGTGTAGGATATCACTCTGTTCCTCCACCTTTCAGAGGTGTTCCCTCACCTCCAGGCATTGACCTAGCACACACTGGATTAGATGAATTTCAAGAACCTGAATTTAAGTATGGTCCTAAATCTGTTGAGATTCCTAAGTTAGAAGAAGTGTTTAAGAGTGCTAGTGATTCTTCTATAATTGATGAAAATGTGTCTGAGAATATGTGTAATGTAGAAACCACTGTTCCTAATGTGGTTAAGGAAGTAGTTAAAGAGAAAGCTGTGGTCACACCTAGAAAGCAAGTTAATCAAACTAGGCCAACAGTAAAGTATGCTGAGATGTATAGAAATAGGTCACCAGCTCCTAGGGGTAACCAAAGGAACTGGAACAACTTGAAATCTCACCAACTTGGAAGTGACTTTGTGATGAAAAATAAAGCATGTCATATCTGTGGAAGTTTTGACCATTTGCATGCTAATTGTGACTACCATCAGGGAAGGAGGATGGTTTTTGGGAAAACTAGGGTAAATGATAACTATTCTGTTAAAAGCAACATGTTTTCCAAAACAGTTCTATTAAAGTCTGGCAACACACTTTCTACTGCTAGACCAAATAAGACTGTTTTCCTAATCAACCTGTTACAAGTGCAAAATCAATGACATCTTTTGTTAAATCAGCACAAACAGGCAAAAGGTCCCTTTATGAGATAAGATTAGTTTACAAACAAAAATGGGTACCTAAAGTTAAAACAACTGAGTCTGCAGTTTCTACTGCTAGGCCAAATGTTAACACTGCTAGGTTTGTAAACACAAAAAGGGCAAACATGGGAGATGCTGTGAAGGCCTCAGCACATTGGGAATGGAGACCTATCAAACCCAATGGTGCATCAATGATCTTTAACAAATACACTTATATTGATGCACGAGGCAGATCCAAGTCAGTAATGGCTTGGGTCCCCAAAAGGAACTAATTCCTTTATTTTGTGTGCAGGAACATTCAGGTACTAAGAAAGAAGATCAAGGATACTCATATAGTGGATGTTTCAGGCACATGACTGGCAACATGTCATATCTTTCAGACTTTACACCTCTGGATGGTCAACATGTTAGCTTTGAAGGAGGTGTTGGAGGTAAAATTTCTGGTAAAGGTACAATTAAAACTGGAAATTTGGATTTTGAAGATGTGTACTTTGTAAAAGAACTTAAGTATAATCTCTTTAGTGTCTCACAGATGTGTGACAAGAAGAACAAAGTTCTTTTTACTGATACTGAATGCCTTGTCCTTTCTAAAGATTTTAAGTTACCTGATGAAAGTCAAGTATTGCTTAAAATTCCTAGAAAAGGCAATTTATACAGTATTGATATGAAGAACATTGTTCCTAAAGAGAATCTTACTTGTTTGATTGCAAAAGCCACATTAGATGAGTCCATGCTTTGGCATAGAAGACTTGGTCATATTAATTTTAAAACCATTAATAAGATTGTAAAAGATGGTTTGGTAAGAGGTTTACCTCAGAAAAGATTTGAAAATGATCAAACCTGTGTTGCCTGTCTTAAAGGTAAGCAACACAGAGCTTCTTGTAAGCCCAAGACCCTTAACTCTATTACTCACCCATTATATATGCTACATATGGACTTGTTTGGTCCTACTTCTGTGAGTAGTATTTTGCATAAGAAGTATTGTCTTGTTGTGACTGATGATTATAGCAGGTTCACATGGGTTTTCTTTCTTAGAACTAAGGATGAGACAGCTGGTATCCTTAAGAATTTTATAACAGAAGTAGAAAACCTAGTTGATAAGAAGGTGAAAATCATCAGGTGTGACAATGGGACAGAATTCAAGAATAGAGTTTTGGATGAATTTTGTAAGAAAAAGGTATTAGGAGAGAATTTAGTGTTGCTAGAACTCCTCAGCAGAATGGTGTTGCTGAAAGGAGGAATAGGACATTGATAGAGGCTGCTAGAACCATGTTAGCTGATTCTAAATTACCCATTACTTTTTGGGCTGAAGCAGTTAATACTGCTTATTATGTGCAAAACAGGATTTTAGTAGTGCAATCCAAAAACAAGACACCTTATGAGCTGTTTATGGGTAGATCTCCTACCTTAGATTTCATGAGACCATTTGGATGTCATGTTACAATTCTCAATACCTTAGATCATTTGGGAAAATTTGATGGTAAATCAGATGAAGGTTACCTAGTTGGATACTCTATGGTTAGTAAAGCTTTTAGGGTATATAATTTAAGAACCAAGAGGATAGAGGAAAATCTGCATGTTGAGTTTTTAGAGAATAAATCTAATGTTGCAGGTGCTGGTCCTACATGCTGTTTGATCTTGATTCTTTAACCCATACTATGAACTATGTACCAGTTGTTGCAGGTACAGATACTAATGATTTTGCAGGTTCAGAAGAATACATTGATGTTGATGAACCATGCAGGGAAAAACAAAAAGATCAAGATCATATTGTGATGCCAATTTGGGATTTTCATGGGGATGATTTTTCTTCAATGAATGGTGATTTTACTTCTAAGGAGGGTGGTACAGATGAGAATACTGAAAGCAGTACAATCAATGTTACTACTGCTAAGCCAGCAGTTTCTACTGCTAGAACAATATCTGCACACCATTGATCCAACTGTTAACTCTGCTGCTCAGGATGAGCAAGTTAATGAAGTAGAATTTCATAACATGCCTAACACCTATGAAGTTCCTCAGATTCCCAATACAACAGTTCACAAGAATCATCCACTTAACAATGTGATTGGTGACATACAGTCTGGTGTGAAGACCAGAAGACAGACACAGAACCTGATCATCATGGCTTTCTTAGTATTGTGTATGAATCAAAAGATCATGAAAGCAAAAATGAGTGTCTGTTTGTATGCTTTTTATCACAGAATGAACCCAAAAATGTGCTCAAAGCATTAGAAGACTCAAGTTGGGTAGAGGCTATGCAAGAAGAGCTTCTTCAATTTAAGATTCAGAAGGTTTGGGTGCTTGTTGATTTGCCAAGGGGCATAAGGGTTATTGGTACTAAGTGGGTGTTCAGGAATAAGACTGATGAGAGAGGGATAGTAATAAAGAATAAGGCAAGGTAGTAGCTCAGGATATACTCAAGAAGAAGGAATTGATTATGAAGAGGTATTTGCCCCTGTTGCTAGAATAGAGGCAATAAGGATTTTTCTAGCTTATGCTTCTTTCATGGGCTTTCACAGTTTATCAGATGGATGTGAAGAGTGCATTTCTCTATGGCACAATTGAAGAGGAGGTGTATGTTTCTCAACCTCCAGGTTTCATTGATCCTGATCATCCAGATAAAGTTTATAAAGTGGTGAAAGCTCTATATGGCCTGCATCAAGCTCCAAGAGCTTGGTATGAAACCTTGGCTACTTATCTCTTAAAGAATGGGTTTCATAGAGGCAGAATTGATCAAACTCTTTTTATCAAAAAGAACAAAGGTGATATTTTGTTAGTTCAAGTATATGTGGATGATATTATCTTTGGTTCTACCAAACAGGAGATGTGCAAAGAGTTTGAGAAGCTGATGAAAGATCAGTTTCCAGATGAGTTCTATGGGGAACATACTTTCTTTTTGGGGCTACAAGTGAGTCAAAGACCTGATGGAATATTTATTAGCCAGGATAAGTATGTGGCTGATATATTGAGAAAGTTCAACTTTAATGATGCTAAAGTTGCTAGCACCCCTGCTGAGAAAGACACACATCTGCTTCTGAAAGATCAAAGTGGTGAAGCAGTTGATGTACATACTTACAGGTCCATGATTGGGTCACTGATGTATCTCACATCATCAAGACCTGATATCATATGACTGCTGTAAAGAGAATCTTCAGATATCTTAAAGGCCATTCTCACTTGGGTTTGTGGTATCCTAAAGACTCTCCATTTGAGCTGGTAACTTATTCAGATAGTGACTATGCTGGTGCAAGCTTGGATAGGAAATCAACAACTGGTGGTTGTCAATTCCTAGGATGCAGACTAATCTCATGGCAGTGCAAGAAGCAGACTATGGTGGCCACTTCTACTACTGAAGCTGAATATGTGGCTGTTGCAAGTTGTTGTGCTCAAGTTCTTTGGATTCAGAATCAACTTCTTGATTATGGGTATAATTTCTTGAATACAATAATTTATATTGACAATAGCAGCACAATGTGTATAATTAAAAATCCTGTTTTTCATTTTAAAACAAAACATATTGAGATAAGACATCACTTTATAAGAGATTGTTATGAGAAAAGGTTAATTCAAATTGAAAAAATTCATACTGACAAGAATGTTGCAGATTTGCTCACAAAATGTTTTGATGTGGGTAGATTTAAATTCTTGGTTGCTAGTATTGGAATGATTAATTGTTGAAAACTTATCTCCTTGTGTTTTTGTCATGTTTTGAAAAGGATTTTTGCTGTTATTTTGTTAAAAAGATGTTTCTGCTATTTGTTGTGGATAGTGCTGCTAGTTATACTTGGTTCTGCTGCTTGTTTTCTATTCTACTGCTACGTATAACTGAGTATTGTAATTTTTGTGGCATGGAAATTCTTGTGTTTTTGTGGTTTTGGACTAATCTTTTGTAGGAAAAGTCAATGGAGAATGCTTATTATTGAGAAAAAGGTGTTTGTGGAGTTCAGCAAAGTTTCTGCTGCTAGGCAAAAAGATTCTGCTATTTGGCACAAGTTTCTGCTGCTAGGCAAAAAGTTTCTGCTGCTAGGCAAAACTTTCTACTGCTGGTATTCTACTGCTTGTTTTGTAAGTGCAGGGATGATTTTGTAACTTGTTCACCAACCAGTTTAAAAACCTAATTGATTCACATTATTGGTTTCGTGCGCTCATAAATCATTCAAAATCAAACCCTAACACAACTTTAAACATCCACTTTTCAAATTCCCAATTCCAAACCCTAATCGTATCATGTTGCAAAGAGAATTTTCTGATAGTCATAATCCGGTTGCCTTCCTTCATAAGCCAAGGGAAGCTGATGGTTTTGCTGATATCATTGATTTTTTGAATGCTACTCATATAAGGTATGCATTAACAGCAAATCCAACTATATATATTTCCCACATTGAACAGTTCTGGTCTACTGTCAAGACCATAACTTCAAATGGGGAAGAACAACTCAAGGCTAAGGTAGATGGCCAAAGAATTATTATTTCTGAGTCATCTGTGAGGGAAGCTCTTTCCTTTGTAGATAATGAAGAGATAACATGTCTTGAAAATTCTATCATTTTTGAGCAACTTGAAACCATGGGATATGAGAAGAAAAATAATAGTTTAAAATTTTATAAAGGTCTTCTCAGTCCACAATGGAAATTTTTGATTCATACCATCTTGCATTGTTTGAGTCCTAAAACCTCAGGTTGGAATGAATTCAGCACAACTCAGGCTTCGGCTATGATTTGTCTGGCTACAGGACAACCTTTCAATTTTTCAAAAATGATTTTTGATGGTATGAAGAAGAATATAAATAGCAATTTTTATATTTATCCAAGATTTCTTCAATTAATTTTGAATAAACAAATGCCAAATCCTATTGCTCATAAAAGAGTTTTTGTGTGCCCTATGCTTCAAAAGAAATTATTTTCTTATTTGAAAAAGGATGGCAAGGATTTCTCTGGGACTGTGACAGTATTATTTCCTTATATGCTGTCACTGGCTCAAAACCAGGGTGAAGGAGTAGAAATCACAACTGCTACCCAACACACACCCACTTTTGATACATCACCACCATAACCTCAAAAGACCCAAACCCCTAGGAATTCACCAATAGAGGACACTGAGCAACCTCAGGCTAGTGTCAGTATGGGACTTGCAGATGAGGCTGTCACTGGAGTGGTGGGTGACATGTTGGAAGAGGCTGCCACTACTGCTACTGGCTTAGATGCAGAGCAGGTCAGTGGTACAATCAATAAGACTTCAACCAAGGTAACATCTAATGTTGAAGGTTCTCTGGAACCTGTAACAGGTGATGGACACCCCAGCCAAATGGCTGATATGGGGGGCTCAGCTGATCAAACTAGGTTTGATACTGAGTTTACATCCTTTGATTCACCTCTCAGGGAAGTTAACACATCCCGAAGTGATGAGGATAGAACTGGTACTATAAATGAATTGACGGATCAACCTAATGTACAAAATGTCTTTTCCAGTGATCTACCTCTCGGGACAGGTAACACAGGCCGAAGTAGTGAGGATAGCATGGAACTTATAAAGGAATTGATGATCAAATATACAAAATTGTCTGAACAGGTTCTTGGCCTTCAACAACTTACAGCTAATCAGGGTGAAGAAATTACTAATTTAAAGCTGAGGGTTGCACAACTGGAAGGAAAAAGGTCAAGAACTACTCACTATAGAAGGCTGAAGAAGGTGGGTACAACACAGAGAGTGAGCTCCTCAGAAGATGTTGGCTTAGAACAGGATGCTACCAAAGAGGGGAGGTTAGAAGCAACAGATTCAGGGGAGGCTGAGACTACAAAGACTGATAGTGCTGCTGTGAATATGGAGATGGATAGTGGTGATAAAAATGATTATGTGGTGGCTGACAAAGAAGGGAATGAGGTTGTACTTGAAAAGGTGACTCAGTTGGGAGTTACTGCTGCTGAAGGTCATACTGCTGCTAGTGAAGTACATTCTACTGCTGAGCCAGATTCTACTGCTGAGATTGTAGCTCAGGTTATACTTAATCTGAAAACTTCACAAGCACAGCAACAACGACAACAATCATTACCTATACCAAAACAACCACAATCACAGCCACTGAAGGGGGTTTCAATTAGAGAACCCACACCCACAGCAAAAACAACAACACAAACACATTCATATTCAGGAAAAGGCAAAAGTATTATGGTTGAAGAACCTGAGCCTTATACTGAACTACCATTTGAGTATTGGCCTAAGGATAAGCAGATTGCATACAATGAAGAAGCTGCAAAGAAATTGGCTGCAGAGCTTGAAGAAGAAAACCAGATGGTACTTGCTCAAAGGCAGAAACATGCAGAGGATGAGGCTAAAACTCAAGCTGTGTTAGATGCTTGGGATGAGGAGAGGGTTCAGGCTGATGCTGATATGGAACTCTTGAAGATTGTAAAAGAGGAAATAGCAGATACCATTACTAAAGAGGGTAGAGCTGAATGGTTAAAGAACTTTAGGGCTGAAAGGAAGAAATGGTATCTGGCTGAGAGGAGAAAGAAGAGATTGCTCAAAGAACCCACAGTTAAGCAAAAGAGAAAGTATTTTGAGCAATACTTATAGAATATGAAGGGTTATAAGCTGGTCCAGTTGAAACCATATTCAGATGAAGAGATTATAAAGATGTATGAAAAAGCAAAGAAAGAAGTAGATCAATTCATTCCAATGGAAACTGAAGTGGTAGAAACTGAGAAGATGGCTGAGAAAGAAAAGGTGAGTGAAAAAGATGAAGAGAAAAAGAAAGAGCAGATAGTCAGTTCAGGAGCTAAAAGAGCAGGTAGTAAGTTGATCACTTTTGGAAGGAAGAAGAGAAAGGCTATTAAATCCAAAGTAGCAAAGCATGAAGATGAACAGAGTTCTGAAGATGAACACATACCCAAAGAACATAAGAAGGAACAATTTGAAAGTTTAACAATGGTTACTAAGATGAATGAGCCTGAAGCAGTTGATGCTGTACCTATTGGGATCAAACATCCTATCATTGATGTAACTTCAGGTGTTCAGGATGGCAGTGAGAGTTATTGGGATGTGAAGAGGACAGATGGAAAGAATTACAGGTATCTAAGGCTAGAGCAGATGTTGAATTACTTTGACAGGGAGGATGTAGAGACACTCTGGAAGATATACAAAGAGAAGTTTGGTGATAGAAAATTTGGTAAAAATTATCCAACAAAGTTGAATGACAAGATGATGTGGAATCAGTTGAAGCTCATGTTTGAACCAACTGCTGATGATCCAGAATGGAGAGAACTTACAAATTGTAAGGTTCTAAAATGGAAGCTGTATCAGAGTTGTGGAGTGCACATCTTGGGCATAGGAGGTCTCATCCTTTATATGCTAGTTGAGAAAGATTATCCTCTATCAAGCTACAAAGGAACAATTATGTAGATGTTACAAAGTAGAAAACTTCAGCTGCAGAAAAATTATTGAGGAGATGATCAAGCATATAAGCTGTTAAAGAAATATGAAAAGGTGCTAAGGTCTTGAATCTGTTGAAAAGATGTTTGGAAGCATCCTTCTAGTGATGGTAAGAAGCTTAAACTGGAGAAACTTGATGATTTTGGAAGAAATATCAAGTTTAGGGGAGGATTGTTGGGATTTAAGATGCTGCTGCTATTGGATGATAATGCTGCTCTTGGTGCTGATGAGAAAATACTCTAAGTGTTCATTCTACTGCTAGGTATATTTATTCTACTGCTAGTGTATCCATACTGCTGCTGGACATATTGTGAGAAGAGGTGAAATAATGCTAAGTATAGAATACTACTGCTAGTGTATTTATACTACTGCTAGTGTTAATCATACTACTGCTGCAAGGATACTACTGCTGGTGCAAACATACTACTGCTGGAGAATATTATACTGCTGCTTATGAGATAAACATGTATAGAATGTTAAGATAAATTTAGAAAAGATACGTTTAGATTTATCTTGTATAGGAAGTCATTGTAAACCCTAGGACTCCTTAGTCTATAAAAGGAGGTCCTAGGGCATAGAGTTACATACGTGAGTCTACACATAAGTCTATACGAATACATACAAAGTTTAGAAAGTCGTATTGATTGCTTCAAGGTTTTTGTAAACCCTAGTGATATTCAGATCACTCGTATTAATATATTGAAGCTTATTGTTTTGTTTCATCATATACTGTTTCATACACATCACATCGCATATCTTCTAAGTATTGATTAGTAAATTCCGCGTGCTAATTAGTATATACTCAAAGTATAAATCAAACACAAGGCGTGTGTTTAGATCCTCTCAGCATCATATATGGGCTTCATAGTTTATCAGATGGATGTCAAGAGTGCTTTTCTCTATGGCACTATTAAGGAAGAGGTATATGTTCATCAGCCTCCTGGTTTTGTTGATCCAGCTAATCCCAAGAAAGTTTACAAAGTTATCAAAGCTTTGTATGGTTTACATCAAGCTCCCAGAGCTTGGTATGCTACCCTCTCCAACTTCCTTGAGGAGCATGGGTACAAGAGGGGTGTGATAGACAAGACTTTGTTCATTAAAAGGAATAAGAAAGATATCATTCTAGTCCAAGTTTATGTAGATGATATCATTTTTGGTTCTACAAAAAGGTCTTGGTGTGAAGAGTTTGAGGCACTGATGAAAGGGAAATTTTAGATGAGTTCAATGGGAGAGCTCACATTCTTTCTTGGACTGCAAGTGAAGCAACAGGAGGATGGACTTTTCATTTCTCAAGATAAGTATGTTGCTGAGATGTTGAAGAAGTTTGATTTTTCAAATGTGAAGACTGCAGTCACTCCCATGGAGAACAAGGTGCCATTGACAAAAGATGAAGATGCTGCTGATGTGGATGTGCATCATTACAGATCAATGATAGGTTCTCTAATGTATCTAACTGCCTCTAGGCCTGATATTATGTATGCTGTGTGTGCTTGTTCTCGTTTTCAGGTTACTCCCAAGACTTCACATCTTCATGCTGTGAAGAGGATATTTAGGTATCTAAAGGGCAAACCCAATTTGGGCCTTTGGTATCCTAGAGAATCATCTTTTGACCTGGAAGCCTATTCAGATAGTGATTATGCTGGAGCAAGTCTTGATAGGAAATCCACAACTGGAGGTTGCCAATTTCTTGGAAGAAGATTGATCTCTTGGCAATGCAAGAAGCAGACCATTGTGGCTACATCAACAACTGAAGCTGAGTATGTAGCTGCTGCCAATTGCTGTGGACAAATCCTGTGGATTCAAAATCAGATGCTGGATTATGGTTTGAACTTTATGAACACTATAATTCACATAGATAATGAAAGCACTATCTGTATAGTTAAGAACCCTGTGTATCACTCTAAGACTAAACATATAGAAATAAGGCATCACTTCATAAGGGATTGCTTTGAAAAGAAACTAATTAGAGTGGAAAAGATACACACAGACTTTAATGTAGCAGACCTATTAACCAAAGCTTTCGATGGACCTAGGTTTAATTACTTAGTGGTTAATATTGGAATGGTAAACCCATAGCTACATTTAAGGGGAGGTTCTATTTAAGGGGAAGTAAAATGTATAGTTTGTAAATTAGAACCAGTACTTAGTAGCTTTAATTCTGGTAGAGGTTAATTCTGGTATCTTTAAAGTTAGTTCTGGTAGTTAGTGTTTTTGATTTTAGTTGCAAAAACATATGTTTGTGTATTTTTCTTGGTTTTGGATCTAATTTTTCCAGGAAAAGAACGGATTGGTGGTACTAAGAAGCCTTGCTAATGATTTCTATGTTTGTTTGTCTGATATTTTGGTTAAGTCTGGTGAGTCAGTGGTTAAGTCTGGTTGACCATTTTTAAGTCTGGTAGTGCAAAACATGATAAATTTTATTACCGTTAGGTCTGGTCAGTCATAAAATGATTTTTCATATAATAAAATGCCGTTATTCATTTTTCGGAAAAAAGGGGTATATAAGGATAAAATTTGATCTATTTTTCACTTTTATCTGATATTTACTTCCAATTTTAAAGAAAACATTATTTTCGGCCAAAGATACTCTGTTTTCACTACAAATCCTCAAAACCCAACTTTGTTCTCAACCAGCAATTAATCATTATCTCATCTATGGCTTCACTAAAGTTTGTTGACAAGCACAATCAAGTTGGCTTCTTGAAGAAACTAGATAAAAGCGAAGGTTTCGAACAAATAGTCGACTTCTTGAAAGGTTCTAACCTTAAGTACGCTTTAATTCATAATCCTACTGTGTATGCATCTCTTGTTAAGTAATTTTGGGGGTCTGTTACCTCTGAAACCCTTGCTGATGGTACACCACAGTTAAGGGCAACCATTGACACACAAGACTTCACCATTACTGAAGCCTCCATTCGAAGTAATCTTCAATTGGATGATGCCTCAAGAGACTATATTTTGACCAATAGTGACCTTTTGGAAGGAATGGAAAATATTGGCTACCCCACTGATGGTACCTTTACCTTTTGGAAAAGCAATTTTACACCTCAGTGGAAATTTTTGATCCATCACATTGCTTCTGCCATGATCTGTCTTTCACTTGGTAAAACTTTCAATTTTTCTAAACTAATATTTGATGGAATGGTGGGTAATGTGAAAAGTATATACAAGTTTTTGATGTACCCTCATTTTTTATAAATGGTTTTGAATATTGAAACTAAAAGTAAAATCCCTTATTTAGCTGTGGCATTCAATGATAGAATTTTTAACAATATGTCAAGGGGATTTACAGGCGTTCATAAACCTTTGTTGGTTGCTATGTTGTCTCCTAATCTTGCTGCAGGTACATCAGCTACATATGAAGGTCAATCTTCCTCAGCTCATAGAGCAAGGGATTTTACTCAACTGATACCTCAACTCATTAATAGAAATAGCTGTTTTGGAGAAAGATCTGGAATGGACCAAAAAGAGGGTTCAGAGGCTGGAACAAGTTATGCAGGAGCATGGAATCATTTTTACTGATTCTGAAGGTAGCAAGGAAGAAAATTCTTCCAAACATGGGGGAAATTTGGACCAAGAAACAGAAACAGTCTTTCAGACATCTACTAAAAGAAATTCTTCTGAGGGAACAACCATCCGTTCTCAAGAACTGGAAGAAGCTGAATTAATCCTACATCTCAGTCAAAGTCAAATAAAGAAGTCACTATTGACTGAAGAAGTTAAATCTGTGGGTGTTGAAGGTGTTAAATCTGGTGAAACTTCCAAGACAAAAAGTCAAAGAAAAGGCAAGCAAATTCTTCAGGAAACTTATCAACCTAAGAGGACTAAGAGGCAACTCAGAGAAGAGGAAGCTAGTTTGGTTGAGATTGAAAGAATTCAAGCTGAAGAAGCAAACATAGCTGAAGTGCCTGAGAAGCAAATGAAAATGGCAAAGAAAGTTTTAAAGATACCATAACATAACTGGTCACAAGGACCTTAAAGTGTTTGAAAGAATTTTCAAGTTGTTAAGTAGGATTATTGGAACTTCTTACTTGGTGAAGGTGCTTTGCACTGACACAACAAATGGTTCTCAGTCTACCATGTCTAATCCACATAAGGACTGGCTAATCCATGAGCAAATGGCTCTGGTAAAGATTGCTCAAATCCGTTTATGGTTGACAATTTGCCAAAAATTGTATGGTATTCAACTCACCATATCTGATATAGTGAAGAGTTGGCTAGCCCACAAGAGTATGGCTTGTGGTAAAGGCTGTGGAAAACCATAACTGGTAATCAATTCACCAAGGTGAGGTACATTCTACCAAAGAATTGGCTAGTCCAAAAGCAAACGGCTTTTGGTAAAGACAAAACAAATCCGTTGATAGCTGATGATTTGCTAAAAATCATATGGTTATCAATGTACCATGGTCTTACACACCAAAACATTGGCTACTCCAGTAGTGATGGCTATCTAGTAAAGAGACATCAAAATCCATTAATTTTCAATGATTCACCTCTCACAGGAGTTTACACACCTGGAAGTGATGAGAATAGCATGAAACTTAAAATGAATTGATGTACAAAAGGTCAATGTTGCTGCAAAGATTAGTTGCTGAAAAGATCAGATGGATTGCAGATCAGATGGTGCAAGTTTGTTAAAGACAAGGTTGCTGAACAAAGATCAGATGTGATTTTTGAAGAGTTAGAGATAATCCAAGTGTTCATTAGTCAATCCTCAGAAAGCTTATTCAGAAGGAACTTGAAGTTCATGGAGCATGAAGATCAAGTTAGGGGAGGATTGTTGGGAATTATCAAGAAAAGACTTAATATATGAAGAACAGACTTAAGTCTGCTGGTTACATGGTTAAGTCTGTTAGTTATATCTTAGTTAAGTCTTGTAATAGTTAAGTCTGCCAGTTCAGTATTAAGTCTGGTAGACAGTATTAACATAGTTAAGTCTGGTAGACAGATTTGTTAAGTCTGTTTATTAGCAAAGTTAGTTAGCTATAAGTTAGGAAAGGATACGTATGAATATAGTTATCTTAATAGAAGATACATATATCCTTCTACACGTTTTGTATTTAGGGTTTCCTTGGTGTATAAAAGGAACCCTATGGCTTAATAGTTTGTACGAGTGCCAAAGTAATATTATTGTGCAAGATAGTACAATATTGTTATTGAAAGTTAGTAATACGAAGTTAGTTATTGATATTGTGTTCTTCATTGTTTGTTGTTAAGATTCCGCATTAGCAATAAACAAAGTGTTAGAGTTTCTTACTTAGATTGATTTGGATTTATTCAAGTCATCTAACAAGTAACAAGGCTACTTGGATCCATAAACCTTGGACCTACACAACTAATTCCGCCCTCTCTTCCAAAACCCGAGTTCTTTATTTGCTTTCTACAAAATTATAAAAACACAAAAAGAATCATCCCTCACCTCTAGACCTAATTCGTCATACATCTTGACGTTTTCACAACTATTGCGAGACTATTCCCCTAGAGAACGATCAATCCCCCGGACTTACCTATACTACACTACAACGGTTAGGTACACAGCCTAGATGATTGTAAAACCTTTTGCGAGGTTCACAATCATCGCATCAGAGTCTATGGAGAATTGTGCAAAGCGAGCTGAGTGCATTTCAGAGATTGCCACACGATGCTGCGTCCTCCACAACTCATCATCGGCATTAAAGATTCCATCTCCAAGAAAATCATTAAATCTTTTTTTATAAGCTTTCCCTTTTGGGAAGTTTTTGAAGTTTGTCTTGAGCATGTACTCGATTTTAATAGAATCACTTGTGATTATCCCAAAACTACCACTGAACCACATACCCTTATAGTTGATGGTTCCACCATATTTGATCAATGTATCGGTACCCCATTCATAAAAATTGAAAACATGCCAGCCTATTGTTGGAAATATTCCAAAAACCGGCCATATCAAAGGACCCTTTGTGGTGAGTCTTCTAAGTATGACGTTGAAGATGAAAATAAAGAAGAGCGCGATGGCTATGTCTGAGAAGCATAAATGCAAATACAACCATCTTGCTAAAGAAAAAATGTGGCTAATGATCATGTTTTTGTGTTGCACTAAATCTTTTGTTTTTGTGATTAGAATTATTTGGTTACATGAAATAATAATATTGAAAATGATGCAAGAATTTTGAGTCTAACGAGTTTGAGACCATATATGGTTTTTTAACAAATCTTATTGGCGTTTTAAGGATTTTGCTTAAGTATCATATCATTATTTTACAATCACCTTAGCACATGTAAAGCATGTTCCACGTTGGTCTTTTCGTACAAAACTCGTGTTATCTACGTATGTGGCAAAATGCATGTTTTTGTCCAAAATCACTTGAAAAGAATTGAAACATCACTATGAGGTCGTTGCAGGGTTTGAAAATGCCACATTCGACAACCTACGTATATAAAAAGGTCCGTTATGTTTTTTTAAATATCATACATTGTTTGTAAAGGACATAAATATTGCTATACATATAAGAGTTGCAACTCCTTGTGATGATACGTTGATCCACGGGTCCGGAGTGAGAGTGCCAATTGCCAATGACCTTTTTATCTGTATCAATCAAGAAGAGAAATATGACGTTAGGAGTAAACCGGGACTGGCTCCCCATAGTAGACTCCAACGCTCAAGTCAGATGAAGTTGTAAATGAAAGAAATATATTTCATATATATATATATATATATATATATATATATATATATATATATATATATTATATATATATATATATATATATATAGATAGATAGTTGATTGTGAGTGTGTCTTTCGATGTCTTACGAGCTTCCTATTTATGGGGGAGTGAATGCTTCAATCTATTCATAAGATAAGGATCTTGCAGTCGAATATATTCTTTATCCACTGGGATACGTCTTTACCTTATCTTTATCCACTGCTGGCAAATATTGTAGAGCTAGTTGGCCTTGGTGTCATTAATGACTACTTCTAGAAGATCTTTTATTTTAGGATGCATGCATGGTATATGTAGCTTGGTCAAATATAGTTCTTACGTCACGTATATAATATATTTGGACGTTTATCATACTTTTTCCCTGAGCATGCATTCGTATACTTGAATGTTCTCAAGGAATGCACATTATATGTACGTTTACATTCTGAGCATGTATATGCTTTATTGCATATACGTTATCATGTCCCCGAGCATGTAAGCATGATATATAAGTAATACTTGCATGGTCTTTTATTCCCTTTTATTTATTGAGGTTCTATTAAGCCCCCCAACTCATATGGGTAAAACTATTTAACTCATATGAATAACATTTCCAGAGTTTGTGTTTTTTAGACGGAGCTGTTGCTTTGCGTGATGAAAATTCACGTCTTTAAAGCGTGTTTTTCGCTTTTGCGCGCTGTGATTCCGTGGATTTGAGGCGGACATGCCACTTTGTGTATTAGCTACTTATAGCTTTTTATCCCTTTCATGGCGGGACGATATCTTGGTCCGGACCTTTTTGCTTTGTTTTATATCAAGTTTTGCATATTAGCTATTTATAGCTTTTTATCCCTTTCATGGCGGGATGATGCTTTGATCCGGACCTTTTCGCTTTGCTTTAAATTAAGCTTTGCATATTAGCTATTTATAGCTTTTCATCCCTTTA
The DNA here is from genome assembly GCA_021014915.2 of Artemisia tridentata subsp. tridentata. Classification (NCBI taxonomy): domain Eukaryota; kingdom Viridiplantae; phylum Streptophyta; class Magnoliopsida; order Asterales; family Asteraceae; genus Artemisia; species Artemisia tridentata. The sequence continues at coordinate 269,840,596 of CP139501.1, read as the reverse complement.
ATAACGGGAGATTATTATTGAAACACAATGGACTTTCGTGTATTATATTGAATAATCCACGTTGCGTGATGATCTATCCCGTGCTTTTTGGATTGATCGTGTTGCTTCGTGCGAGTATTTATTTCTATTTCAACCGCACGATCTTGCGAGTATAACTTGTGAAAATACAAAATTTATTTTGTCTTTTCCTGGCAGAGTTGCAATCATTCATAAAAAGAGAAATTTTCGTTAGAAACATTTAGTAACTTATGCTCAGGCCTTGAAAATGAAAAGGAGTTAAACAGGGGTACCTCCGATCATGGCCGGCTATACCTTATACCATAATTATTTTTCTTACTAGAAGTAGACTAAATCTACTTTATCATGCGTGATGATATGTGTCTAAATACACATATATTTAGTATTGATTAAACCCACAAAACGACCAAAAACACACAAATGACTCACAAAATGGTACAAATATCATGAAAATGTGTTTTTATGTGATTCAGGTACAAAAGATTGAAAAACAAGTGAAAAACACATAAAGTTTACACAATTGTCATTTTCAGTCCCTGGAGTTTCACAAATTGTCAAAACTAGTCCCTGAAAGTTTAAAAAAGAAGAAAAGTCAACTTAAGTCCTTGGGAAGTCAAACTTGTTTACAAATGATCCCTGGATGAAAGTTTTCTAAAACTTGGCAACTTTTACCCCTAAGAATCCAAAAATTACAAAAATGGTCCTTGGTGTTTAAAAATGTGAAATTATCAACCTTGGTCCTTGTAATATTGTTTATTGGCAGGTTTGGTACTTTGAAGGAAGTTTGGAAAGTTGGCAATTCAGGTCCCTCAAGAATTCAGAAGTTGCAACATTGGTCCTTGGGCTTATTATCACTACAAACCAAACCGGACCCTTTTTAATATATATAACCCAAAATCCAAACCCAACACAAACGCAACCCAGTCCAATATATAAACCCAAACCCGACCCACCAACTTAAATAAATAAAAACAGGGTCAAACCCAGTCAAACCCACTACACCTTCCTTCCCCTTTTTCCCTCCAACACCACTGAGTCACAAACCAGTGGTGGTTTTCAACCACTTGACCACCACCTGTCTTCCCCAGCTGTCTATCAACTCGCCACCACTTCACACAAGTTCCAAGATGCATTAATTGCTCAGAAAACGGCTACAAGCAACCTTATGACTTTTTGGCGCCAAAAAGTACATTCAAAGGCTGAGATGCAATTTAATGATCCAATGGCCACGAATTAAAGTGGGATTTGACCAGAGACTTACAAGGAACTCAAGAGGTGTATAAAAGAGCAAAGAGGAGGAAGGAAACTTTTACTTTGGCATTAGGCCATAGTCACGTAGTGTAATTTTTAAAAGCTTTCTTAGTTAAAATGTCATTTAATCTTTTCTAATGTTGTACTTTACCTTAAATTAGTGTAATGAATCATATCTTCCAGTTTAATTTCAGTTCTTCTTTTAATTTCATGTTTTAGCTTAAAATGCTTTTAAATTCTCAAGTCTTTAATTCCTGTTTGATCCATGTTGTTTCCTGGTTCCAAATAGACACTACATAACTCTTTGTAAGTTATGCAAGCCAATTGAACCATTGGACACAGCTTTGATCTTTTAAATTCAAAAATCATAAAAAAAATTCAAAGAAAATAGAAAATAATTAAAAATCAGTGGTGATGAAGATTGATGAATTGGAGCAGGGTATTTTATGATTGATCATGGTTTAGAAGCTCATTTGGGAGCTATAGGGTATGATCTTGGTCCTTGTTTCATTGATCTCAGTTGGAATCCATTTGTAAGCTCATATTTACAATTTTTGCATTTTACTGTTTTCATTTCTTTCGTGCTTTAATTTTCATGCTTTTATGTTTATATGATGTTTGGTAGTGCTATTTATTGCTTTCTAGTGTATGTTCATGTTTTGGGAATGATTGATGTTTTAAACTCCATTTTGACTGTCAATATGAGGATTTTTGATAATCATAGGTGTAGATGTGTGTGACTACTTATTTACACTTAAAAAGGTCTCATTTGACAAATGAGGACCTCTAGATTTGATGCAATATGATTACACAGTTATTTTTAGTGGAAAGCTCAATTTTTGTCCATTAAAAGGTTGTTTGGTTCTAAAGGTTAAATTGTGTTATAGGCTGTAATAGTGGTTGTTCTTGTTTGATATACTACTCAAATGTCCTAAGTGACTCAATGGAACTGTAATCAAAGAGTTTAGCATGGTAGATAGTCAACTTGACACTTGACTGTCTCATTATGAGAATTTTGAGATTGATAGAACCTAGCATCTTGCATATGTGTTCTATTGTTGTGTAACTTTGTTAATCTCATGTTATTATAGCTTCTTTTAACATAATCAGTCCATAGATTAGGTTTATATTTCATTTTAGTCAAAATTAGTGTTCTTGATAAAAAGTCAAATTCCAATTTTTTTGGTTTTTGAATAAACAATTTAATTTCTTGTGTCTTTGATTTTTAGTTTCTATGTTTAATCTTTTAGGGTAGTAAAGTTTTGTTGCTCAACTTGTTATATGTATTTTTGTTAAATTTTAGTTTGCATGTTTAGTAGCTTATTTGTTAGCTTATTTATTGCTGTTTTTGCCCTGTCTCACAGCAAAGTGCCCAAGTTCACAAGCTCACAGCTTGTTGGATATTGGGCATTTTCTTGTGAGTATGGCTTCTTTGTTTAGCCCTAGTGGCCTTGTGTTTATGTTTATGCTTGCTTTTCATTCTATTAGCTTTTTAGACATCTTTAATCACTCACACTTTTTGATCCACCCCACTCCCTTCACTGAAGCAAACAGTGAAGGTTGAGTGTTTTCCAAAGCTCCTAAAAAGACTCCTCATGGAGCTTAAGCTTGTGTGGATTGGCTACCTGTGAAGTCAATCCACCATGCTCAATGTCTAAGTGCTAGCTGAGCATTTAGGAGCCCATTTGACAAGTCTAATGAGATCCTTGTTGGTTGCTCACTCACAAGTTTCCTAAGAAATCAGGAAACATGTAATATTCCCAATAGCTCTCATAAGCTCAATAGTGATTAAGAGCTTGTGTGGCTTAGCTTTTTGAAAAGCTAAGCCACCTAGCTCAAAAATCTTGTGCCTCATTTCACACTTGCAGCCCTTTTGCATAGGCTGCAAGTGGCTTTTAACTTGTCCACACCATCTGAGTTTGCTGGATTTCCAGTTAACTCACCCAACTTCATAAGCATGAAATAAGCTACTGAGTGGGCCCCATCTTATGTGGATTGGCTTTTTGAGAAGCCAATCCACCAAACTCCAAGCCCCATCTCTTTATTTCCAAGTTGCAGCTCATTTAATGGGGCTGCAACTGGCTTATTTCTTGTCCCATATGTGCCAGTGTATGCTGGTTCACCAGCATTCAGTGACATGATCCCTTTTTCCAAGCTCCTCAAAAGCTCAGCTGTGGGACCCACAGCTTGAGCTTGAGCTTTTTGGAAACCCTTCCAACCCTACTTGCTATCTAAAAGCTTATTTTGGTATTTGGAGCTTATTCTGTGAGCTTTAATTGCTACTAAATATGGTTGCAGGGGTGTTTGGATTGCTGTGCATCTGAGATTGGCTTGTTAGCTTGTATGAGCTTATTGGTCAATCTCAGTACATAAGCTTGTATATTTTTGTTTAATAAACTTGTACTAATGTTCCTTTTTCTTCTTTTTCCTTTTGTATCCATTTTCAAGCTGATTTTGAGCTTATGCTTGGCTGAGAGCTTTTTAGCTCATCTGAATAAGCTTCAAGCCCATAATCTGCTTATATTTATGTTTATAAACTTTTGATTTCATTAAACATGTCCCTTGGACATGTTTCCATCCTTCTTTTCCTTTTTCTTCCTTTTTCAAGCTCATTTTGAGCTTGTGACCAAAACTGTGAGCTAAAAACTCACTGTATGATCATAAGCTTCTGAATCTGCTCATTTCTTATGTATGTACAGTTCCAACTTCTTTATACTTGTATAATATTAGTATCTTATAAATCCAGAAAACAGAAAATACAAAAAGAAACACCCCATGCCATTAAGTGATAGCTTCTATTTAGGAGCTTGAGCTTATTGGCATATTTTTGTACATAACCTATAGTTTTTATAATTTTCATAGGTTCTTAGATTTATATTAGAATTATGTAAAAAGTTATAGATTTTTCTTTTTCTGTTTAATATTTATAATAAATCAGTTTAGGTTTTTAATACTTTTTAATAGTAGATAATTAATAATAAATAGAATACATGTATAATAAATATATTTTCACTTTCAGAAATTCTTTTATATTTAGTTAGACTTTTCTAAGTTTTTATTTTATTTATTTAGGTTTTATTTTCCATTTTCTTATTTTTAGGTTTTTATTAAATAGTAAATAATTAATAATAAATCATATACTTGTAAAATAAATACATACTTAGTTTTAAAATTCATTTTATAATATATTAGATTTTTCAGATTCATAATTTCATTTATTTAGGTTAATTTTAGATTATCTTATTATTTAAGTAATTATTAAATACATTTAATTCATTTTTAATTTATAATAATTAAGTAAATAGTATAATAAATATTTTTAATTTTCTAATAATTTTCTTATCTTTTTAGGATTCCAAAAATATGATTTTCACATTTGTGGGAGTTGTATTGGACTGAATTCACTTTTTATTTTGGTACGTTTACGTAATTATTATTTAAACGTACGCGTTTTAGGTTTTTAAGTTTTTCTTAACTTTTATATAAGTTTGTAAATTATAAATAAATATTTTAAGTTTATTTAATTTGCATTTAAGCCCCTAAGGCATGCAAATCCCTACTATAGTATAATCGTTTGTTTTGTTTTATATATCCTTTTTACGTTTTTAGGTTTCTGATTGCACGTTTTTACTGATATAGCTGTGACAGAGCTATGACTATTCACATTCCTAGTGTTAGTCAATCAGATTCCTGTTTTTGTATATTCCATATCATTTCAGCACACACATTCGTTATATTACATTTTACACACCTCGTTGGGACATAACGACCCGGGGATATAATTTTGTACTCCTTGGTAAACTTGCATTCTCCCAGGCTGTTTGCCTTTTATCATTTATTACGGTTGACCATTCACAAGTGGTTAGCTCGTGTGATAGAGAAATAAAAGACGACTAGTTTGGGAGGAACCACGTGACTTGTTGCCCATAATTAATCGCGAAGTCGATTTTCATTATTTGCATCCTCAACCCTTATGAAACTGGTGACTTATAAATACATGTCTTCCAGCGAGGTAGGTGGTCGAGCAATTAAGTCTTTGAAAAGTTTACCTGGGCGAAGTCCACTAATAAATGCTCCAGTCATCATGCCATCTGAATGATTAGTTGATAACATCAAATAGTCCTGATATTTTAGTGTCAATTTCCCCCTAATATGCTCATCATTTATATCATTTTACTTGAATACATACTCTTATTTGTTAATATTTCGTTTTCAGGTTAATAATGAGCATAGGAATGAAGACACGCGGAATTGGAAGGTTATTAATGAAAATATACAAGAGTATGCTGGCCAGACAAGAGTTACGGCGTAATTTCATACTCTACTTACGTCGTAACTAGGATTTACACTAGAAGTCCAGAGTCAACGCAGTTCAAGGTTACGGCGTAACTCCACAAACATAGTTACGCCGTATATATTTCCAGACTTAGAATAATTTCATGGTCAAGATACTTACGCTGTAACCATTTGCAAGGTTACGGCGTAGAAGTGTTTACGAGAGTTCTACGATCGTAACCTACCTTTAGGTTACACTGTAATGATATTACTATGGATAAGATCATCTCAGATATGAAGGTTACGGCGTAACTAACCCTATGTGTTACGCCGTAACTAAAACGAGGCTATAAATACAAGCCCTAATTCTGCATTTTGAAATATCTTCTCAACACAACAACCAGAGGACGATTTAGAGTTTCAATGAGGATGATATTCAGCAGCATACAAGCCATTTCTGTTAGGTCACCATTTAGTAACAAATAATCATGTATTTCTAGAGAGAGAAAGTGATGTTAGAGAGAGAGTGGAGGGCTCTTAAGTATGTGAATAATGAATTATGATTAAACCAAAAGAACCCACCTCCTTCCCTTCAAGGGAAGGAGTATTTATAGTATTACATAGATGTTAGGGTTTTTCCCTTAACCTAACTAATGGGCCGCTCATGGGCTTGCTTCATGAGCGGGCCTTATAATTAACATACAAGCGTTATAATTAGCAACCTATTACATAACTGAATGACCGATATAATAATTAAATGACTGACACTTTGACATTACTAAAACGTAATCCCAACAATCTCCCCCTAAGGGTTGGTCATCATGGGTCATCATAGGTTGCTTGTCGTCATCTTTGCTTCATTGGCTTTGACGTCTCTTTCATCTTTGTTCTTTGTTCTTTGTTGCTGTGATATGGTAGTAGAATGATCTGCCTTTCATCAACGTCTTTGTCTCTGGTGTGATTACGTCTTTTCCACCATGCTCATACTTCTTTTGACTTTTGTTCGTCATATGTGCCGAGTTCTCTTCACAAGTCTTTTGATCTTAGTCTTTGAACTTTGTAGATTCTTTGACTTTGACGTAGAATCATTCTGAACTTTACTTTACTTTGATCTTTGACGAGAACTTTCTTTTGAACTTTTCATAAACTTCATCTTTCTTAATGATGTTGGTATGAGCATGTGGAAGTGGAGCGTCGTTGATGATAATGGAGGTAGTAATGGTCACAGCTGGAACTCCGGTTCTCCATATGTACCTGCATCAAAACAGTTAGCAATAAAGCATCCGACACTTATAGGTTCTGACTTTGAGATCGTAAACAGCATAGCGTGAAAACTTTCTCTAATCCTTGCCAAGGCCGTTCCTGAACCGGATGCCCCCGAGAGGGCATACAAGATATATCGAAGTACATCAACGATTCAGGTGAGCCACTGGAGATCACCCCACGACTGTAGACCGTTTGAGACTACCACAAACACTAAGCGTAACCCACAAGGGATTACCGAAGTGACCTGCTGTCAGGGCTGTTTGATGTTGACCCTGGCAGGATTTCCGTTCAATCATTGAGAATTACATATGTAAATCCTCTCATAAACGTTCTGGCAGATTGCTAAGATCTGCGTAGGACTCTTAAGTTTACAACTGGTGTCCCTAATGTTGAACACCCAGTGTAGAAGTATCATGTGTTCCTATGAGATCTTTTGATGTTATCTCGTGGCTCTAGACTCAATAAGTGCATTATTTGGTGGTCGGAGACTGGAGCGGTGTCTCCTGTTTCAATATCAACATAACTCGTAATGAGCGGTCGATAGATTATGCAGGGTTCCCCGTGAGAATGAAACAAGCTCTTTTGAGAGAACTTGAGTGGCTTAGAAGGTTAAGTGCAGTGCGTCACTGGGTCCATGACGTCTTTGTCTTCAATACCGGTGTTACCTTAGTAACAACCAGTAGCATATGAATTGAACCCGGTGTCTGCCCTAAGGTTGAACATTTGGAGGGCTATTTCTTTTCACCCTTTTCATAACTTTCCTTTTTAATTCTTCAACCCCTTCTTTCTCCTTTCTCATAATACTCCTTTTTTCAATCATACCTAAGGACTTCTAGTACTAAACTATTGGTGTTGTCCTTGGGTAGATCCCTCCGGCTCTGGCGGATCATAGGACGGTTTTCCTAACCTTAGTCACCTTATAACTTCACGACTCTCCTATGTTGCCATAAAACCAAACATTTGAAAATCTCTCAAAGTGTTTATGATTATTAAACATATTTTGTAACACTTTGAGAGTTTTGGTCTTTTCAGAAATACTCCCCCTTAACATGTGCTCATAAGTATTTGAAGTAAATTTGCACATGTTGGGTAGAGTTGCACTTTTTGAATTGATCCACTTACAGTATTCATGATCGATTCGAGACACGCTTACATCACTAGTTAGACTAGCTTGAAGTTATTACCCAGCCTGGTCATGTCCACTGAAAGTTTCACGAAACGGTACACTCTACTCAGACAAGTCCTCTTCGAGACACGCTTACATCACTGGATAACCAGCTTGAAATTATTACCCGGCCAGGACAAGTCCTTTCGATTAATGACATTTAAGTTTTGTCAATTCATTGGTGATATCTGAGTCGAGCTCTCATGAGATTCCACATAAGTGTTACCATATTTTAATCACTTTTGTTTTTTTCCCCTCAAAAATAGCATATGTGTGTTGTTTTTGAAGAAACGTTGATTAAAATATGCTTTTTGAGGTTTGTGGGAAGAAATTCAACAAGAACATTTTTGTTTGAACAAAGATTGTTACAAATACTCCCCCTCAATGAGTGAAATAACTTTTTTGAGGTTTTGTTTACAAGAGGGAATACTTGTTCTTTTGAGCAGAATTGTGAAAAACTGAAATTTGATTAATTCTACTCAAAAGTAAGAAGCTTTCGCTCCTTTTGTTAGGATTGAGGCACTAAAGCGTACCACAGGGTCCTTTCTTTACAAGTACGGGTTGTGCACTGTTATTTGTACACAAACCATTATCATTTAGAGTTAATGTTATTACAATGAATGATTAAATGTTAACAAATAATACCCATTAACTCCATTCAGCTGATGATCATTCAGGACGACGAAATGTGAGAAGGTTTGGTATCGCAGCTCTTCCACCAACATAGCTTTCCAATCTTCTTATCTGATCTCTGAACTTTAAGCGATTGTCGATACGAGCCAGGAATTTGACAGCTTCCTTTACATCATTCCTTCTCCAGGTCATGTGTCGCAACCAGCCCTGTTTTCGTCCCTCAGTGTGGTTTTCTAAAATGGTATCCAGCTCTGTCTTCACCATTTGTAATGTTTGGTCGCTGAATTTGTGAATGTCATTGTAAGCCATGAACTTCTGAATCCCTGATCTAACGTATACAACTCCAAAAGGCCTTTTGTTGAATTTGTATGGTTTCATATCTGCAATGCCCGCAGGTCTAAGATCAGGTTGTGTGAGGTTGAGTCTCTTTTGATAACTTTCATCACCTAGATGAGCGTCTTCAACTCTTGCTTTGATTACGATTTGTCGAATGTAAAGAATAATGGAGTTGATTATATCGTACTGAAGACTGCCTGGAAGATGCTCAAGTTTGCCTTGTATTTTGAGCAAGTACATATCTTCGATGTCATTAAGATTCAACCGACGATAGTATGCTTCACTGAAAAGGTAGTCATTGTCATCGAGACGTCGAACCTTGATCTCTGTCAGAAAATTGTAACCATATCTGGATTATGTTTCAGCACTTTTGATAGAAAGGATTTTGTGCTTAGAGTAGACCTTGCCTTTGGTAATTGACGTTAGCTTCCACTTGTAAAACCATTTACGCATCTCTAGCCAGTGAAATATGCCCAACTCTGCTTCATCGTTGTACTTGGCAATTGAAGATCTGAATAAGTCGGTGATTTGTTCTTCAAGGCCTTCTTGTGCATATACAGCAGCTTTGAACTTTGTGAGAGATGTCGCATATCATTTTGCAGGGTCAGTGTTTCCGTACATAAGATAATCCAAGTCGTGATTGAAGAAATACGGCTTTGGAATCTTCGGGTTGTGTTCATGGCCGATGAGAGGTAAAGGTTGGGAGTAGTCATGAAACTTGAATGTATTCGGTTGGTGTGCAGGTAACGTGACATCCCAGCTTATATTCTCTGACAGTGCTCTAGCGACTTGTTCCAGATTATACTCGAATTCCAACTGTGAAGTTAGAGAAGTCTTGTATTGAGAGAAGCCTGCTTTCCTAATGTTGGCGATGTCGGATAGTTTCAACTTCTGAATCTTCATTACTTGTTTGATTCGCTTGGTGAAGTCAATAACTGATCCGTCAGCAGGAGCTTCGGTCTCTGGAATATCTGGATAAGCGTCGACCATTTCATTAAACCAGTTATGAGTAGGGGCGGATGGATCAATCCACTCAGGAACAGGTTCCATGGGTGCATCTTTTGGCGGTTCTGGCACTTCAGGTAAGATGTCATCCAATGGTTCCATGTCATCAAGAAGTTCGGTGTTCTGTGGATGAAACTCATCGCCAAACGTAGGGTTGACATTGGCAGAGGATTGATGTCTAGCAGTAGATCCAGCCATTCTCCTTCGTTTGTCTTGTTGTTTAGCATTGTCATCTTTGTCAGAATCATCATGATGACGCTTAGATGGCTTTGGCTTCTTGCATGGTTCATCCTTCTTCTCAGCCTTTTTCATTGATCTAACCAATGCTTTGCGAAGCTCTACTTCCTCTGGGTCGTTCACTATAGCCTCAAGAAGTTGACCTTTAAGGTCTGAAGCAGTTGGTCGTGACGGCTTTGTCTGAATAGTGATTGGAGTGCTTAGAAATCTGTGGGCCACAATCCCTTCAAGTTTGTCTTTGACGTATTGGCGCATTGCAGAGGGAATTGCCTCACGTAAGTAATTCTCGACTTGACCCGGTAAGTAATCGTGAACAACATTCTCCATGGCAGCATCAAGGTTGTAGGTTTTGAACTCCTCAATGTCTTTGTCGTGAGATTCCACTTTTGTTTGTAGAGCATTGAGTTGTTGCTGTAGCGATAGAAGTAAATTATGATCTGCGGCTGCTGTAGAGAGGGTTTGCTGTTGTAGAACATGTTTTGGCGAAGGAGGTGATGTCTTCGAATGCTAATCATGAGAAGATGTAGTTTGATGTGGTTGTGCAGGTGGAGTGTGAGTTCGGGTTTCATATATTTCTTCATCATTATCATCATCATCATCATCATCATCATCATTCTGATCATCATCATCATCATCCTGATCATCATTATCATCATCTTTCACAACTTTTTCTTCTTCATCACTTTTGTTGTCATTGTCAGTATCATCTTCATTATCATCTTCATCATCTCCAGATTGTGATTGTTCATCATCATCATATTCATCATCCTTTTCTTCATCGGTATGAGAAGCTGTTCCTTCAGTGTCTTCTTCCTCTTCTGATAAAGGTTTCTTCATTTCCTCATCTTTAGTACCTGAACCTTCACCCTTCTTTTGAAGTTTTTCAATCCTAGCCTGTTCCAACCTTTGGCTTTCAAGCATTGTCAGTCTTAACAGTTTGGCTTCATCCTTTTCTGAGACGGGAGGTGAAATATGTTCATCGGTATCTTCATCAACCTTTCCTTTCCCCATAGTAGCTTTCTCCTTTTTGACTTTAATAAGCTCCAACCTTTGACTTTCCTCATCATCATCTTCCTCTTCATCAGAAGGTTCACTTCGAGTAACAAGTTTCTTTGTGGTTTCTCGAGTGACTTTCTTAGATCTTGAAGCAGTAGTCATCTTCCCTCTACCACTACCTCTTGTTGACTCTTTAGGCTTTTGAAGAGTGATCCCTACTAGCCCTGACTTCTCAGCTTCATCATAACTTTCAAAAGCAGCAGTAGCACGAATAGCTTCAGTGAGCAATGGATCAGGAATTCTTAATCCTTGCTTGGTTGTGCTTGTGCTTTGAATTCTGACCCTTGAAAGCATCTGATCCATGCTTTTAGTATGATATTTATCATCAAGTCTTCTATCAATCTCAGAGTCATCATTCATGAAGTGAGCAGTAAGAAGTTTGGTGTAACGGGCAAATGGGATCTTGGAGGTTTTCCTCTTGACAAACTGACGAGCCTGTAGAACCATGTCATTCCATATGAGCTGAGCATAATCCAGATGCGCCACGTTAAGAACTCCCCAGAATATCTGTAGAAAATCCAGAGAGGGATGCTCATGTCCTGTCTCTTTGCCCGTAACACAGTTTGTGAGGATAGAATACATAGTTAGCCAAGGTTGAAGGATGTATTTTCTGTTGATTGAGGAATGAGTGGTGATTGGTGTGATGGATTCATCATATCCCATGTGTTTGAGGGATCTGACAATCCTTTCATATGAGGGAAAGGGAGAGAATTGTTTGTAATTTCCAGTTGCAGCTTCAGGTAGACTAAGAATAGTGCGAAGAAAATCGACGTCAAACTTGATGATATTCTTATCAATGGTGACTGTCATGGTTTTGGTGTCACGGCTGACGATGAGAGAATTCCAGAACTGGTTTAGATAAACCTCAGGTACTCTAGCAAATTTGGTGAGGAGATGTCTGATGAAGTACTTCTTTAGAATTTCAACAACGATCTGACACGTAGGATGACATGGGAGTTTCTCAAGATCAACCTTCATGTTGGACTCACTGATCTTTCTTTCACCTTCTGGAATCAATTCAGTTCTTGTAATAGATCCTTGAGACATGTTGAATCTAAAATGCACAAACACAAACAAGAAACACAATACGAGTTGCATATTTATGTTAGTGTGAGCATTACAATCATGATTACTTCTCAATGTATGAAACAAGTGAGCTTAAGTATCAGATCATGAAGAGATGGAACACAATTATCAAGAAAAGATATCCAATTAGCCAAGTTGGTATGGAACACAATTATCAAGAAAAGATATCCAATTAGCCAAGTAACCAACTTACACAAGTAAGTGTTTTGAGAAAAAAATTCAAACCTAAAAAAATTTTCTAAGTCTTGAAAAAAAATTCCCATACTCACAGACACAAGTTCTTACTCGCTGGATCATATAAAAATCCTTACTCGCAGGAACTAAGAAAGAATCCTTACTCGCTGGAAGAAAGAAAGAATCCTTACTCGCCAGATTTTGGAAAAAATTTGAAAAGGACTTCTTACTCGCTGGAGATAAGTAAAAAACCCTTACTCGAAGGTTTTTGATGATACACTCCTTACTCGGAGACAATTTTTCTTACTTGCCAGAATCCATGTGTTACTCGCCAAATACAAATCTTACTCGCAATGTTCAAAGGTTACTCGCTAAGTTCTGACCTTACTCGCCAAGTTCTACACTCACTCGCCAAGTTCTAGTCTTACTCGCCAAGTTCTAGGCTTACTCGCCAAGTTCATGTCGAACTTAATCAATAATCACGCGTTCGTAACACTTAGACTATGAAACTTAGGAAGCATGTTTAGGGATCATATAGAAGTAGTAATCAACTATCAAAACACATATTCACTAAGTGTTGGGATATAAAATCAAAGTACTGCTGAAAAGTCAAAGTACTGCTTATGAAGAAAGTCAAAGTACTGCTCGTGTTAAAGAAAGTCAACGTACTGCTATGTTCAAGGACTAATATGCAAAATTGTTTAAGGACTGATATGTAATTCTAGAATATTCTTAGATTAGAATTAGTTTACTTGTCGTACAAGAATTGTAAACCGACTAGGGTTTTCCTTATGCCTATAAAAGGATCCCTAGGTGGTATTAGAAAATAACATTAGACACGTACCTCACAAAGTGATTATTAGAAAACTTATTAAAGTTTGTTAGTGAATCTGTATAATAAGCAGGTTCAAAGTTTGGTTTAATATAATCGTTGAAAAGTTTTGTTATTCTTCTTAGCTTTGTTGAAGTAGATTCCGCATACTTAACAAGGTTATATCAGTGTTTCATTGTTAGCAGTTTTGTGTTTATCCAAGATTGCTAAAACCCTTACAAGCTACTCCCTCCGTCCCAAAATTATAGTCCCATAACAAAAAGCACATTCTTTTAGGAAAACATCACTATCACTACTTTATCTCTCATACTTTTTTGCCAAATGACAAGTTTACCCTTAACCAATTAATTAATACTTCATTAAAGTTTGTAATATTAATTTCAACCAAGGGTAATATAGTAAACTTTACCAAACTCCACTACCTATTCACTTTCCATTTTTGGTATGGGACAATAATTTTGGGACGCCCGAAATAGAAAAATGGGACAATAAAATTGGGACGGAGGGAGTATATAGTTAGTTTGGTCAGAGTACATCGATCTAACAAATGGTATCAGAGCTTGTGTGGAAACTCTGATTAAGAAGAAACCCTTAAAACCGATTTAACAACAAACCCTAAACAATGTCGACTGAAGCTACACCAATCCCATCCATCACCTCAGTCAAAATTCCTATTGTCAAGAAGGGAGAATATGATCTATGGAGCATGAAGATGAGGCACTACAATGCTATTACAGACCATGCTTTATGGGATGTGATTGTCAATGGCAATGTTGTTCTTAAAGATCTTGAAGAAGTTCCAGGACAACCCAAACCACCTGTGCCAATCTTACCAGCAGTTACAAAAAGGAATCAAGATAAGGCTCTCAACATACTGCTGTCTGCTATTCCTGATGGACACCTACTAAAGTTTCATGATGCTAAGGATGCAAAACAACTATGGGCTGCTATCAAGACAAGATTTGGTGGTAATGATGCCTCCAAGAAGATGCATAGAAATCTATTGAAGCAGCAGTTTGAAACATTCACTGTTGGTGAAAGAGAAGGTCTTGATGCTGCCTATGACAGATTCCAAAATCTTCTCAGTATGCTAGAGTTGTATGGTGCAGAGGTATCTGTTGAAGATGCAAACTTGAAGTTCTTAAGAAGTTTTCCATCTGCATGGCATGTGATTGCTACAATGATCAGAGGACAACCTGGTTTGGATTCTATGGATTTTGATGATCTCTACAACAATCTGAAGGTGTATGAGCATGAGATGAATGGTCAAATGAATTCAAAATCTCACAGCATTGCTTTCTTGTCTTCTGAAAACAGAAGCAGTACTTCTACTAAAAGTACTGCTTATCCTGTTCAAAGTACTGTTGGTGATAAATAGCATGATTGCACAACCATGACTACTACCACTTTATCACCATCACCCATCATCAGCTCTGATGATGTTGTTTGTTCCTTCCTTGCTCAACAAGCCACTTTACCTGTTACTTATGAAGAAGACTTGCTGCAAATTGAAGAAGATGCTCTAGAAGAAATTGACATAAGATGGCAGGTTGCATTGATCACTGCAAGGATCAAGAAGTTCATGAAGAAAACAGGTAGAGGTATTGATTTCAAAGCCAAACAGGGTATAGCATTTGACAAATCAAAGATTGAATGCTTTAATTGTCTAAGGCCTGGACACTTTGCAAGGGAATGCAAGTTTGGAAAGTATCAAGCAAACAGAATGATTGAACAACCCAAGGTTGAAAGAAAGGAAGTTCCTATTACTGAACCAAAACCAAAAGCTTTGGTGGCTCAAGAAAATTTATCAGAGGTTGACTGGAGTGCTGAATTTGATGATGAACCAGTAACCTACTCTATGGTTGCATTGGAATATTTTGATTGGAGCACAGCTTTTGATGAGGAACCAGGATTTGCTGCTTTGGAATCACGAGATGGTCTTGGAAGCTTTGATTGGAGCATGGAGAGTGTAGAAGAACCTGTTTTGTATGCAATGATGGCCACTTCACCAAGTTCATCCACTATTTCTGAGGTATGCTCTAAATGTGATAATGTTTATCAAAAGTTGCTTACAGAATATGTGACTGAAAGAGATAATTGTAGAAAGGCTAGGGCTGAGGTTGCTGGCTATGAAATAACTTTAGAGTCAATGGAAGCCAAAATTATCACTCATGAAAATAATGAAATGGCTTGGGCAGAAAAATATGAACAACAAAACTATCAATTAAAGTTGAGTGAATGGAAGTTAGGATGTAAGGTGTCTGAACTAGAAAAGATCACTAAACAAAGAGATGATTTGTTAGAAAAGCTTGATAGTTGGAATAAATCTGGTCTGTCACATGTTAGTTGGGTTGAAAAACAAAGAAGAGGACACATTAAAACTGGTATAGGCTATGATGTTGAGACTAGTAGTTCAGAGGAAATCCCAACTAGTGATAAGGAACAACTTAGTTCAGAAGAGTTCTCAACTGGTGATGATGAACTCACTAGCTCAGAAGAAAACACATCTAGTGATAAGGAACCCATTAGTCCAACACCTCCTGAGTTTAAGAAAGAAAAGGGGTATAATTTAGTTCCTCCACCCACTGGTGTCCTTCAACCACCTAGGAAAGATGTTTCTTGTTTTGGTGTAGACAACCTAGAATTTAGGAAAAAGCTTACTGGTCAATCTGAATCAAGTCCATCTAGTTCTGAATCCTTAAAAGAAAAAGTTGAGAAACCTAGGGATGATAACAAAATGAGTGATGATAAGGTTTCAAGGTGTGTTATTAATGATAACAAGTTTCCTAAAGTTTTTTCAAAACAAGCAGTACCTCCAAAAACTTTTCAAGGTACTACTAGTCATTCAGTAGTATCTTCAACATCTTTTCAAAATACTGCTAACTTTAGAAAACCTTCTGATCATTCACCAAAAAGTCAAGCTAGTTTTGGTCATAGAACTAGAGGAAGAGGATTTGGGAATATGGATCAAAAGTTATGTTTTGTGTGCTATAGTCCTGATCATTTGATTAAGGACTGTGACTTTCACTCACAATATTTAAGTCAATTCCCAAAGACCACATCTGCCAACCATAAGTCAAGGGAGAATAAACCAGTTTGGAATCACTCCAATAGGGTTAACCATAGTAATTTCTCAAGAGACTATAGGTACCCTCACCAGAAAAGACCTTTTTCAAAACCATCAGTACCCTCAAGTACTGGAAAGTCAAATGGTTCTCAAGCAGTACCTTCTCAAAGTACTGCTAGGTGGTCACCCAATCAAGGTACTGCAAACACTGTTACAAATGTAAGACCTAGGAGGTTCAATCACTATCAATCTAGAAGGTCTTACACCTCAAGTAGAGTACCTAAAGCAAAGAACCCAACACACAGTGTTAAAACTAAATGGGTTAAGAAAGAAAGTACTGATGGGGGACAAGCAGTACTTTCATCAAATAAGGGTGAAACAGGGAAAGTTGTTGATAATACAACACAAGTTTTGGAACCAAAGCAAATAATTCTTACTCATGTTTTCAAAAACAGTGGAGATTACATACTCAAAGAATTCAAGTATGTCACTCCACAAGGGGAACACAAGTCAGTAATGACTTGGGTTCCTAAAAGAAACTAACCTTTTTATCTTTTATGCAGGGCAATCCAGAAGAGGAGCTTAAGGATAAATTTATTGTTATTAGTGGTTGCTCTGGAAGCATGACAGGAGACACAGAGTTACTGTCAGACTTTAAGGCATATTTTGGAGGCAGAGTTTCTTTTGGGAATGATCCTGATGGAGGGAGAATTACTGGCAAAGGAACCATCAAGGCAGGATGTATTGACTTTGAGAATGTTCGTTATGTGAAGGAGCTTAAGTTCAACCTTTAGCTGATCTCCTCACAAAGGGCTTTGATGTTTCAAGATTCAACCGTTTAGTGGTGACTATTGGTATGATTAATTATTAGGCTACATTTGAGGGGAGGACTCGGTTTTGATTAGAGTACTTTCTTACTGTCTTTATGAAAGTACTGGTTGTTAGTAAAATTCATGTGGGTTATTATCTATTCATTGTTTGAGGGGAGGCAATACAATGATTTTTGAAGTATTAGCTCTTGTCTATCTATTTGTGGTGAAGAGAATGGAAAAGTGCTGCTTGATGTTCATGGAGAGTATTGGTTGTGGGATATACTGCACTTGATAGACAGAAGAGATTTGGTTCATCTGTATCAATTAGTGCAAGCCTATTTTGAGCACAAGTCACCAGCAGGAGTGGGTTTAGTATTGCTGGGAGATCTTACAATAATTTGGGAAACAGAGGAAACAAGAAATAATGCTCTCTGGGAGAATCAAGAAGATTGGGAGATTACAAGTTGGAGATTCTTTGAGTCATCATGAGTGCATGTTTTGGAATTAGAAGATGGCACCATGATCCATATGCTAGCAGAAAGAAGATATCTACTTACAAGAGATCTTATGATTAGAATGCTGGATTATGGCATGGAGGTTGAAGATGAGAATGAAACAGCACTGATGGTGATTAAGTTGTTTATCAAATGGACAACTTTAGCTGATGATGATGATGCATAAATACTGGTATGGTTTTATTATTATATAAATCTTTTGAAAAACAAAGTACTTTATTCAAAGTACTGCTAGTCAAACAGTACTTTCTCAAAGTACTGCTTGCAGCATAATAACCAGTAAAGTCTTTTGCTTAATAAATAAGTTAATTTTTGAAAGGTGCAAAAACTTTTTCAAGCACAAGATGACAGCAACAAATGGTTTTGAAAGTAAGAACATGGTGTTAGTACTTATACTACACAACAAATGGTAATCAACTCACCATGTTTTATAAACAAGAAAGAGTTTGACTCATCATGAGGGTACGGCTCTGATGTGATAATCAAATCCATTTTTTGTTGGCAATTTACTAAAAATTGTATGGTTTTCAACTCACCATATCTGTGATAGTGAAGAGTTGGCTAGCCCACAAGGCAATGGCTTGTGGTAAAGGCTGTGGAAAACCATTTATGGTGATTAACTTACCATGGTGTCTATCACTAAAAAGTTAGCTAGTCCAAAGGGTACAACTTTGGTAAAGACAAATCAAATCTGTTTATAGCTGTTGATTTGCAAAAAATCAAATGGTTATCAGTGTACCATAGTTTTCGAACTAAAACACATGGCTACTCCAGAGTTAATGGCTTTGGTAAAGAGACATCAAAATCCATTAAATTTCAATGATTCACCTCTCACAGGAGTTCACACACCTGGAAGTGATGAGAATAGACTGAAACTTTATGATCTGATGTACATTTTGCCATGTATTGCTGAGTAGCTGAAAATATTAGTTGCTGTAAAGGTATCCTCTATTGCTGATAAAGATTGTTGATAAAAGAGTACTTTGATGACAGAAGTTCAATCTTTCCATGAAGACAAAGATGCTATAGTTAAAGTCACAAAAGAAACTTGAAATCAAGCAAAGTAGAATTCAAGGTAGGGGAGGATTGTTGGGATATAAAATCAAAGTACTGCTGAAAAGTCAAAGTACTGCTTATGAAGAAAGTCAAAGTACTGCTCGTGTTAAAGAAAGTCAACGTACTGCTATGTTCAAGGACTAATATGCAAAATTGTTTAAGGACTGATATGTAATTCTAGAATATTCTTAGATTAGAATTAGTTTACTTGTCGTACAAGAATTGTAAACCGACTAGGGTTTTCCTTATGCCTATAAAAGGATCCCTAGGTGGTATTATAAAATATTAGACACGTACCTCACAAAGTGTTTATTAGAAAAGTTATTAGAGTTTGTTAGTGAATCTGTATAATAAGCAGGTTCAAAGTTTGGTTTAATATAATCGTTGAAAAGTTTTATTATTCTTCTTAGCTTTGTTGAAGTAGATTCCACATACTTAACAAGGTTATATCAGTGTTTCATTATTAGCAGTTTTGTGTTTATCCAAGATTGCTAAAACCCTTACAAGCTACATAGTTAGTTTGGTCAGAGTATATCGATCCAACACTAAGCCATTTTGACTCAGCCAATAATACGACTTCCTAAACCCTAAAACACATAAATCCATCTCTGTGAAGAATCTTAGGCTAATTAAGTGATGTTATTGAACAATTAAACTCATACCAAAGCAAATGGTCTAATCTAATTAACCTAAAACACCACAGATAAGAATTGCCCAAATCAAAGCATAAACCTTAAATCACAATAGATACAGATTGAGCCACAGACAGCTAGTAAGAATTTAGGCGAGGACATGCAAGATATAAACAAAGCTTTGTAACACTTACAAGTATGAAAATATGAAGATTGATGAAAAGCTTGATATGAATGAAAAATGGCGGTAAGAGTTTGAATTTTTGAATTTTTTGTGAGTTAATTAGACTGTTTAGTATTTCTATTTATAGGGTTAGGTTTGTGAATTTGACAATTTTGGCCCTTAATACCCTATTTTGCAAATTCAGTCCAAGTGTCACAAAGTATTGAAATTTGACATAAGCAATCCCTCAAGGGTGTATGTTGTATCATGCAAAGTCCAAGTTGACTTTAACTTTGTGATTGTGACACTTCTTCCCCTTGATCTCACAAATGATTGCAAAATTTGACAAAACGTTTGTACAAGAGTACACGAAAGATTTGCATGATGAAAGTAATTGATGACGAAGATTTGAAGAAGAGTGTGGCATTCATGATGATTTGAAAAGTTTTCTCCCCCCTT
This sequence comes from Artemisia tridentata subsp. tridentata, assembly GCA_021014915.2. Lineage (NCBI taxonomy): Eukaryota > Viridiplantae > Streptophyta > Magnoliopsida > Asterales > Asteraceae > Artemisia > Artemisia tridentata. Next base: position 269,820,558 of record CP139501.1, on the reverse strand, counting down.
AAAATATGTTTTTGATAAAGTGAGAAAGTTATGTATTGAAAAACATATCTTGAAGTTGTGAATACTGCACACTTAGATTTTATTTTATTTTTTTATTATTTTTTATTTTTTTTTAATAAAGAAGAAAAAATGGAAAGTATTTTTGATGTTTTTAGCTTTATATTTTTTTTGTATTTTGTTTTTGATAAAATATGTACAAAAGCATTTTGGTGTTTGACTTTCTTAATTGTGTTTGAGAAAGTTTGCAAGATCATCTGGAGTCAAACACCGCATACCAATCTGGTGAACTAGTTCAGCAAACCTTGATGGAGGTAAAGCTTTTGTGAACAAGTCTGCCAATTGGTATTCTGTACCCACGAAGTATAATTCAATTGTACCCTTTTCGACATGCTCCTTGATGAAATGATAACGGAGAGCAATGTGTTTGGACTTGGAATGAAGAACAATGTTGCAGGAGATGGCAATGGCACTCTTAGAGTCACAGTACATCGGGATTTTGTTGAAAACATATCCGTAGTCCATCAGTTGTGATCTCATGTAAATAACTTGATCACAACAGGCAGACATGGCTACGTATTCCGCTTCAATTGATGACAATGAAGTGCAATCCTGCTTCTTTGACTGCCATGATACGAGCTTATCTCCCATAAATTGAGCACCACCAGAAGTACTTTTGCGTGAATCTAGACAACCTGCATGATCTGCATCTGAAAAAGCTATTAGTTCAAAACCAGAATCCTTTGGATACCAGATCCCCAAATTAATGGTTCCCTTTACGTATCGAAGGATTCTTTTAGCCTCAGAGAGGTGTCTTTTAGTAGGTTTAGACTGATAACGAGAGCACATATACACTGCAAATACTATATCTGGTCTGCTAGCTGTGAGATACATAAGTGACCCAATAATACTTCGGTATTTTGTAGGGTCAACAGATGTCCCATGTAAGTCAGCATCAAGCTTTGTTGTATGAGCCATAGGAGTATTGTACGTATCACAACTGGTCATTCCATGTTTCTTAAGAATCTCAAGGGCATATTTGGACTGGTTTAGAAAGATTCCACGGGGTGATTGATGAACTTGTAGTCCTAAGAAGAACGTAAGTTCACCGATCATGGACATTTCAAAATTATCTTTCATTAATTTTGCAAAACGGTTTGAGTACTTTTTGTGTGTTGAAGCAAAAATAATGTCATCGACATAAATTTGAACAATTAAAATGTCCTCCCCGTGTTTTTGAATAAACAAAGTTGGATCTACTGAACCTTTCGTGAAATGGTTGGTAAGTAGAAAAGCTGACAGTTTATCGTACCATGCCCTCGGGGCTTGTTTAAGTCCGTAAAGGGCTTTCTTGAGCCTGTACACGTAATTTGGATGTTCTGGATCGACGAATCCCTCTGGTTGACTAACATACACCACTTCACGTAGTTGTCCATTCAGAAATGCCGTTTTCACGTCCATTTGATAAACAACCATGTTTTTATGAGCAGCATAAGCCAGAAAAATGCGTACAGCTTCAAGTCTAGCCACTGGAGCAAAAGATTCTTCAAAGTCGATTCCTTCTTCCTGAGTGTATCCTTTTGCTACCAAACGCGATTTGTTACGAATCACTGTGCCTTCAGCATCTAATTTGTTTTTCCAAATCCATTTCAGACCGATGACATAGATCCCATGTGGTCTTTCGAATAACTCCCAGACTTCTAATCTTTTGAATTGATTGAGTTCCTCTTGCATTGACTCAATCCAGTTGTCGTAAGTCATTGCTTGTTTAATGTTCTTGGGTTCATCATGACATACTGTGAGTGCATAAATGCAAGTTTCTCCATCTGAGTGAAGTCGTTGTCTGGTCATTACTGGTGCATCTGGATGACCAATAATTTGAACTATGGGATGATCACGAGTCCAGTTATGTGTCGAAGGGTGGTGTTGATAAACAGCATGCATATTAGACGGATCTAAATTTATTGATGATGACTCTGCAATATCATGAATGGTTGGAGTCGGAGCAAATGGATTAAAGAAAGCATTTCCGTCATAATCTGCAGGTGCGGGTACTTGTTCATTTTGATCATCAGCTGCAATTTCAGTGTTGGAAGCGGTTTGTGCTGTTGTTGTTGGAGATTCAGTTGGAGGTGCATCAGTTGCAACATTTGTTGTCGTGGTTGTAGGAGTATCAGGGAATGGAATATTATCAGGTTGAGCAGCGGAAACAGTTGATACACTTGGTGCACGAAATTCTAAGAAATCATCAAACAACGGAGCAAACAAGGTTTCCAAATCATTACGGTTTAGCGAAAGAGGTGCAGCTGAAGGATCAGGGAAGTTTAGACGGTTAGTTGTGGGTCCTAAGCTGTTTTGCTCAGAAGCCATTTCAGTAAGCTCATCGAAATTAGCATGAATAGTCTCCTGAATATCTCTAGTACGACGATTCCAAATGCGAAAGCCTTTTGAATTTTCACAATATCCAATGAACACACCAATGTCCGCTTTGGCTTTGAGCTTTCCAAGATCATCACGATCATTATTTGGGTAATAGAGAGCACCAAATACATGAAAGTATTTAACATTCGGTTTAAGATGATGGACAAGCTCATAAGGTGTTTTTTTGTGGCATTTGTTAATCATACTACGGTTTTGAGTATAGCATGCAGTCGAAACAGCTTCAGCCCATAAGTAATCAGGAAGTTGAGCATTGATTAGCATTGTTCTTGCAGCTTCCACTAGCGTCCTGTTGCGTCTTTCAACAACACCATTCTGTTCAGGACTTCTAGCAATAGATGTCTGATGATCAATTCCCACTTCCTCAAAATATGTACGAAGAGTTTGATTCTTGAATTCAGTTCCGTTATCTGTTCTAACTTTTCTGACCGTGTTACGAAGCTGAACTTGAATTTTCTTGAGAAAGGTGATGATCATTTGAGGAGCTTGATCTTTACTTCTGAGAAAATAAACCCAAGTCCATCTGGAGTAGTCATCAACAATTACCAGAATGTAGCGTTTGCCATTTATTGACTGCACACGCATCGGGCCACATAAATCCATATGAAGAAGATGAAGAACGTGATCAGTATTGGATTCAGTTTTGGGAGGAAAATGTGCACGAGTGCTCTTTCCTTGTTCACAAGCGGGACATAGATGATCTTTTGCGAATCTGAATCGTGGAAGACCGTCGACTAATTTGTGTTTTGCAAGATCAGTCAAGGTTTTGAAGTTCAAATGAGACATTCGTTTGTGCCATAACCAAGATTTTGTTGAAGTTGCTTTGGAGAGGAGACATATGGGAGAAGAAGCGATCATGTCAGACATTGAGATTGTGTAAAGGTTTGTTCCACGTAAGCCTGACATAAGATCATTTCCATGTAAATCACGAACAAAACATGTTTTCTCCCTGAATGCGACTTCCAAAGCTCCATCACAGAATTGACCAACTGAGAAAAGGTTGTGTCCAAGTCCTTCAACATAATACACACGACTAATTTCGATGTTGCCGTTGACATAATCTCCATAGCCCATGATAGCAGCAAAATGATCGTTCCCGAATCTGACAGTGCCAATGAACTTTGAAACAAAGTTTACTAACAGTTTGAGATTGCCTGTCATATGTCGGGTACATCCGCTATCAACAATCCATAGAACGAGTTGTATCACCTGCATCATACGAAGATGACAAAGGTGGTACAATGGTAAGGGTGGAACCCAAAGAGATTATGGGTTCCGTTGGGTTAGAGGCACACACATTATCATTTTTAGGTAACCATTTGAAACAGGGTGTCCTTTGTAACCAACGTTGCCATGTCCAGCTCTTGCTTGCTTTTTTCTTAGTGAAGTCACTAGGTGATTGCACTATAATAGGATTTGTTTTCGCAACTATGGGTTTGTCTAAGGCATTTGCAGAAACTACAATTGGCGGCTTACCTAGCACAGACTTAGAAGCATTAGTGGGCCTAGAGGTATTGCCAGACGTAGATTTCTTACGTCGAGATAAAAGGGTTTTAGCAACACATTGAGTATGATCACCAGAAGACATGCATTTTCGACAAAAAACACAAGAAGCTTTAACGGTTGAAACGTTTAAAGACACAGCATTCGTTACATCGATTTTAGAATTACATTGTTGAAAGTTTGAATCTAAATCAGAAGCAACATGCTTTTTATTCGAATTCCTAGGATGATCTTCTACTTCAGTGACTTCTAGTGTGCCGCTCCTACGTTTCCAGATCCTATTCTTCTTTTGGTTGCTCTTACGCTTTGATCTGCTAACGTTAGTAGTGGTGACTATTCCTGTAGAAGTGGAGGCATTCAAATTAGTGTCTGTAGCATTCTTCTTAGATGTTGTGTCTACTTTGTACATTCCTGGTGCAATGACATTAGTGTTCACTAGCTTTCCTTTTTCATATGCACTAAGTTTCCCTTTTAACTCAATGATGATGTGTTGCTGTTCTTGTATTCTAGAATCAAGTTGCCTATTAATCCTGACAGTATCAGCACGGGCATCCATACATTCAGCGTTTTCTTTCAAAAGTTGAGACCGAGTCTTTTTCAAAGAGTCAAAAATTGTTTTGTATTCAGCTTTTACTTTTGCAATTTCTTGTTCATACTTTGACAATTGACACTTTAAGACTGCGTTCTCATCATCAAGAATTTCAACTTTGGTTGATTTGTTATCAAAAACCAGATTTTGCGTTTGTTTTTGCAACTTTAATTCAAACTCGATGCTTTGAGCTTGACACCATTGAAGTCTCTTTTGAAGTTGAAAAATCTCGTTTGAAAGTTTATTTTGAACATCATCATTTTGTTTCAGAATTCTCACTTTTTCATCTTTTAAAATCTCAATCTCGTGTCTCAACTTTTCACAATCAGAAATGTGATCATCAACAAGCATAGAATTGCATGACACATAAAGAGAATTCATGAACACAGAGATAATATCAGAACTCAGAACATCTACCAAGAGTCGATCTGCTTCCTTTTGAAGAATTTTGTTTCGACTTTTTTGTTTAGTCATGGAATGTTCTGTTGCATTAAAAACTTGTATCATGGATTTTACTTCATTTTGAAGTTCCCGTTCCCAGTGTGTTGCACAAAGACGCAAATGTTGAACATGAGGTAAAAACTGTTTTTGAAAAATTTGTCTCTATTCTTTTGCATAAGCAGATTGAAAAGTGAAAACTTTGATTTCCGAATTTCGTTCAATTGCGTCTTCCAAAAATTTGATATCTTCCAAAAATGTTTCAAAATAACGAAGTACAAGACATCGTTCTGGTAATGGTTGTTGGTATGTGTGAAAACACACACCTTTTCTTGACCAAAAACAGACCAAAAACTAACCAAATATGCCAAATATATTGTGTTTTTGTGTTTATATATGTGCAGGTACGGATATTAAGAAAAAGGACAAAAATCAAGAGAAACCGGCAAAACCAAGCACGAGATTTGGAAAGAGATCAAAAGCCGAGGCCGGGGAAGATTTTATCAAGACTGGATCAAAGTTATGCTCAAAAAGTCAAAGTCAACCCTCAAGTTTCATCAAATGTCAAAAATGGCCCTTGGATCAATTTTACAAAAATGGCAGAAATAGCCCTTGAAGAATTACATTTGGCAAAATTAGTCCTTGGAAAATCCTAAAATCCTAAAATATTCTCACTACTAAAAATAAACCCACAAAACCAAATCCTAATCCTAACCCACCTAAGCCCAGCCCAACTCCCCTACCCATTTTAAACCCGGATCCAACACCACCACCCAAACCCGATCAACTCCCTTATTACACCAGAGTCAAACAATAAAAAAAGGAAGGGCTCGTTTTTTACTATTCATCTCCTTCAACCCCGGTTTACCCTGCAACCCAATTTACCCGTACCACTTAAAAGGCTTCTAGAAGCAGCTGACAACATAAGGGAATGACAGCCTGGCATTTGAAGCAATCCCATTGGTCAAGACACCTCGATTATTGATCCAATGGCTGTGATGATTGCTTATGATTGAAGCATAATCCAAGGGCTGAAGATAGAGATCGAGGAGGTTCTGAGAAATCCTAAGAACCCCTCAGCTGGCTATAAAAGACCCTTCCTCACCACATATTGAAGCTGGTAGCTATTAGGATTAGGAGTAGGATAATTGTAGTGTAGTTTGTTCTAGCTTATTTTAAACTTTTAATTTCTGTCTAATTAGTTTTGTAATCCAGATTTCATTTTTAATACAATTTCAGTTTAATCTCTTGTAAAAGTTTATTTTCAAGTTTTCATCAATGCTTCTTTATGGTTTTCTTAGATTTATAAGCTTCTATTTCTGTTCTCATAAGCTCATGTAAGCTTGTATAGCTTATTGTGAGCTTATTGCTTCTTAATTACTGTCTTAATTTCAATAATTTCAAAAAGTCAAAATAAGTCAAACTGCTTATTTAGCTTATTCTAGTGCTTAAATGTTTTATAAAACTGTGTCTTAAACCTTTATTTACTTATGTGATCAATTCTCTTTCAAAGTTATAGCTTAAATTAGTCTTTTGCAGTTTAAAAAACAAAATCAGTTTTAGTAAAGGGGTGTTTGGATTTGGATTTTAAATAAGGTTCAAATCTGAGTACAAGGGTTTTAGTCATAAACTCAATTTGTTTCAGCTTGAATTATGTGTTAGTAGTAGTTTTCAGTCAAGTTTAAAGTAGATTCATTAAGTTTAGTAGCTTTTAGAGTAGATTTCAAAGTTTAAAAGTTCAAAACTGTTTGTCATAGCTTATTTTGATAAGTTTATTAAAAGTTCTCTTTAGGTGTTAGTTTTGAGTCAAAAATCAGTTTTATAAGTTTGTTTTAATGTTTTAGTTAAAGTGTCAAAAAGTTTTAAGGTCTTAAGTCTTGTTTGCAAGTTTTTATAAAAAACCAAAAAAGCAAAAAATATGTCCTAAGTCCCTAGCTTATCAGATAATTTTCATAGCTTACTTCTGTTTCAAAATACTTTAAAAGTGGTTTTTTGTCTTCTTTGATTGCTATTCTTAATCTGTTTTCAGCTTGTAGGGTATAGCTTGTTCTTCTTATTGCTTAAATTGTTGCTTAAAAGTGCTTGACTGTCTGTTTTTCTGTCTGTAGCTTTTGTTCTGTCCCAATCAACCTAGTTCTCTGCTTTATATCTGCTTATCTATAAGTGCTTATTGGCTCAAATTTGGTACACTAGTAGATTTAGGTAAAAGCTTGATCTGTTTCAGCTTGTTGAGGTATTTAGAGCTTATTTTTAGTGCTTAATCAGGCTGCAAGTAGGGCACAGGGATACTGTTGCATCAGCAGCCCTTGTGTGTTTTTGGCTTATAATTTTGCTTATCTGCTTATTAGGTCTGCTTATCTAGGATTAGAGTAGCTAATTAGATTGCTTTAAGGTGCCCTTAGCATTAGTCACCCTTAGTTTAGCTTATTAGTAGCTTAAAATTAGTTTTTAAGTTTTCAAATTAGCCTTAGTTAACTTAATTTAAAACTGCTTATTTTTTCCCCTTTTCTTCTGTGCTTATTAGGCTTATTCAGTTTATCTTCTTAGGTGAACTTTGCTTATTTAGATTTCCCTTTAGGTGCCTTAGCTTATTCCATCCCTAGGTTAGCTTATTTTAGCTTTTTAGTTTTTAAATTTTCCTTTATAAGCTTATTGCCTAAACTGTCCTTTAATTCAACTTATATCTTGCTTATTTTCAGTTTTCAAAAAAGTTGTTTTTACAAAAGTGTTTTATTTTTAGCTTATAAACAATTTTCAAAAGGAAAATCAAAAAAATAAAATAAAAAGCAAAAAGCTGAGGCCCAGGCTCGAACCCCAGACCTCCAGCCTCACCACACCTCACAACACACACGCCTACCATCCTGCCCTTGGGTCTTTTTCATTCATAGCTTGCACAATTTATTACTTAACCCCCTTTTTAGTTATTTAGCCTATATTGCTTATTTAGCTTAATAACTGCTTATTCCCTACTGTTTCCCCCATCTTCTTATTTTTCCTAGGATAATCTTAGTATAAGTTAGTTTCCTGCAAACATTAATATTTTTCCAAAATCTTTTACTATTTTTAATCATTTAATTTCTTTCTTTTAGTTTTTAATTCATAATAAATAAAATAAAAGTCAAAAAAATAAAATTCTTTTTTATAAAATTTTCTTTTATCATTTAGGACTTAGGAAAATTAGTTTTGCGTTTCTAGGGTTAGTATTTCATAAGTTTTACTTTTAAAGCTCGGGATTAGCCCGAGCGTGCGCGTTTTTAGTTTTCTTTTGCGTTTTTGCTTACGTGTGCTTACTATAATTGTTTTAATTGCTTTATTACTTGTTTTTAGCTTATATTTCATTATTTGTAGCTTAAATTCCAAAAATCTCTTTTTATCACTATTCACGACACGATCACGACTCGAACCGAGAGTTCCATTCACACTTCGTTGGGACATAACGACCCGGGAATACATATTTCCTTTGTAATTCCTTGGACTTGTAAATATACTACTGATTCCGACAAATCAATTTTTACCCAGACTAAGGTATTGTCGTGTCCTCACGCAATGGTATCAATTCACATCTCTAGATAACTTTGAAAGTAGCAAAGCTTCTCCAAAAATGCCCCGTTAGACCATTTTATTACTCATATACTCTTTTTGTACTTTTCATTTTTCTCTTGTGACGGTATGTTGACTATCATTATTTTCATAACTTTTAGGGTCATAAAGTAAGAAACACAACTCATGAAGAAGTGACCATACGGATAGAATTCATCGTCCTTGATTTTTCACGAGTCTCCAAACTAAGCTTAAAAACGAAATCACAGCTAAAATATGATTTTAGATGCTAACACTACCCGTAAATGATAATTGTGTAAGCGTAGCTACTTCTCGCTCCCTTATTCCTAATTCCTCTAAGGATTTTATTATGAAAAATTTTGATTTTTCTTATTTCACTATGATTAAGAACTTTATTATATAGAAGAAACCCAGTTTAGACAATAAATAGTTTTCAAAACATTCCTAAAGACTCCCTTTTGATAAAAATTAAGGTCCACACTCAGATCCCAACTTAACACGATTTTGGAAATGCTTTTTAGACACTCCCGGACTAGAAATGAGGCTTATTATTATTATACTAGCAACTTTATTTATAGATCCTCCGTCCTTTAAACAACCTGCACATCGGGCGTCACCGACAGTACCGGGAGTCTTATTTCGACATTGGTTATTTATTATTATTCACTTTTCATACCATTATATATATATATATATATATATATATATATATATATATATATATATATATATATATATATATATATATATATATATATATATATTAATGCCTCACTCCTAACCCCATGTACTTTAGAACTCACAGAACTACGGAAATCCAAGACCTCGCCGCCTATTTTCGGAATAAAGGATCCAAGGGTCGTTACAACGGATAGTTCCAAGACCTTAACGCCTTTCAGAATCAAGGGTCCAAGGGCCGATGTAAGAGGGTAGCCAAGACCTAAACACCTATCTTTAGCAATGAGGATACAAGGCGAAATTAACCGCAGCCTAAAGCACATGACACTGACACGATCTAAGTATGTGCCCCAAGTTCCACCATCGGGGACCCTCGAGAAACGAATCAAAAACTAAGAATTGTAAAAACCGTGAAACTCTATTTATTGAAAATCATTTATTTTGGGGTTTATTAATCTTATGGGAGCAAGAAGCCACAATTAACTTTCACGAGTTCTAAAGAGAACCAACTACTCCACGCTTAGCATCTAAACTCATAAATAACTCTATCATTTTTCGTTCTCCGCAAATTTAAAATCACAAATAATGAGATCCGCGGATGCTTAGCCGAATAACTTCAAGCCAAAGCTTTCGGTCATTATTGGTTAAGGAAACAAGCTAGGGCTCAACACGCCCGGTCAAGTCAAAATTCTATTCTTACTCTCACCAACGGAAAGTCAACATTGTGTCAAAACACTTATGATATTTTTGCAAAATTTTTCAAATTTTTTCAATTTTTTTGGGTTGTTTTTGAAGGAAAAACGGGGTTGCATGAGTAGAATGAAACATTGTCCTCAATGTTTTATGGTAAGGGTCATCCTACGAAAATCTAAGGCCGTTTATTAATTATGCCAAAAGATAAACGTTAGTCGATAAGATTAGGATATCGGATTTCCCATAAAAGCATCGAAGGATGAGACTCGAGTGGAGTAAAGACAAAACCACGAGCACGAGAGTCTTCAAACTTCGGGCAAATCCTGGACATAAGCAACAACAACCACAAAACACGAGAAATGGAAGAGGTAGCCCTCCTCACGTCACTTATTAGAAATAAAATAAAAAAGAAGATAGATGGATAAGCATGGGGTGCCTCCCACGAAGCGCTTGTTTTTATCGAGTCGTATAGCTTGACTCGCCCCGAATTTAATTGTTCTTGGGGAAGCATGTGGAAAAGAAAATCTCCATCGGACTTTCATTCAAGATGTTTTGATAAACATTGAAGTACTTGAAAGTTCCACTCCGATGAGATGCCCACGGCTCTAAATAGTAAAAACTATAAGCGACGATGCCGGGGTCAAAGATGGTGTCTTCACTCCCGAAGGAGTGAAGAAGAGGAGAAGTCACATCATATGTGAGGAATAGAAGAAAGATTTTGATAACAATTACGATAAATTCTTCAACTTCAAAAGTAATTTTCACAGTTTTCTCAATTTGAAATTCATCATTAAAGCTCTTTTGTTCTAAAATCATCTCGGGAGGGAGGGTCGGGATTTTGGTATCAAAAAGCAAACTCTTATGATAGAGTACGTCTCCCTCCGAGTCCTTAGAATGATCATACTCCGGCGGAGATATGATGTGAGCGAGTTCATCGGCGAACTCCCCCAGACTAGAGGCACAATTAGTTGAAGGGTCATGACTTAGTAAAAATTCCAATTTTCTCAAATCAGATTCAAAATCAAAGTTTTTATCTTCATCCCCCGGTGGGATTGGATCGATGCGAGCGAGTTCATCAGCGAACTCCTCAAGAAGATAATCAATCTTATGAAGTACGTCTTTTAGCTCGGGCTTCGGCGGGATATATGGAGGCGGGACTTGTGCGGTACTTCGTGGGCTATAAATGTGTACCTCGTCCATATCGGTCTCCGTGTCGGACTCATCACTCTCCTCATTCTGAATATCGAAGATCGGATTATCTGAATTTAGAGTAAATTCAGAATCGAAATCAAACAAAGGATTTGTGATAGTCATTTTGAACATTTTTGAAATTGAATCGATCTCTAAGTTCTCTGCGGGAGCAACATCGGGCTCAGTGACTTGGTTAACCGGAGGTTGGACGTTTTCGGTACTTCCTTTATTAGTAGGAAGCACCGTGTCCTTTGTTACCTCGGTTTCACGTTCAGCAGAGGGAGTGGGATTGCCACTCGAAGGAAGAATCGACGTTTTAACATTTAAAACTTCTGAAGGTTCATCCTCATCACTCTCGTCAGAGTCTGAATAGTAAAAGGTGTGAGGATGACCTTGTCCTGGCTGAGATTGACAATTATGAATTATGTATCTAGTGTGATTGTCAAGGACCTCGACATGTGCACTCATTGCGGAATTATCATCGGAACACTGATCACTCAAAACAGTGGTAGAGTTATAATGAACTTCAGCGTCCCACTGATAATGATGATGTGTCATATTCTCGATCAAATCATAAGCTTCTTGTGGAGTTTTCCGCATAAAATTTCCACCGGCTGCCAACATAATTTTGTCTCGATCAATCGGAGTTATGCCATTATAAAAGGCTAGGATTTGATCAAGAAGCAAAATTTTATGGTCTGGACATTTCTGTAATAATGATTTGAATCGTTCCCAAGCTTCAAATACTGATTCCTTGGGCAATTGCCGGAAATTCAGAATGTCTTTCCTAAGCTGCACCATTTTAGAACGTGGAAAGTATTTTGAGAGAAACTTGACGAACATCTCTTCCCATGAATGAATTGAGTGGGTTTTAAGAGTGTAAAACCAATATTCAGCATTGTGGGATAAAGAGAATGGAAAGAGATTTAAACGGATGCTGTCAAGAGAAACTCCATTTTGTTTTATGGATTGAGTGATGGATAAGTATTTGTTCAAGTGTTCGTTTGCATCCTCATCTCGAAATCCGTGAAATTGGCAATTTTGCCGGATCAGTCGAACCATATGATTTTTTAATTTGAAATCGGTTCCTGGAACGATCGGTCCTCCTCTACCGATAAGTGTCGGAGGATAGAAATCCTCCATGGTCCGAGGATCATGGGGATGGAATGGTGGAAAATCAATCATTGTGAAGAATTAAACGATGAGAGGATAAGAAGATAAGAATTAAACATTTGAGAGGATAACGAAGATTTTTTATGGATTTTTATAATATTTAAAAGAAAGAAAGAATAAAATAGAATGAAAATTATTTCTAAGATAAGAAGAAAAATATTTTTGGGCTTTTTTTATAATTAGGAAACGGAAAACAAAAATAGAAGAAAAACAAAATTTAAAGAAAAACAAATTTTGAAAAAGAAAATATTTTTGGGTTTTTATAATTGGAAAACAAATGAAAATAGAAGAAAAAATTTTAAAACAAATTTTGAAAAAGAAAATATTTTTGTGTTTTTATATAAAAATAATAAGAAAATATTCACAAGAAAAACGATAACTTCACGGGGAAGGATCTTCAAAACACGAATCGACGAACGGGAATCAAAAATTCGCTTCACCACTTCCCCGGTAGCGGCGCCAAAAATTGATTCGTTTAAATCAATAGTTTATATATTTATAATCCAAGGAATTACAAAGGAAATATGTAAAACCCGAGTCGTTCTCCCAACGAAGGAATGAATGGAATTTTGGTTCGAGTCGTGAAACGTGTTGTGAATAGTGATAAAAGTGAATATTTTGGAATTTAAACTACAAATAATGAAATATAAGCTAAAAACAACTAAAAAGGTAAATAAAACAAGTATGGAAGGCAAACGTAAGTTAAAACGTAAAGAAAACCTAAAACGCGCAAAACCCGGGCTAATCCCGAGCTTTAAAAGTGAAATTTAAGAAAAAAAAATCCTGGGAATGCAAAAATAATTTTCCTAGGTCCTAAATGATAAAAGAAAATTTTAGAAAAAAGAAATTTATTTTTTTGACTTTTATTTAATTTATTATGAATTAAAAACTAAAATAACGAAATTAAATGATTAAAAATAGTAAAACAAAAGAGAAAATTCTGAAACTTTTTCTAAAAATACGTTATTAAAAGAAAAATGTAGGAAAAATAAGCTTGAGCACACAGCTTATTGAAATAAGCAGATAAGCAAAATTATAAGCCAAAAACACACAAGGGCTACTGATGCAACAGCAGCCCTGTGCCCTACTTGCAGCCCTGATTAAGCACTAAAAATAAGCTCTAAATACCTCAACAAGCTGAAACAGATCTAGCTTATACCTAAATATACTAGTGTACCAAATTTGAGACAATAAGCACTTATAGATAAGCAGATATAAAGCAGAGAACTAGGCTGATTAGGACAGAACAAAAGCCGCAGACAGAAAAACAGACAGTCAAGCACTTTTAAGCAACAATTTAAGCAATAAGAAGAACAAGCTATACCCTACAAGCTGAAAACAGATTAAGAATAGCAATCAAAGAAGACAAAAACCCACTTTTAAAGTATTTTGAAACAGAAGTAAGCTATGAAAATTATCTGATAAGCTAGGGACTTAGGACATATTTTTGGCTTTTTTGGTTTTTTATAAAAACTTGCAAACAAGACTTAAGACCTTAAAACTTTTTGACACTTTAACTAAAACATTAAAACAAACTTACAAAACTGATTTTTGACTCAAAACTAACACCTAAAGAGAACTTTTAATAAACTTATCAAAATAAAGCTATGACAAACAGTTTTAAACTTTTAAACTTTGAAATCTACTCTAAAAGCTACTAAACTTAATGAATCTACTTTAAACTTGACTGAAAACTACTACTAACACAGAATTCAAGCTGAAACAAATTGAGTTTATGACTAAAACCCTTGTACTTAGATTTGAACCTTATTTAAAATCCAAATCCAAACACCCCTTTACTAAAACTGATTTTTTTTTTTAAACTGAAAAAGACTAATTTAAGCTATAACTTTGAAAGAGAATTGATCACATAAGTAAATAAAGGTTTAAGACTCAATTTTATAAAACATTTAAGCACTAGAATAAGCTGAATATGCAGTTTGACTTATTTTGACTTTTTGAAATTATTGAAATTAAGACAGTAATTAAGAAGCAATAAGCTCACAATAAGCTATATAAGCTTACATGAGCTTATGAGAACAGAAATAGAAGCTTATAAATCTAAGAAAACCATAAAGAAGCATTGATGAAAACTTGAAAATAAACTTTTACAAGAGATTAAACTGAAATTGTATTAAAAATGAAATCTGGATTACAAAACTAATTAGATAGAAATTAAAAGTTTAAAATAAGCTAGAACAAACTACACTACCATTACACTACAATTATCCTACTCCTAATCATAATAGCTAACAGCTTCAATATGTGGTGAGGAAGGGTCTTTTATAGCCAGCTGAGGGGTTCTTAGGGTTTCTCAAAACCTCCTCGATCTTTATCTTCAGCCCTTGGATTATGCTTCAATCATAAGCAATCATCACAGCCATTGGATCAATAATCGAGGTGTCTTGACCAATGAGATTGCTTCAAATGGCCAGGCTGTCATTCCCTTGTGTTGTCAGCTGCTTCTAGAAGCCTTTTAAGTGGTACGGGTAAATTGGGTTGCAGGGTAAACCGGGGTTGAAGGAGATGAATAGTAAAAAACGCGCCCTTCCTTTTTTTTTCATTGTTTGACTCTGGTGTAATAAGGGAGTTGACCGGGTTTGGGTGGTGGTGTTGGATCCGGGTTTAAAATGGGTAGGGGAGTTGGGCTGGGTTTAGGTGGGTTAGGATTAGGATTTGGTTTTGTGGGTTTATTTTTAGTAGTGATAATATTTTAGGATTCTAGGATTTTCCAAGGACTAATTTTGCCAAATGTAATTCTTCAAGGGCTAATTTTGCCATTTTTGTAAAATTGATCCAAGGGCCATTTTTGACATTTGATGAAACTTGAGGGTTGAATTTGACTTTTTTGAGCATAACTTTGATCCAGTCTTGATAAAATCTTCCCCGGCCTCGGCTTTTGATCTCTTTCCAAATCTCGTGCTTGGTTTTGTCGGTTTCTCTTGATTTTTGTCCTTTTTCTTAATATCCGTACCTGCACATATATAAACATAAAAACACAATATATTTGGCATATTTGGTTAGTTTTTGGTCTTTTTGGTCAAGAAAAGGTGTGTGTTTTCACACATACCAGTTGTAAAGGACCAACAATTTGTGTAACTGGTTTAACGGGACCAACATCAGCAATGGATCCATGAATTTGTTGAATAAGCCCTGGTTGTTCAGTTTTCTCTTTTTGAGGAACAAAAGTATAAAAAAGATGAGGCAATTTTGAGTAATCAAATGGTTTGTTATACATGACATTGCTCATTTTTTATCGACTCTCTTCTTCCTGTTCATGTTCTTCCTCACAGTTATGTACAACAACACGCACAATTGAATTATCAAGAAGCTGTTCAGCACTATACAACTTTGGATTTTCCTTGAGTGCTTTGTGGAGAAAATGTGGTTTGTCGTCACCAATAGCAAATCCATGACCTTGTGGATGTTGCTTTAAAGAAAACTTTTGGATCGTTGTGACAGACTCACCAGTTTTGTAAACAACTGTTTGAAATTCTTTGACTTTATTTTGCAAATCAACAATTTCTTCCAAATACGAATCAACTCGTTTCTTTGAAACTTGTTTATATTCAGAAAAACTAGCTTGACAATTTGACAACTCGGTTTTTGTTTTGAAAAGTTCAGAATTGAGTTGATCAATTTGTTGTTTGTGTTGGAATTTTTCTTGTTCCATTTGAGAAATCAAGTTGTTTTTTGAAGCAACTAAGTCGCGTATTTGATGGTTTAACTCTTGTCCTTTTACGTACGCATTTTGAAAAGCAACTTCAAAACTCTTTTCTCGATTAGCTTGTTTTTCAAAGTTTGTGAGTTGTATTTTTGAGCACTCAAGATCCGCAGTTAATGATGCGACTTTTGCATGTAAAGTACGGTTAATTTCATTGCATTTATCAATTTGGGATTGGGTGGTCACAAGCATGGTCATGAGTTCCGAATCTGGATCAGGCAAAGATTCATATTGTTCAATTTGATCATCGTTATCGTTCTCATTTGGATCATCAAATGTAACAAAAGTGTTTATGTGCTCATCCTCTTGAGAGAATAACAATGAATCATTTCGAACAATTGTTTCCTTGTCTGATGCAGATGCAGATGATGAGACAATTTCATTTATCAGACATGTTTCAGAATCAGGTACCTGAGATTGACCATCAGTGTCATACACTGGGCCAGTGTCACTCATTTGGAGTTCCTGCATGTTTGCCATTAACATCACTGCTGCATTTGCTTCCAGATCTTCCATGTCATCATCTGAGTAGGCATCGGTCATGAAGCTGTTTTCTTTGCTAGTGAGAGTACCTCCAGCTTCATCCTTAAGAGCTAAAAGTAGAGCTTCCTTGTGAAAAGCACTGCCTCTTGTCCTTGGTTTAGGACATGCATTAGCCAGATGATCTTTCCCATTACAGTTGTAACACCTGAGTCCAGAATTCCCAGTTGATGAATTTCCAGTTTCAACAATTTCAACTCTTCTTTGAGGAGCACCAGCAATGTTCCTGTTCCCAGCATTTGTATTAAACCCTTGTCCTTGTCTACTTCCAGACTTACCCGTATAACCTCCAGAGCCCATCGGACGTCCATAATTACGATTCTGCACTTCGACCCGTCCATATTTGATAACAGCTTGATTCCTTGTGTTTGATGAAGTACGAAGAGGATTGTTGGATGTATTAGAAAATTTGCTAAAAGCACGAGCAATAAGAGCAAATCCTTGATTCAATGAGTTGAATGCATCCTCCTCATCATCATTTGTGTTAGTGTAAAACATAGAATCTGAGTTGTTGAATGGAACCATTTGAATTTCAGTAGGTTGATGTGGAGAATCATAGTGAACATGTTGGGATGAAAATGGTTGTTGAGGGTATGAAAAGTGATGTTGTTGTTGGACAAAAGCCTGATGTGACTGTGAAGGAGTAGCATTGTGTGATTGAGCCATTAATGCTAATGAGTTTGACATTGGAGGTGAATAAGATCCACGTAGAGCTCTGTCTTTGTCAACTTCAGTCTGATGGTGCTTCAAGTAGTCATACAACAATCCATATGGTGCATTATGAAGATTCTTTGCTTGACGAACAAACATGACATACTTTTGCCAATCAGGACCAAGACTACTGATAAACTTAGTGTTGACTGCAATCTTTGGTAAAGTAATGTTGTTTATGTCCAAGTCATTGCTGATGTTTGTGAAGCGGTGGTAGTATGACTCAAGTGTCTCCCCTTGTTCAATCATGAACGTTGTATACTCCATGTAAAGTTTTGATTCCATATCCTCTTGATTCAATTCAGTGCCTTCCATTAGTAGATGAACGTGTTCCCACATGGCCTTAGCTGTTTTCTGAGCATCAACACTTCGAAAGATTGGATTTGGAATACCCTGAAGGATATAGATCATAGCATATTCATCTGCTTCACGATGAAGTATCTGCTCTGCTGTAAGTTGAGACTCAGGGACAGTAGTTACAGTGTCAGGTCATGGAGGAATGGTAGTAGAATCTCCTTGAATCGTTGTGGTTGACATCTAAAACGGACCTTCAAGAATAACTTTCTTCATGTATCTTCCATGGGGTTTCTTGAGTTCAATGAACCTTAAGAATTGACTTGCCCACTGTACATAGTTTCCTGGTGTAAGCATTGGAGGTGTGTCAAGTGATCCTGCTTCATGTCGTGATTGCTGAGTTGTTATGACTTCACACATCTGATCAAACCAATGAGGTTGTTTAGGAGGAAGACTGATTGATTGCATTGGTTGTGATGGCATTTGCTGAGGAACTTGTTGCTGTGGTATGAATTGTTGTTGTTGCATGAAGAGTTGTTGTTGAGGATACTGTTGTTGTTGATGATACTGTTGTTGTTGTTGAGGATATTGTTGCTGTTGTTGATGAAAGTAGTATGGTGGTTGAGACATGATTAATGATTATGTTAAAATGGATCTTTGAAGGATAAATAGGGTTGTTGTTGTAGTTTAGATGTTTTGGCGAAAGTCTAAGTATAAGATTTTGTTAATAATTCCTTACTCGCTGAACTTTAAGAAAAAATAGCTTAGTCGCTGGAATATTCTTACTCGCTGAGAACTATGAGCTTCCTTACTCGCTGAAAGGTAAATTTTCTTAGTCGCTGGAATTGTGAATTTCTTACTCGCTGAATTAATGAATTTTCTTACTCGCAGAAATTAGAATTCCTTACTCGCTAAAAAATTTTCAACGAAGTATATAACCCCTTACTTGAAGGATTATAAAGAAGAAGTTCTGATTTCCTTACTCGGAAAATATAAACAGAACTTTACTCGCAAAGCTTACTCGCTAAGCTTACTCGCAAAGATTACTCGCAAGTACGCTTACTCGCTGGCTTGGTCGCCAATCTTTATACTTACTCGCCAAAATTGATGCTTACTCGCTAAAACAGACTGTTACTCGCCGAAAAAGTGAAAAATCTGGTTTTTAAGGCCAAATTTTCTACCAAATCTAAACTAAAACAACCTAATCTATCCCATAGGCGATTGATACCACTTGTTAGGTCACCATTTAGTAACAAATAATCATGTATTTCTAGAGAGAGAAAGTGAGGTTAGAGAGAGAGAGTGGAGGGCTCTTAAGTATGTGAATAATGAATTATGATTAAACTAAAAGAACCAACCTCCTTCCCTTCAAGGGAAGGAGTATTTATAGTCTTACATAGATGTTAGGGTTTTTCCCTAAACCTAACTAATGGGCCGCTCATGGGCTTGCTTCATGAGCGGGCCTTGTAATAAACATACAAGCCTAATAATTAGCAACGTATTACATAACTGAATGACCAATATAATAATTAAATGACCGACACTTTGACATTACTAAAACGCAATCCCAACAATTTCTAAGGGAGAATTCACGCCATTCACTACATAAGTTTTAGTATTTCATATTACAGTTTTGTATTTGATTTGATGTCTTTCAATATGATATTAAACATTGAATTTCCTGCATTTATTAATATGATTGGCTAAACACCTTTGGTATTAGCCTAGTTATGAAATTGTTATTGCTATGACTTAGTTTTCTCGTTTTCATATCTCTTTATGTGTATGCTTTCTTTGCTTATTCGCAGACAACCTTGTTTTGGTAGTATGGATGTTTGGGTAGTATCTAGGAAGCTAGGAGAATTGACCATCGGACCCTAGTGAAATAGGTTACGAATAGTGGTAAGAATTGACCATAGGACTATCACTATCTTGCGTGAGAATTGACCATAGGATCACCTTCCAAACGGAAATGCTTAAGAAGTTAGGGGGAACCTAAGTTCCGAGAGGCCGGGTTTCGTAGAATAAGTCTTAGATCGTAGCGGTGCTTAATGACTCTTCCATAGGGTAAACCCACGAACTCTTGTAATCATTCGGTTACGGAATAGGAAGCTATGGAAAATAGGCTAGACAAATTTACCCGAGGAGTCTAGTGACTTTAACCCCCATGTGGAGCGATAGAAAACATTAATTAGAAAACTTAATAATAGCATAACAAGATTAGTAACTAGGCTAGCACGTGTCTCCCTACTGATATCGCTTCCACTGTTATTTACTTTTGTTTTATTTCATTTCTTTAGTTTATAATTAATCTATTCAAAACCCTCTTTAAAACCAGTGACACTAGAACTTAAATTAGATCCACACGCATAGCTCTTGGGACGACCTAGGCTTTACTGAATACTACACTACACACGACCGGGTACACTGCCCGTTAGTGCATTAGGTATACCTTAGGTAGACGAGACTTTATAAATATTAAAACCTGGTCAAAAATCCTGCATCATCAGTCATATGTAGTGTTTCCTTACTAAACCTTGCCAAGTAGTCTTTCAGTGATTCATCTGCATGTTGTCGAATGCCTAGTATTTCTGCTTGGGTTTTCTTGAATCGTCTTTGTTGCATAAAGTTGTTTCGAAACTTGTTTCTAAGTTCATGGAAGTCATCTATACTTCCCGGTGGCAAGTTGTCGTACCAAAATATTGCCGCTCCACTTAAGGTGATTTGGAAGAAACGACACCAAGCGGGTTCTGGTTGCTTATGAACGTCTATGGTTCCCATGAACATTGTGAGATGATCGTCAGGATCTGACAAACCATCGTACGTCTTTAGGCTCGTCGGTACTTTAAGTCCGTTGGGCATGTCATAGTTTCTTATCCGTTTAGTGAATAGGGATATCACTATATCTCGCACGTTCTTTTCGGCTTCTTTGAACACAAAAGGCGAGTCATAAAATATATTTTTGCTTGCGTCTTTGTGCTTCATTGAGCCATGAATTGTAGGGACTGCCATCTTGAGTCCTTCTTGGTTTTCTACAACATTGGCAACTCGATTCTTTTTAAGGGGTAGGTTGGTCGAGTCATTTTTTTCTATTATCATGTTATCTTCTCCACTCGCTACTCCTTTAGAGGTAGATTGCCCTGACGGAATGATAAGTGTATTGTCATGGCTGTTGAGTAGTTTTTGTTGGGCGATTTCCTTCCTATTTGATGAGAATGCTAAATACATGGCATTGATTTGATCAAAATTGTGAACTATAAATTCCATTATAGGATCAGCAAGATTAGATAATGGTTGAGCTGCAATAGTTTGGTTTTGCATGGTACTGATAGGAGCGTCGACCGCAGAAACGTGCTCATTGAGTTTAGAAGCACTTGCTTTTTCCCCCAAATATACGATAGGTGTTACGGATTCGTTTTCCCCCGCCATCTAGATAATGACTTGACGTTCTTTATGGATTTTTTTATCGGGTCCCACGGATGGCGCCAAATGATGATACACTGATCCACAGGTCCGTGGTGAGGGTGCCAATTGCTAATGACCTATTTATCTGTATCAATCAAGAAGAGAAATATGACGTTAGGAGTAAAATGGGACTGGCTCCCCGTATTAGACTCCAACGCTCAAGTCAGATGAAGTTGTAAATGAAAGAAATATATTTCATATATATATAGAGAGAGAGATAGATAGTTGATTGTGAGTGTGTCTTTCGATGTCTTACGAGCTTCCTATTTATAGGGGAGTGAATGCTTCAATCTATTCATAAGATAAGAATCTTGCAGTCGAATATATTCTTTATCCACTGTAGGCAAATATTGTAGAGCTATTTGGCCTTGGTGTCATTAATGACTACTTCTAGAAGATCTTTTATCCACTGCAGGCAAATATTGTAGAGCTAGTTGGCCTTGGTGTCATTAATGACTACTTCTAGAAGATCTTTTATTTTAGGATGCATGCATGGTATATGTAGCTTGGTCAAATATAGTTCTTACGTCAAGTATATAATATATTTGGACGTTTATCATACTTTGTCCCTAAGCATGCATTCATATACTTGAATGTTCTCAAGGAATGCACATTATATGTACGTTTAATTTCCGAGCATGTATATGCTTTATTGCATATACGTTATCACCTTGCTAGTAAAAGTTGTGTCGCCTGGTGTTAGGCCTTTGTAACGGATAAAACTACTGCAACTTAAACTATATATACAAATCGAATTTTAATGAGAGCGAGACACTCAAAACACATGAACCCCAATTTATCGAAAAAAAAGTTACTCAATCCGTACCAAAATAAGTGCCCACATTGCTATCGTGGGTTGTCTCAAAATAAGTTTTCACTTTGTATTTCAACCCGATCATGAGAGGCTTTAGTGGATAAAAATTATGTTTGATTATCGATGGAGAGTGTAGGTAGTGAAAATTCTTAAAACTAGGTTCATTTTCAAACTGGACACTTATTTGGGACGAGCGAGTATGACAAACAAATAAATAGATGTATCTTTTGATCCTTACGGGTGATGAACTTACGAATTCAGGATTGATGCATTCCACTCATTTTTTGTTCAAAATGTATCATATTGAAACCCTACTTATCAAATAAAAATCGATCCACCACATGACCAGATGTTCGATGAAATTCCTAACCAACTTTTTTAACAGCTTCCAGTTCTCAACATCACGATAGCTTTCCACATTGAGATGCCCTAACATCACGATACTTGGTCTGGGTGGATCTGGAGTCGAATCACAATTTAAAAATGTAAAATCATTACACCATCATTGAATAAATAAAACACAAAAGGATTAATTTTATGCTCATATAGTTACATTATAAAACATCTTGGGGTGCTCTCTCCCCTTTTTCTCTCCCAATAACCGTTTTTTCCCGCCTTTAATTCCCTGCACTATTTTATCAATTTCTTCCTAAATACTAAACGAATTACAATTCTGATACCATCATTAGATTCAGCTAATCATTGCGCATACAATGATTAGCTTTGATTTGAATTTCGTTAAGTTTTTAGAAAACCCCCAAATTTGAGTTTTTAGCACCAAATTTCAATTTCACTGTTTTTGCTTGAATCGTATAGTTTCTTTTGATGTTTTGATAGCTGTAGTCATAATCATGTCGCAAAATAAGAAAACAAAAAAAGAGAAAAATTAAGATTCCTGTTAGGTATAGTGATCATGTAGTTGGTAATTTGAGCAAAAAACAGGGTGATATTGATAATGGAAAGGTCTCTAATGGAATTAGGTATGCTAATAGTGAGGGAAATAGAATTGATGGTGATTTGGACAAAGTATTAAGAGAAGAGGAACTGATTGATGGAGATGCAGAGAAGAATGAGGGTTTGGTGAATGGTCTGAATGATAGTGCAAAGGATTGTGATAGTACAATGGATTGTGATAGTGAGATGAGTAGAAAGGATTCTGGTGCTTCTGGTGAAAAAGGAATGATTAGTGATGGGACTGAGAGTGTTAAGGGTGTGTTTGGCAATGAGGTTAACCATGCTACTAACTCTTCTCCTACCTCTACTTCTACACTAGTAACACCCACTGTAAGTAATGTTGTCACTAATCACGAAAACAATGCTTCTAAAACTCCTACTGTGTCATATGCTAATGTTGTAAGTAAAAGTGAGGATCCTGATGACAGTAAACTGAGTTTTATGCCAACTGTAATGAATGATGATGGTACTGATTTTGTAATTTTTGATGAGGAAATGGTAGCTAAAGGTAGTAGTAAATGGAACTTAACCATATGTGGATACTTTATGGGCTGTAAAATGGGTGTCTATGAATTCAGCTATCACCTCAGAAGAATGTGGAGCAAGTTTGGCCTAATTGATGTGAAAGTAAATGGTAATGGAGAATGTGTTTTAAAATTTAAAAGTGAAATAGGGATGAATGAGGTGTTGCGACTTGGCCCTTGGATTGTTAATAATAGACCTCTAATTGTTCAAAAATGGGATCCAATTCTGGGGATGGAAAAAATTGAGCAATCCAAAATACCTATTTGGGCTAAATTAGTCAATCTTCCACTTGAAGCATGGAGTAAGGAATGAAAAAGTGCAATTGCAAGTAGTTTGGGGAAGCCTTTGATTATGGATAGTATGAGAACCCAAATGTGCAAAAATGGTGTGGGAAAATTGGACTATGCGAGAGTATTGGTTGAATTTGATGTAGCTAAAGGATTTAAGGATAAAGTTTTCATCCAATACAGAGGCAAGGATAATGTTCTTAAAGGTTCAAAGACTGTGAGTGTAGAATATGTATGGAAACCTTAGATTTGTACACACTGTTCTGTGTTTGGACATAGTACTTTAGTATGTGAGAAGAGACCTAAAACTGCTGAAGAATTAGAAGAAATTAGAAAGCAAACCATGGAGAAAAATAATGATGATAATGAATTTATGGAAGTTAACTATAATAGAAGAGGTAGACAGAGGAAACAGATGGGAGATAAGAGGAATTTTGAAGGAAATAATACTGGTATAGGAGGGAATGGGAATTATTGGAAGAGGAAGAATATGAATCCTGAGACACAAAACAAAGCAGCTGAAAAGAAGACTCAAAAAGATGTGCAGAAGAATAATCAGAAAACTTGGACTCTAAAGGAGAAAGAGATGGAAGCTATGAAAAACACTGCCAATAAGTATGTTGTTCTAGGATCTCTAGATAAAGAAGATAGAACTGAATTAAACATGCTAAAGGACAGAACCATTGTGGATCAGTACTTGAACATGAGATTACAACCCTCCTTGAAAGTTAGGAAAACTGGTCTGTATACATGAATAAGTATTTTAATGCAAACTGGGAAGAAGACAGGATGAAAGAGAGGGAGGCCAATAAAGATCAGATAGAGGAAGTTATTGAGAATGAGAATACTAGTAACTCAGGTTGG
Organism: Artemisia tridentata subsp. tridentata; assembly: GCA_021014915.2. Taxonomy (NCBI): domain Eukaryota; kingdom Viridiplantae; phylum Streptophyta; class Magnoliopsida; order Asterales; family Asteraceae; genus Artemisia; species Artemisia tridentata. Next base: position 269,796,118 of record CP139501.1, on the reverse strand, counting down.
ATTGGGAATGAAGTGAATGGGAGTGATGCAACAATTCTGAATTGAAGTGCTGCATAAGTTTTAACCAGTTTTATGGATTTAAAAATTGCATCTTGGAATATTAGAAGTATGAATCAGTTACAGAAGCAGAATGAGATCAAACAATTAATTAGAGAGGAAAAAATCAATGTTTTTGCAGTGCTTGAGACTCATGTGAAACAACACAAGATTTATACAATTGCAAATAAAGTGTTTGGGACATGGAATTGGTGCTCCAATGCAAATTACAGCCAGAACGGTTATAGAATTCTCCTTGGATGGGACAATGATGCTGTGAATTTGATGGTCCTAAGTATCTCTAGGCAAACTATCTTATGTGTTTTAGAAGGTATTAGCTCCAGTTTTAAATGTTTTTGCAGTTTCATATATGCCTCTAACAGTAACACTAAGAGAAAACAATTATGGAGGGAATTGAGAGCTGCCAAAAGTATTGTTGATGATAATTCCTGGATTATGTTGGGTGACTTTAATGTTACTCTAAAGATTGAAGAACACTCAACTGGGAGCTCTTATGTGGACAATGACATGCAAGATTTTATTGACTGTGTTAATGATATAGAAATGGAGGATATTTACAGCTCTGGGCTTTATTTCACATGGATTAAATCACCTTTAAAATCCAGTACTAGTGTGATGAAGAAGCTGGACAGAATAATGATTAATGAAGGGTTCTTAAAGTCTTATAATGCTGCTCATGGTCAGTTTATGCACTTTGTCACCTCTAATCACAGTGCAGCCATTCTCTCTATTCCTAAAAGTATCCCCAAAAAGACTAGAGCATTCAAATTTTCTAATTTCATTGCCGAAAAACCTGAGTTTATCCCTGTGGTTCAAGAAGGATGGAAGAAAGAGTTCACTAGATGCAACATGTTTAGGGTAGTCAAGAAGTTGAAAGGATTGAAGAAGCCTTTGAACAAAATTAGCTGGAAAAATGGGAACCTTTTTGAAAAAGTGAGCACCCTCAAAGAAGAGTTAAAACATGCACAAATTCAAATGGAGAAAAGTCCTCATTGTTCTATTGCTAAAGCTAAAGAAACATATTGTTTGGTTAAGTACATGGAAGCTGTATCTGATGAAGAAAAGCTCTTGTTTCAACAAGCTAAAGTCAGTTGGCTGCAGAATGGGGATAAGAATAGCAAGTTTTTCCATAAGGTCATCAAAAGTAGAAAGCATAGAAACAGAATTGTGAGCATCAATGATGAAGCTGGGAACACAGTCCAAGGTGATATGATAGCTGAAAAGTTTGTTGATCATTTTGAAAAGTTTCTAGGTACTACTGACAATGTGGATCCTATCTGTGATGTTGATAGTTTGTTTGTTAACAAACTTAATGATGATGAAGGTACAGAGATGATTGTAGAGGTCACTAATAAGGAGATTAAGGAGGCTTTATTTGATATTGGCAGTGACAAAGTTCCAGGGCCTGATGGATATGTAGCTGCATTCTTTAAAAAATACTGGAATATAATTGGGGATGATATCTGTGCTGGTATCAGAGATTTTTTTTGTGAATGGGAAGCTCTTAGGTGAAATCAATGATACCTTAATTTCACTTGTACCCAAAACCAACTGTCTAAGTAAAATTTCTGAGTACATTCCTATTGCATGTTGTAATATTCTTTACAAATGCATTAGCAAAATATTGACTAACAGGATCAAATCATCTTTGAATAAGTTAGTCAACCATAATCAAAGTGCATTTGTACCTGGAAGACTAATACAAGATAATCTCCTTTTGACCCAAGAGTTTCTAAAAGGCTATAACTGCAAAAATGGAGCAAAAAGATGTGCTCTAAAAGTAGACATTGCAAAAGCATATGATAATGTGAGCTGGAGTTTTTTGGAAGACATTTTGATCCAGTTTGGTTTTCATTGGCAAATGGTGGGTTGGATTATGAAATGTGTGAATTCTGCTTCTTTTACCATCTGCATTAATGGTGAAAGACATGGCTATTTCAAAAGTGGGAAAGGGATATGTTGATCCCAGTTAAACACTTGATCGAATTCCCTTAGCTTGTAAAGGTTTAGCTATACTAGATAAACTAGCACAACTATAATAGAAACTGTCTTTGAGTTTATCAAATACTATGCAGAATCTAGTACTTGATATTAAGAAGATCTTTGAATAAAACAGTAAACACGAGAACACAATTTAACAAACAAAACGCTTCAATATTATTGATGAATAATATGAATACTCTTCCTAGTATTAGGGTTTACAACCTTGAAGCTATAACTCTATACGACTTAATGTAAATATGTGTATCTAACTCAATGCCCTAGGACCTCCTTTTATAGACTAAGGAGTCTTAGTCGGCTTACAATAACTTTCTCTACAAGATAAATCTTTTCTAAATCGTTTCTATATTTATCTAAACGTGTTACACGGCTTTACAAGTATATCTCTTAAAAACCGACTAAACATCACTAACTTTAACTCTAACAGTCTTAACTTTACTCTGGCAGCATTAACTCTTCAGCAGTCTTAATATTGTTCTGGCAGCACTTACTTTTGTTCCAGCAGCATTAACCACTTAGAGTATTTCCTTTGAAGTTCAACAGCAGTAGTAACTCACACCAGCAGTCTTAACTCTTTAACCATCAGTAGTAACACACTTAGCATATTTCTTTGAAGTCTTTGAGCAGTCTTAACATTCCAAGAGCAGCAGTAACAATCATATGAGCAGCAGTATCTTCAACAGCGTCAATAAGCCTTTGAATCCCAACAATCCTCCCCTAAACTTGATATTTTATCCTAAAATCATCAAGTTTCATTCAAAGGTTTAACCATCACCAGGAGGATGCTTCCAAACACCTTATGACTTTGGCTTCTTGACTTGTTAAAAGATAAACCAGATAAGTTCAGTAGCCATTGTACTATCATGTTCAATTGAGAGCTTTTCATTCAACATCATTATCATTGTAGGAGGTGATAGAGGATACTTCTTTTCAACCAACATGTAAATCTGAAGTCCTCCTATTTCCAAAGTATGTACTCCACATGATTCATATAACTTCCAGAATATTACTTTGTTTCCATATTGAGCTCTCCAAACTTCATCTTCACAATGTGGTTCAAACATAACTTTCAAATCACCTCATAGAACTCTGTCATATTGATCAGTTGGTCTATTTGATCCATATTTGTTCTTCACCAACTTCCACAGAGTCTCTAAATCCTCTCTATCAAAACCTTTCAGCATATGACCAAAGGTAAGAAACTTTTGAGATTTACCATCAGCCCTGATTATCTCCCAAAATAGTATCTTTCCTTATTTGGTAATTTTCCAACCGACAATGCTTGGGGATTTTGTAGCCAAAGGTTCAGCATCTATAGGTATTTCTTCATCATCTTGAACAATTACCATGAACTGTTTGATGTCAGTTGTACCTTTGTCATCACTCTCCTTTTGCTCATCAATCTTTAACACTGCTCCTGACCTCTTTGAACTTTTCACCCCTTCTGTTTCCATATCAATAAATGTGTTGACTCTCTTGAAAACTTTGTCAAATATTTCTTGAACCTTATCAAAGCTCATGTTCTTCAGTTGACTAGGCTTCCAGTTGTCCATATTCTTCAAATAAGTACACATTATTGATTTTTGTTGAGCTTTAGTGGGTGGTTTGTTCCTTTTTACTTATGTTCTCTGTGCTGCAAAGAATTTTCTTCTTTTCTCTAAGAACTCCATAAACAGTTTAGCTTTTTCTTCCATTGATAGTTCTTCTTGCTCTTCCTGCAGTATTCTCTGAGCTAACTCCTGATCAGCTTGGCACTTAGCCTCTATATCATCCCACTCATTAAGTAGTGCAAGATTGGCTTCCTCAGCAAGTCTAGATTTCTCCTTCAACACTCTGTCTTCTTCATTAAATTGTGCCTGTAGCCTTCTTGCTTCTTCCTCATCAAACAAAATTTTATCTTTCTTTGTCAAAGGCTCAACAAGCTTTTCTTTCCCTTTATCAGTTGATTGTTGTGAAGTGATAGTTGTTGTTGATTGGGCTGGTTCACTGATTACTACCCCTTTCACCTTGGGTCTTTGGCTCTTTAAGTCTTTTAAGGCTTGGGCTATTGTGATTTCTTCAAGAGTTGTTGTAGTTGTTTCAGCAGCATTAACTTCAACACTGGCAGTCTTAATATTATCACCAACAACAGAAACTTGAGCAGCATCATCAGTTCTAACCAACTCAACCTCAATATGCTCAGCATCATCAACATTCTCCACAATAAATTCATTGCCCTCATTCTCATTCACTAACTGCTCATCATCAAACATCTGAGTATCCTCCCCTGCATCCATGCTATCATTCCTCCCCTGTTTGGAGGTATCCTCCTCCAAACTCTGTGTAGCATCAGAGGACTCTACCCTTGATGTAGTACCCACCTTTTATAGTCTTTTTAGCCCAGAGGTTCTAGATCTCTTCTTCTTCTCAAGCTTCTTTACTCTTTTCTTTAAACTTGTAATTTCATCTTGTTGAGTGTTAACTGTCTTTGTGAGAACAAGAACCTGTTGTTTTAAAATTGTAAAAGTTTCCATCAATTCCTGAAGTTTCATACTACCCTCATCACTTTGGAGTGTGTTACCTCTACTGAGTAGTGAATCACTGGGTATGTTAGACACAGCCTCAAACCTAGTTTGAGCATCTGTGCCCCCATGGTTTCTTGGCGCCTGGGGATTCCATCACCTGAACCAGTTCCTTGGGAACTTGATCCATTAGATGTTGCCTTGGATTGGGTCTTAGATATGTTACCAATGGCATGCTTTGCATCTAAGCTAGCAGCAGTAGTGGCAGCCCTCACCAAACTGTGACCCCTATCCTCATGCACAGCCTCATCTGCAGCCATACTAGCACTAGACTAAGGTATCTCAGTGCCATTTTTGGTTTTCCTAGGTTTTTGTGTCTTTTTAGGGTGTGAGGAGGATGGTTGTAAAACTATGGGTGTGTGTTGGGTTTCAGATGGGTTTTCTGAACCTTCACCCATATTTTCAGGTTGGTTATGTACCAGCATTGTTGGAAACAATGGTGCTACATTACCTGAAAAATCTTTACTAATTCTTTTCATATTAGCAAAAATCTTTTTAGAATTAGAAGGTGCAAGATAAATTTTCTTATGAGTAACCTTCTCATTAAACTTTTTGTCTAAAAACACTTGTAGAAACCTTGGATATATGTAAAATTTGCTTGATAATTTATCCAAGTTCTTAACCATACTATCAAAAATAAGCATTGAAAAGTTGAATTTTTGGTTTGTAGCTAAGCAGATTATAGCAGAAGCCATATTACTGCTAAACTCATTCAAAGCAATTATTTTTGGACTTAAACACTGCAAAACAGTATGGATTAAGAATTTCCATTGTGGGGAGAAAAGTCCTTTGTAAAAAGTTAATTTTTCAGACTGCTTTTCATACCCCATCAATGCAAGGTTTTCAAAAATTGTAGAGTTTGAGAGACACTTAATACTGTCTTTATCATCTGCTAGTCGAAGAGATCTTCTAACAGACGTTTCAGTAATGAGTATATCTTGGCCATCTACAACCGCCTTAATTTGTACTTCATCATTAATTGTTATGATCTTAGCAGTAGACCAAAACTGTTCAATTTGTGAAATATATATAGTATGACTTACAGTTAATGCATACCTTATAGGGTTTGCATTCAAGAAATCAATTATCTCTGTAAATCCTTCAGACACTTTTGGTTTTTGCAAAAAGGCAATTCTGTTATGAGTATCAGCAAAAGTTAGGTTCGACATTGTGATTCTTTGGTGGGTTTTGTGATTTGATGAAAAGAGAGTTAGGGTTTGTATGTTTTGAGAGCGTTTGTGAAGAATGAAAACGATTATGTGAATTATTGGTGCTTATAAACCCTTAATCGTCTGTATTTATGAAACAGTCCCTCGAATAAACTAGCAGTTGTAACCTCAGTAGCACTAAGTATGCCTAGCAGCATTAACTTATGCCTAGCAGCATTAAGTCTGAGGCACCAGCATTAACTCCAATTCCACACAAATCTAACACTTTTCTTTTGCTTTTCCTGCAAAATGTTAGTCCAGAAACCACAAAAACACAAGCAATAACAATATTCACAATGATCACTTAGCAGTTCTAAGTATAACCAACAACATTAACTTGACAGTTTTAAGTATAACTAGCAGTACTAACTATACTTAACAGCAGAAACACTTTATGACTTAAATAACAGTACTAATCCTTTTAAAACTTTACAAAGACGTATAGAGATAGAAGATTTTAAAGATTTAACATTCCAATACTAGCAATCAAATATTGAAATCTACTTACATCAAAAGATTTTGTAAGCAAATCTGCAACATTCTTGTCAGTATGGATTTTGACCATTTGAATTAACTTCTTCTCATTGCAATCTCTAATAAAATGATGTCTAATCTCTATATGCTTTGTTCTTGAGTGAAAAACATGATTTTTAATTATGCAAATAGTACTGTTATTATCAATAAAGATTTTAGTATGCATAAAGTTGTACCCATAATCCAGCAGTTGATTCTGAATCCAAAGCACTTGTCCACAACAACTTGAAGCAGCCACATATTCAGCTTCAGTTGTGGAATTTGTAACCACTGTCTGTTTCTTGCACTGCCATGAAATCAATCTACACCCAAGAAATTGACAACCTCTTGTTGTATACTTCCTATCCAAGCTTGCTCCAGCATAATCACTATCAGTGTATGCTACCAAATCAAAAGGTGAATCTTTTGGATACCAAAGGCCCAATTTTGGTTGACCTTTTAGGTACCTAAAAATTCTTTTTATAGCATGAAGATGTGAAGCTTTAGGAGTGACTTGGTATCTTGCACAAGCACACACTGCAAACATAATGTCTGGTCTTGAAGATGTAAGGTACATCAATGAACCAATCATTGACCTATACATGTGAACATCAACATCTTCACCATCTACATCTTTGATCAAAGGCTTGTGTGCTTCCATAGGTGTACTTGCAGGCTTGGCATCTGTATACCCAAACTTCTTCAAAATCTTAGCAACATATTTATCTTGACTGATAAATATTCCATCCTTCATTTGCTTCACTTGCAATCCCAGAAAGAATGTGAGTTCTCCCATAGTAATCATCTGAAACTTTTCATGCATTAACTTCTCAAATTCAATGCACAGCTCCTTCTTAGTTGAACCAAAGATGATGTCATCTACATATACTTGAACCAGCAAAATATCATCTTTATTCCTTTGGATAAACAAGGTCTTGTCAATCTTCCCTCTTTGAAATCCATTGTCCAACAGGTATGTTGACAAGGTTTCATACCAAGCTCTAGGAGCTTGATGTAATCCATAAAGTTCCTTTTCAACTTTGTAAACTCTATCTGGAAAGTCAGGATCTTCAAACCCTGGTGGTTGACAAACATACACTTCTTCTTCAATCTTTCCATAGAGAAAAGCACTTTTGACATCCATCTGATACACCACAAAATCTTTAAATGAGGCATAGGCTAGAAATAGTCTTATTACTTCTATTCTTGCAACAGGGGCAAAGACTTCATCATAATCAATCCCTTCTTCTTGTGTGTATCCCTGAGCTACAAATCTTGCTTTGCTTCTTATCACAATGCCTCTTTCATCCTTCTTGTTTCTGAAAACCCATTTAGTACCTATAGCTCTCTTTCCATTAGGTAATTCTACTAATGTCCAAACTTCTTGTAACTTGAACTGTAGAAGCTCTTCCTACATAGCCTCTATCCAGATTTCATCCTTTAAAGCTTGAATTACCTTATTGGGTTCTTCTTGTGATAAGAAGCAAGCAAACAAACAGTTTTGAAGGTCTTTATGATGTTTTCTTTGTTTAAGTGTACAAATAAACCTTGTTCCTTTAAATCTTTTGTCATTCTTCTTGTTTGAACAGCTGATTGCATATCTCTAATCACTTGATATTTAGGATGATCTTTGTGAATCCTTGTAGTTGGAGTTGGACTGACTGGGATTGTTGTTTCCAAATTGCCCATGTCAGCCTCTTTACCAGCATCTTCTTCAGCACTTGAGTAGTCAACTGTGCCAATTTCTTCCAACTCAGGAATTTCTAGATCCCATGGATATTCAGTGTCATTATTTCCATCAGCAGCATTATCTTTAGAACCAGCAGTACTAACATTTGAATTAGCAGTATTAATTGTGTTAGTGTTGTTGCCTTTACCAGCAGTATTAATAGTCTTAGGACTGTTAACATGATCATCCTTCTTTTAATCAACACTTTCACTTTCTTTTTCTGAATCTTTATCAACCTTCTCTTCTGTATTACTAGAAGGTTTGAATCTATCTTCTTGAGAACTCTTTGAATCTGAAGAGAAAGGTGGGTCAGCAGTCCATAATGGCAGCAAAATGTAATCTTTGACAGGTCCTGTCTCCTCCCTAGCTTGACCTGCATCAGCACTTGCTTTTGTACATGCAAAACCATTAGACTGTATACCTACAGCAATTGGCTCTTAATTCATTGTCTTTGTTATTGCATCAATATCAAACAACCAATCTGGTCCACTACCTGCAACATTAGGTGTACTCTCACTAAACTTAATGTGCAAGTTCTCTTCTATTATCCTGGTTCTGCTATTGAATACTCTAAAGGCTTTACTATTCAGTGAGTATCCAACAAAGAATCTTTCATCAACCTTACCATCAAACTTGCCTAGATGATCTATGGTATGGAGAATTGTAATAGGAAACCCAAATGGTCTCATAAAACTTAAGGTTGGTGTTCAACCATGAAAAAGTTCATAAGGGTCTTGTTATGAGGCTTAACAACTAACACTCTATTTTGCACATAGCAAGCAGTATTAACTGCTTCTGCCCAAAAGGTAGTTGGCAACTTAGAGTCAGCCAACATAGTTCTAGCAGCCTCAATTAGTGTCTTATTTCTCCTCTCTACAACACCATTTTGTTGACGAGTTCTACCTACACTATGCTGTCTCATAATACCTTTCATCTCACAAAACTGATTCATCTCCCTATTCTTGAACTCAGTTCCATTGTCACATCTTATCACCTTAACCCTGTGATTTACTAGATTTTCTATCCTTGTTATGAAAGACTTAAGAATTCCACTAGTCTCATCCTTAGTAGCTAAAAAGAAAACCCAAGTTAACCTACTAAAGTCATCTGTGACAACTAGGCAATACATCTTTTTCATTAAGCTTTTTACAAATGTTGGTCCAAATAAATACATATGCAACATATGTAAAGGTAAGCTGATAGAGTTCACTGTTTTGGACTTACAAGAGGCTCTGTGATGCTTTCCCTTCTAACAAGCAACATAGGTTTCATCATTTTCAAAAAGTTTGGAAGGCAAACCTCTTACAAGATTTCCCTTAACCAATTTGTTCATTGTTTTAAAATTCAAGTGACCTAGCCTTCTATGCCAAAGTTTAGATTCATCTAATGTGGCTTTTGCAAAGAGACAAGTTAAACCTCCTTTGGGAACAATGTTCGTCATTATTTCCATCAGCAGCATTATCTTTAGAACCAGCAGCACTAACATTTGAACTAGCAGTATTAACTGTGTTAGTGTTGTTGCCTTTACCAGCAGTATTAATAGTCTTAGGACTGTTAACATGATCATCCTTCTTTTAATCAACACTTTCACTTTCTTTTTCTGAATCTTTATAAACCTTCTCTTCTGTATTACTAGAAGGTTTGAATCCATCTTCTTGAGAACTCTTTAGATCTGAAGAGAAAGGTGGATCAGCAGTCCATAATGGCAGCAAAATGTAATCTTTGACAGGTCCTGTCTCCTTCCTAGCTTGACCTGCATCAGCACTTGCTTTTGTACCTGCAAAACCATTAGACTGTGTACCTGCAGCAATTGGCTCTTAATTCATTGTCTTTGTTATTGCATCAATATCAAACAACCAATCTGGTCCACTACCTGCAACATTAGGTGTACTCTCACTAAACTTAATGTGCAAGTTCTCTTCCACTATCCTGGTTCTGCTATTGAATACTCTAAAGGTTTTACTATTCAGTGAGTATCCAACAAAGAATCCTTCATCAACCTTACCATCAAACTTGCCTAGGTGATCTATGGTATTGAGAATTGTAACAGGAAACCCAAATGGTCTCATAAAACTTAAGGTTGGTGTTAAAAGTTCATAAGGGGTCTTGTTATGAGGCTTAACAACTAACACTTTATTTTGCACATAGAAAGCAGTATTAACTGCTTCTGCCCAAAAGGTAGTTGGCAACTTAGAGTCAGCTAACATAGTTCTAGCAGCCTCAATTAGTGTCCTATTTCTCCTCTCTGCAACACCATTTTGTTGACGAGTTCTAGCTACACTATACTGTCTCATAATACCTTTCATCTCACAAAACTGATTCATCTCCTTATTCTTGAACTCAGTTCCATTGTCACATCTTATCACCTTAACCCTGTGATTTACTAGATTTTCTATCCTTGTTATGAAAGACTTAAGAATTCCACTAGTCTCATCCTTAGTAGCTAAAAAGAAAACCCAAGTAAACCTACTAAAGTCATCCGTGACAACTAGGCAATACATCTTTTTCGTTAAGCTTTTTACAAATGTTGGTCCAAATAAATTCATATGCAACATATGTAAAGGTAAGCTGATAGAGTTCACTGTTTTGGACTTACAAGAGGCTCTGTGCTGCTTTCCCTTCTAACAAGCAACACAAATTTCATCATTTTCAAAAAGTTTGGAAGGCAAACCTCTTACAAGATTTCCCTTAACCAATTTGTTCATTGTTTTAAAATTCATGTGACCTAGCCTTCTATGCCAAAGTTTAGATTCATCTAATGTGGCTTTTGCAAAGAGACAAGTTAAACCTCCTTTGGGAAAAATGTTCTTTAGATCAACACTGTACATATTGTTCTTTCTAGGAACTCTAAGTAAGACATGACTTTCATCAGTTAACTTAAAGTTGGGAGATAAAACAATACATTTAGTGTCATTAAAAAGAACACTATTCTTTTTGTCACACATTTGTGAGACACTAAAAAGGTTGAATTTTAACTCTTTTACAAAGTACACATTTTCAAAATCCAAGTTACCAGTTTTGATTGTACCTCTGCCTGTGATTTTCCCTCCTTTGGGATTACTCTCAAAAGCAACATATCCTCCATCAATTTCTTCATAATCATAAAGATAGGACATGTTTCTTGTCATGTGCCTTGAGCATCCACTATCAATAACTCCTTGATCCTATAACTCCACTTGTGGATTGTCCTGCACATAAAGCAAGAAAATCAGCCTTTTTTGGGGACCCAAGCCATTACTGACTTGGATCTGCCTTGTGCATCAACATAATCAAATTTCTTTAGGACTATTGATGCACTGTTGTTTTTGGAAACATGGTCTAAAATTTTAATCTTTGGTCTCCAAACCCAACAAGCTGAGGCCTTAACAACATAATCATGTTTTCCCTTAACAGCATTAACTACTGCTTTTGGCCTAGCAGTATTAAAATACTTACCCTTAACATTATTAACCTTATGATTCAAAGGGTTAACTTAACCATTTTTAAATGCTGTTTGCTTCTGAATGGGACTTTTAACAGTGGAAGGTGCTGTTTTTGAAAGACGTGTCCTTGATTTAGCACCATTCACTGTTGGTTTTGGTTGAGCAGTATTAACTGGTCTAGTAGTTTAAACAGATACTGATGTTTTTGAAAAGTTTTATCTAGCAATATTAAGAGATACAATGCCAGACTTCATTTGCCGTTTGACACAAGAATATTCTTTCATATTCAACTTTCGGCAAGGTTTTATAAATCATTATTTTGGCTTCAATATTTGTATAAAACTTTCTTACAAAATAATCATTTTGATTTTCAAAACTTATTTCCAATGGTTGAAAATCACCAATTGAAATGACATGCCAAAGATCTTGATCTATTGATTTCACATAACTTTCGAATCTATTTTTCCATTCAATAAAATTATTGTTTTCGAAAAATGGTGGTTCTTTCAAAGAATGCCCTTCTAGATTTCTTTCAGACTCCATAGATCGATTCAAGTTTTAAAGTACAGTATACTTTAAATTTCTTGAGTGACGTAGCTCTGATACCAATTGTAGAAACTAGAAGGGGGGTTGAATAGTTTCTCCGTTTAATATTTCGTTTTAAAAACTTTTGGTCCTTTTATGTTCTTTTTGTAAAACCGTTAGATTCAATAGTTATGTGATATCAATGAACATAATAATAATGCGTAAAGTAAAGAGATAAAGAAAGAACAGAACCAAACTGAGACGCAGAGATTTATAGTGGTTCGGCACGAAGCTTACTCTTCGCCCTACTCCACTCCCCGAGTACCACACTCGAGAGTTCACAATCACTATGTCAACACACTCCCTTTAGGCGGAGCAAACCGTACACCAAAGCTTACACCAAGTTTAACGACACTAAGCGGAATGTCGAGTCCTAATCCTAGCTAGAACCAATCTACACAAAGCCCATGTGGCCACACGAACAAGCACTCTTGTCCACTTGGATTCACGCAATCCAAGTCTTCACACGGATGATCACCCCATCCAAATCTTCACACTAACAAGCACTCTTGTCCACTTGAATCTTCACCCGATCCAAGTCTTCACGAACCTTCACTCGGTCCTAGTCTTCACTTCACGGACTCACACCAAGTCCAAGTCTTCACACACCTAGACACCAACTTACACAAAGTCCTAATCTAGATACAACACTTCACGGACTTACACTTTGTCCGTATTTATCCTAACACACCTAATCACGACTCACACACAAGTCGGATCTACAAATTTACAACATATACAAATGAGAGAGTTTGGGTGGAAGAAGAGAATCGTATCACCAGGAGGAGCGGGGGATGGTCCGTATAGTTGGACGGTCCTTTATATATAAGGGACCGTCGCCCTATTTAAGGGACCGTCCCGACAGACGCTCCCATTTTTGTCCTGACGTGGTGAAAGTTTATCTGGTGAAAAACTTATCTGATTTGAGCGGGAAAACTAGCTGTTGGGATATTTGAATTTCAAATTTATTTTCTTTAATAAAACATTTCTTTTTAATTACATATATACTTTTGTAAAAATGTTTTGTCACATAAAAATGTGAGGTTTTGAGAAAAATAAATTCTTTGATCACTTTACTAATGTCGGTATTGTGTTTGTTCATACCTGAAGTGACGTTGTAGTTGAGACGTTGTCGAAACGAGTTTTCTCGATTAAAAACTTATTAAACGTAGTTTTACGTAACATGTTTTTATGTTTTGTGATTATCAAAACGTATGAAGACCGAATAATGCAAAAAACGTTTTTGACATTATTTGTATTAACAATCTCCCCCTTTTTGATGATTACAAAATATAAACTCATTTTAGGTAAAATTATGTGTTCATAAAATTTTAATGAGTTTTTGTTTACTTCTCCCCCTTTTTGTAGAATCAAAAAGGCTTCGTCGATGTGTAGAGAGGAAAGAAATCGACGGTATTATGGACTCCCCCTTGATTAATGCTCCCTCTAGCTAAGTGCTCCCCCTAGATGAGGGCACCGGGGAATCGAGCTATGGTGTTGTGCTACAAAAACAAGTTAGAATACAATGCACATACACATATTTATTTGAGAATTAGAGGGGTTGAGAAGAGAAATAAGATAGATAGAAGGAGATAGGGGAAGAAGAGATTATAATCATAGAAGAAGATTAGAGATAGAGTATAGATTAGAATAAAGAATTAGAAGAAGATAAGAGCATAGGAATCAGATAGATAAGATAATATAGAGCATGCAGAGAAGAGAGGAAAGCACATTTTAATGCCTGACTGGGGATGGTCCTTCATATACACCGACGGTCCCTTAAATATGGGGGACCGTCCCTGTATAAGGGACCGCCGCCAGTGGGGTGTGTTTTAGACAGATGTGTTGTGATTAAAGTTTTTCCCATTTTAAGGTTGGTTAATATAACTTATTTTAAAGACAACCATGACAACTATCACAACATTATAACATGAATTTCATAATACATTCATTCATAAGAAGGCATACAATATTAAATCATACATCACATAACATCAAAGATTCATACATCACATAATACTACAAGCTATTTCTAGAATAACCTAACTTCCTAGAACATGCTTGGCCCAAGAGATAATCATTGATTATTTTTAACTAAACATGTAGAGATGTCTAGTTAGAAGGTGGATAAGAAGATGGTGGAGAAGATGGTGTATTAGTAGGAGGCATGGTAGCAAGAGGAGTTGGTTGCAGATTGGTTTGAGAAAGAAGATACTCAATGTGGCCAAACATGTAGTGGAGTTCACCTCTTAGGGAAGAAATGAGATTGAAGTTATGAACACAACAAGCATAACCTATGGTGTAGTTGTTCACAAAGTTGTAGGGAATGGGATAACCCATGATTGGAGAAGGTGTTGGAGTAGAAGGAGTGTAGTCTAAAGGCCCATTTGGTGAAAGAGACAAAGAAGTATTTGGTGGAAGTGGATGTGAGCTTCTTGGTGGAGGTGACAAGTCTCCGAGATAGGGTGAGAAGTTACCAATAAAAGTTGAGAATTGAGAGGATGATGGTTTAGAAGAAGAGAAGGATGTTCCATTTGTGGATGGAGTTTTCATTGGTGCACTTGGTGCTTGAGGAGATGATAGTAGAGATTTTGGAGAGGGAGTAGTGTCTTCTTGAGTAAGGTTAATGAAGCTTGTTTGTGGTGGAATGATGGTGATTTTAGGCCTTTTGTTTGAAAGAAACAATGAGGTTGAGGAAGAACTCATTGTAGGAGATGAAGAAGAGATGAAGATTAGTGAAGATGAAGATGAAGAAGAAGAGGATGGAGGTATAAATAATCAAGGATGATTACATATTAGACAAAGCATGCATTAGGAAGATTTTAACACATAAATTTGTTTAACTAAACATGGAAATGGTGGTGATAAGCATGCAATAGGGTCTGGATTGCAGAAAATGAGAAACAGTGCAAAAATCCGTGACCTATGTAGGACGGTCCTTTAAAGTTCAGGGACCGTCGCCTCTTTAAGGGACCGTCACCAGTAGGTGATCAGATTTTCAACCAGTTCTTCATTTTTGCAATCTGTAACAACTATACTATCTATTAGTTCAGATTTTTGCAGAGTCATTCATAACTATGTTTCAAACCAAGACTATCATACAATTAAGATAAGAAACATGTAATAAAATCTAGTTGAATCCAAATACATCATAGTTTAACCAACAAGCATAATTTAGAGAGTAGTATTAATATTAAGAAACATGTTGTCGTGTTCTTCTACTTCCATATTGATTAACTTCCAAGTGTCTTTGTCCATTGACCTCAATCTTCCCCAATGCGTCTCGCTTGATCATCAATTGGAGATCTTTCCGGTTGAAGAAAAGATGATATACGTGACTCAGTTATGGGTTCCATGAGTCGATAGAAGAGTTGGTATTGAGGATTTCGGAGGTATGGATATGTTTCCATGAAATAGTTGTAGAGACGGTTAGGAGCATCCCATAGGGCATCAATTTGGAGTCATTGTCCTTGAGATGCATTAATCGCATAGCGAAGAAGTAAGCGAGATTGTATGGTTGTCTAGTGAGAATGCAATAAAGCATGTGAGCACAACATGCCGGTAGATACTCACGATCTTTTACTAGACAAAAGACATTTTCGCGCAAGATAACCGCATAAAGATGCAATTAACTCAGTTGAAGATGGAATGTATGAGCGGTATGGACCTTCTTCTTCTCGATGTTCGAGGAGAGATTCAAGCTCAAATTCTTCCGTATAGGCACATTGCCCACGATTTAGAAGTCCGAGGATTTGAGAAAATTGCTCATGAGATAATGAGAATTTGTAGGAACCTACCCAAGACCAAAGATATATGGAATTATCTTGGATACGTTTAATTTTGATCTCACGGAGGAATTCTAACATGAAGCGAGGACAGATTAGTTCATCGATAGTGAGTAGGCATTCAAAGCCTATCATTCGAAAGGCTCTGTTGATTTGTTCTTGGGCTACCAAGGAAGGATCAACAGCTCGGCCTTCGTGGATGTTGCGAGACTCAAGATCTTTGAAACTTTGGACAAACTCAGGTGGCAAGTAAGGTTCTAATGACCCTTTAGGAAGGTAGTTCTTGGTTAGACGATTATCAATATCGTATATGTGTGGCATTGTTATACCTACAAAGAAAATGACATGGAATTAATTTCAAACAAACATGTTAATTTTAATACATTTGTCCAACACTTCTTAGTTTTGATTGATCTTAACATGTTAAACCTATGTGATAATCAAAGCATTCCTTAATTTAAGTTTTATTCGAAAAACTATGTTTAAAAAACTATATTTTTGCAAAGTTTCATCTTATATTAATGCATGGTTGTGAAAGCGTTTTTGACATGTATTAACAATGCATGATTACGTTTTTGTTATGTTCCTAAATGTGATTAACTACACAAATTCGAATTGGGGATCATTATGAGGTTTGACACTTTTCAAAATATAATCAATTTGAACAACTCCTACTTCTAGGTGAGTGTTAATGATGACACATTGTTAGGATTAAGTGTTAATTTTAAGCAATTACAAGAAAAATTGAAAATCCCCAAATTCAATTTTGTGTTCATATAAACCCTAATTATGAGTTAATGAAGAAGTAGATGAAATAACTTACAATTGATGTTGTTAATGATGTTGTGGTTAATGATCCTTGATTAATATGGTTTGAATTATGTTTTAGTGAAGTGATTAAAGATTTGGGTGTGTTTTGATTGATTCTCGTTACTGCTACTGTATTAAGGTGTTTAGTTTTGTTTACAGAGGATGACAGAAGAAAAACGGGGTACTGATGGAAAATACCAGACGGTCCTTTATCGATAAGGGACCGTCAAGGGGACCATCGACAGTAGAGGGTTTTTGAGAGATAGAATTTTGTAACTGGTTTTTGAAAACACTTAGGATTTGAGTTTTATGAAAAGCATTTTTGTTGGGAACTTTTAGAAACGAAAGTTTAGATAATATGGGATTCTAGACAAGGAATAGAGAAAAACGGAGGAGACACAATACGCACGAGTAGTCTAGAGGAATGGGTATTGAGAAGAATCGAGACAGAAGAAGTAGGAGAGACTCGTTTTGAGTAAGGAGGTTGACGACACGCTGAATATAGAGTAGGAATAGAATCAAGACAGAAGAAATGGAAGAGACGTAGATGAGATGAGGATCAAATACGAGACTTGCATCGGGTAGTTTCGAAGTCAATCATGTCTATGGCACGTAAAAAGAGTAGAATAGCATTTGTAGACGAGAAAATAGAATAGAGAAGAGATGTCGATGACGTTAAGAGTGTGCGTCATCCATAGTGATTGATTGACGTGCGTAGTCGGAGATTGATAATGGTTGTGGTAAGACCATTGTCTCCAAAAATTTACTAAAGGCTTGCGAAAGAAAATCATTTAAGCAGGTAGTCTAATTTTCTAACATCTATCTACCACAAGTAGTTTTGATTGCACACATAGAATTAATTATTCTAATCATCATGTAGCAAGTAGGCATATAGCAAATAAGCATATAGCAAGTAATTCATAGCAAACAAGCACATAGCAAATAACATATAGCAAATAAGATACTCATGATTTTAAGAAAGCGTACCTTTGCCACTAGCTATTCCTAAAGATACATTACCGTGAGATATGTTGTACATGATGCAATGTTTGAATGTCGATGAGTCTTCACACGTATGACAAGATTATGAATGAACATTCATATTCTCGAGTTGCTTCCCTCGTGCACCTAAAGACATAACTTGCAAGAAAACTTGGTACCCAGTTTCTCATGGGTCCGAGATGGTTAGTAATAAACATCCTTTGCATTTACATGCATGAGATGATGATGTTGTTAGCAAGCAAGAATTCTCGTAGATTCATGTAAAGTTGACTTTTATAAAAGATTTTATTTGAAAACTATTTTACTTAAGATCCATTAATGTCAAATGAGATTTTTTAGAAAAATAAAATTTTCAAATAACAAAACTAGGTTTGTCTAAGAGGTTTCACAAATTTTATTTGTTTTGACTTGCTTGTTGATGAATTACATGAATCAAAACCTAATCATGTTTTATCTCCAAATTATTTTTGACTATCTAGCAAAACCTTAAGAGATTGAGAACTCTTTTCAAATTTAGCTAATATCTTTGCCTTTTCCTTAAGCTTCTTAATTCCACTTTTATAATCTTGATACATTTTACATTCTAGATCAATTTCTATGCCACTTTCAAGTCTAGACATTTTATCTTCTAAAATGATTTCTTTTTCTAATTTATTTTCAAAAGATTTTAAAGATTCATTTTCTGAAACTGTTTTTAGACTTACGTTACATAATTTTTTTTAAAAAACATTTTCTATTTTTGAAAATTCTAGAATGAATGGGTCATAGCAAAAGTGTTCAATTTTAGAGTGTACCTCACTTGAAGTTTCAACCATTTCACAAACCTCGCATTCGGGATTGTAGTTGTCTTCTTCATCGGTATCACTCCATGTTTCTTCAATAAGTTCTCTTCATAAATTGCTCATGTAGTCCTCAGCAACGTTTCCTTCATTTAAAAATTTTGAACTAGTAGCACATATATTCATTTCGACTAAATATCTATCTAATAATTCATTCTTGACGAATAGTTCATATGCAAGATCAATTCGGTTATCTTTGGCTTGACATTTTTC
Source organism: Artemisia tridentata subsp. tridentata (assembly GCA_021014915.2). NCBI lineage: Eukaryota > Viridiplantae > Streptophyta > Magnoliopsida > Asterales > Asteraceae > Artemisia > Artemisia tridentata. The sequence continues at coordinate 269,777,393 of CP139501.1, read as the reverse complement.
TTGATGAAAGTTTAAAAAACTTTTCCAAATATCATTTGCCATTTGACACGAGAATATTCTTTCATATTCAACTTTCGGCAAGGTTTTATAAATCCTTATTTTGGCTTCAATATTTTTATAAAACTTTCTTACAAAATAATCATTTTGATTTTCAAAACTTATTTCCAATGGTTGAAAATCACCAATTGAAATGACATGCCAAATATCTTGATCTATTGATTTCACATAACTTTTGAATCTATTTTTCCATTCAATAAAATTATTGTTTTCGAAAAATGGTGGTTCTTTAAAAGAATGCCCTTCTAGATTTCTTTCAGACTTCATAGATCGATTCAAGTTTTAAAGTACAGTATACTTTAAATTTCTTGAGTGACGTAGCTCTGATACCAATTGTAGAAACTAGAAGGGGGGTTGAATAGTCTCACCGTTTATTATTTCGTTTTAAAAACTTTTGGTCCTTTTATGTTCTTTTTGTAAAACCGTTAGATTCAATAGTTATGTGATATCAATGAACATAATAATAATGCGTAAAGTAAGTAAAGTAAGTAAAGAGATAAAGAAAGAACACAACCAAACTGAGACGCAGAGATTTATAGTGGTTCGGCACGAAGCTCACTCTTCGCCCTACTCCACTCCCCGAGTACCACACTCGAGAGTTCATAATCACTATGTCAACACACTCCCTTTAGGCGGAGCAAACCGTACACCAAAGCTTACACCAAGTTTAATGACACTAAGCGGAATGTCAAGTCCTAATCCTAGCTAGCACCAATCTACACAAAGCCCACGTGGCCACACGAACAAGCACTCTTGTCCACTTGGATTCACACAATCCAAGTCTTCACACGGATGATCACCCCATCCAAATCTTCACACTAACAAGCACTCTTGTCCACTTGAATCTTCACCCGATCCAAGTCTTCTTGAACCTTCACTCGGTCCTAGTCTTCACTTCACGGACTCACACCAAGTCCAAGTCTTCACACACCAAGACACCAACTTACACAAAGTCCTAATCTAGATACAATACCTCACGGACTTACACTTTGTCCGTAATTATCCTAACATACCTAATCATGACTCACACACAAGTCGGATCTACAAATTTACAACATATACAAATGAGAGAGTTTGGGAGGAAGAAGAGAATCATATCACAAGTTATGTGTGTGTGTATGGACTAGACTCTAACACTTTGTTTCTTGACGATTACGAGTGTTCTTCTCTTGCACTTGAGATAGAGGATAACGGGATCACTTATAAACACATATCGACACGTTATAGTGATCAAAGAAAGGAGGAAGAAAGAACAGAATGTTTTTGTGCAAAGAGGGTTAGTTTTTCTGAGTGAAACAGTTCTGTATTTATAGCCACCAGGAGGAGCGGGGGACGGTCCCTTATAGTTGGACGGTCCTTTATATATAAGGGACCATCACCCTGTTTAAGGGACCATCCCGACAGACGCTCTCATTTTTGTCCTGACGTGGTGAAAGTTTTATGGTGAAAAACTTATCTGATTTGAGCGGGAAAACTAGCTGTTGGGATATTTGAATTTCAAATTTATTTTCTTTAATAAAACATTTCTTTTTAATTACAAAAATACTTTTTGTAGAAATGTTTTGTCACATAAAAATATGAGGTTTTGAGAAAAATAAATTCTTTGATCACTTTACTAATGTCGGTATTGTGTTTGTTCATACCTGAAGTGACGTTGTAGTTGAGACGTTGTCGAAACGAGTTTTCTCGATTAAAAACTTATTAAACGTAGTTTTACGTAACGTGTTTTTATATTTTGTGATTATCAAAACGTATGAAGACCAAATAATGCAAATAACGTTTTTGACATTATTTGTATTAACAAGTAGTTTTAGAATAATTTTGGTGATTCACCCTCTTAGCATAGTTCCAAATTGGTTTTACCATCTTTTGATTTACAAACTATTTTTTATGGTAATACTGCAAATGTCCAAAACTAACACACACATAACAAGCTTCGTTAAACATCTCAAAATCACTCCCTAATCTGTGAGACATCATATTATTCCAATTCCTCTGATTTCCTCTAGGACTATGTGTGGTTTTCTTAGGTTGCTCAACAGGTGTAACAGTTTTCCTAGCACATTTTGGTTTGACAAATTATATCTTAGGTACATTAGGCCTAACTGTTTTATCTTCAACATTTGGTTGAGACAACTCCTCTACTTCATCATCTGACACCCAGTCTTCAATGGGGGCATCAGTGTTCTTTCTAACAATCTTGGATTCTTATGCACTAGACTTAGCATTGCTAGACTCAACTACAGACTTATTAACAACCTCATCTAAGCCAGCAAAGGACAAATCAGGTATTGGAGGAACAAACTTCCCTGTGATGGGAGGTGGAACCTCTTTATAGTCTAAACCACCCTTCTTACAATTGTTAACTATTTGTGACTCAATGAGTTTGTTAACACTCTGTTGGGATTACGTTTTAGTAATGTCAAAGTGTCGGTCATTTAATTATTATATCGGTCATTTAGTTATGTAATAGGTTGCTAATTATAAGGCTTGTATGTTAATTACAAGGCCCGCTCAAGAAGCAACCCCATAAGCGGCCCATTAGTTAGGTTTAGGGAAAAACCCTAATCTCTTGTAAACACTATAAATACCCCTTCCCTTGAAGGGAATGGTGTTGGTTCTTTTGGTTTAATCAAATTTCATTATTATCACATACTTAAGAACCCTCCACTCTCTCTCTCTAACCTCACTTTCTCTCTCTAGAAATACTTGATCATATGTTACTAAATGGGGACCTAACAAGTGGTATCAATCGCCTAGGGATAGATTAGGTTGTTTTAGTTTAGATTTGGTAGAAAATTTGGCCTTAAAAACCAGATTTTTCACATTTTCGGCGAGTAACAGTCTGTTTCAGCGAGTAAGCTTGAAGGTTGGCGAGTAAGCCTTGATTTTTGGCGAGTAAGCCTTGAATTTTGGCGAGTAGGGCTTGCGAGTAAGTCTTGCGAGTAAGGTTCTGTTTATATTTTCCGAGTAAGGAAATCAGAACTTCTTCTTTATAATCCTTCAAGTAAGGGGTTATATACTTCGTTGAATATTTTTTTAGCGAGTAAGGAATCATAATCTCAGCGAGTAAGAAATCTCGAATATTCTAGCGAGTAAGGATTTCTGACTCTAGCGACTAAGCAATTTTCTTAAGTTCAGCGAGTAAAGAAGATTAGTAAGCCAGCGAGTAAGCTTCTTCACAATCTCAGCGAGTAACTATATTCCAGCGAGTAAGCAATTATTCTTCCAGTTCTGCGAGTAAGGAATTAGTTACAAAATTTTATACTTAGACTTTCGCCAAAACATCTAAACAACAACAACTGTAGGGTATTCACAATGCAAGAAACACTTGTTTGAGGCTTAGATATGGATCGATTGAACAAGAACTAGAGAGAGAAAGTGGGAACTTCTAGAGAGAGAGAACTATGTGTATATTAGCTTGAAATGTAGGGAAGTTCCAACCCTTCCCTTGCAAGGGAAGGGGTATTTATACATACTACTTAATATGCCCCTAGTGGGCTGTGGAGAGAGCTGACAGAGGGTAAAGACCCGACCCACTCCACAATACTAATTAATAACTAGTCTACTAATAATATTACTGATAATCCTACGAGCTATGATGAGCTAATAAGTACTCGGGGTGACCGAGTCTTCAGCTGAATATTCATATTCCTAACAATCTCCCCCTAAGGGAGGTCACCCCAGAAGTAATGTTCTGAATTTCAGCACTTCTTCCTTGGATCTCGACATCATAGCTCGTAACCATTGATTCTTCAATATCATAGATTGTTGTGCAAACATCCGTGATCTTAAGATGACTTCTCTTTTATCTTGGATGAACTTTGAGTAATCTTTGAAAGTATCATCCCACTTGAGTCTCCAAGTCATCTTTCAGTAGTAGGTCTCCATGTGATGAAATATACTTAGAGCCGACATGCTCACACGATATGGTGTCATGATCTTCAGCATCAGAGTTAGCAGAAGCTGTGTTGAAGGTCTTTTGGTTGATCATGACTTCTTTGATGATGATGTAGTAGAGTGAACATGTGGTGATGGATTGGCATCTTTTCTGCAACCAGCTACAACAGCAACCAACTACAGCATTCCACTGCAACAACCGCCAGAGATTCCTGCATACGACAGTTAGCAATAATTCGACCGGTACTTACAAGTTTGGACTTCGAGATTGTTAACAGCATAGTGTGGAAACTCTCTCTAATCCTTACCAAGACCGTTCCTAATCGAAAACCTACAGAGGGCTTTTTAAGACTATACCGTAGCATTTCAACGATTAGGTGAGTCGCTGGAGATCACTCCACGACTGTAGACCGGTTGAAACCGCCGCGACCACTAAGCGTAATCCACGAGGAATTACCGAAGTGACCTGCTTTCAGGGCTGCTTGATGTTGACCCTGGCAGGAATTTCCATTCAATCATTGAGAATTACATTTGTAAGGTCTCTCATGAATGTTCTGGCAGATTGCTAAGATCTGCGTAGGACTCATAAGTTTACAACTGGTGTCCTTAATGATGAACTACCAGTGTAGAAATAATCCGTGTTCCTATGAGATCTTATCATGAATCTCGTGGCTCTAGACTCTATTGTACGTTTTGATTTGGTGATCGGAGGCTGGAGAGGACTGTCACCTTTTCAATATCATCTGACTCGGAGCGAGAGAGACGATAGAAATGTATTGAACTCCGTGACAATTGAAACAAGAATCCTTTGAGGGACCTTGAGTGGCTAGGGAGGGTTGTGCAGCGTATCACTGGGTCCATGATACTTTGTCTTCAATGTCAGCAATCAACTAAGTGATTCTGACAGCATATGTATTGACCCGGTTTCTGCCTAAGTTGTAAGGAGGGCTATTTCTTTTCACCCTTTCTCTTTACAATTCTTTTTCATTCTTCAACCCCTTCAGTGCTTACCGAGACTTCATAACTAACACCTTGTTGGGTTTGTTCCAGTGTTAGCTCCATCTCAGTCAGCACTTTTCCCTCATTCACTTTTCTCCCTTTTAATCATACCTAAGGACTTCTACACTAACTAGTGGATTGTCCCTGGGTAGATCCCTCCGGCTCTGGCGGGATCGTGGGAACTTGTACCTAACCTTACCATCCTTATAACTCCATTATATGAAATACAATGGTCGGTCTTTGGTGTTCTTCCACAATTGCCAAACCAAATCTTTGAAAAATCTCTCAAAGTGTTCATGATTTCGAAACACATTTTTGCAAACACTTGAGAGTTTTATATTTTTCAAATGCTCCCCCTCAACATGTGCTCGAGTGATAGTTTTATAAATTTGCACATGTTAGGTAGAGCTCGCACTTTTTGAATTGATCCACTTTCAGTAAACATGACCTATTCGAGACACGCTTACATCACTAGTTAGACTAGCTTGAAATTATTACCCGGCCTGGTCAAGTCCACAGAAAGTTTCTCAAAATGGTACTCTCTACTCAGATACATCTTTTTCGAGACACTCTTACATCACTGGTTAGACCAGCTTGAAATTATTACCCGGCCAAGACGTATCCTTTCGATTGATGGCAATTCAAGTTTCGTCAATTCATTGGTGAAGTCTGAGCCTTGCTCACGTGAGATGCCAAATCCTTTGTTTTGTTAAAACCATTTGCTCCCCCTCAATATGTGCATCGATATAAGAAAGATTTTAGCACATATGGAAGAGCTTGCTTTTATGACCAATACATTTTGCTCCCCCTCAATATGTGCCTTGATATACAAAATGGTTTAGCACATACGGGAGAGCTTACATTAACTTCCAAATCATCACATTTTATCAGAATTTCATATTTAAATCACATTCTCTCCCCCGATCAAAAATTTCAAACCATTTTAGATTTGTGATCCCAAGTGATTTAAATAAGTTTAAGAAAATTTGGGAGAAAATGTGGTCAGGTTTAAATGTATTCTGATTTTGAAGCATACTATGCTTCCCCTAAAACAACGAGAGAGTGTCATTGCTGATGTTGCACAAATTTGGCAAGGTGTCGGAAATTTGAACAAATATGCTCCCCCTCAATTAATGACCCGTTTTCCATTAAAAGAGCTGTAGTCATTCGATTGAGCGACGGGTATTTGTGAAAATTTAATTCAATTTACCACCTTGTGTAAAATCAAGACTCTCTAGAAGAATCAAACAACATAAAGAGTCTGATGAAAAGAAGACTTCTCTTCTTATACACGACAAGACGCACTGAAACGTACATCAAGTCGGTGAGACATGGATATGAAGTAATCCATGCCCAGGTGAACATCACCCAGTTGGAGGAACAGCCGTCCTTTTGGCGACGTGCTTTCCCCAGAGTGTATCGCGGGTTGCAGTATGAAGTAACTGCAAGCCATTAAGACATGTTTTAACTGATTAGTATAACTTCTGCTCGAGCTTCATTTAAGGATCCGTGTCATTGTTGAATGACATTTCTAGATCTATAAATGTTATCGATAAATAGAAGACATGCCTAGGTAGGACTATTTTTGGTATTTTCTGATTTTTCGATTTTTATGGTTTTTATAGGTTTTATATTTTTGTATTTTCTTTTTGATTTAAGATATATACAACTATGTACAAGGATATAAGAAGACAATCCTTTACTCCTCCTTTTCTTCCTGAAGACACTTGAGGGTTTCAGGTGTCATGCACTTCATGCCAAGGCGTGGGAGAATAAACTGAAATCTTTCTCTTGGGAGGGCCTTGGTGAAGATGTCAGCTAACTGAAACTCTGTCCTCACGAAGTATAGTTCCACAATTCCTTTTTCCACCTGTTCCCTGATGAAATGATGCCTGATGTCGATGTGTTTTGACCTGGAGTGCTGAACATTGTTACAACAAAGAGCAATGGCGCTTTTGTTGTCACAATATAGGGGAATTTTGTTGTATGAGAATCCATAGTCCGAAAGTTGTGATCGCATCCAAAGGATTTGTGCACAACAAGCAGACATGGCAATGTACTCAGCTTCAGTAGATGATATGGAAGTACTCATCTGCTTCTTAGAAGACCAACTAACCAACTTTTCCCCCAAAAACTGAGCTCCTCTTGAAGTACTGCGACGAGTGTCTTGACATCCCGCATGATTAGCATCCGCGTAAGCCGTTAACTCCATTACAGTGTCCTTAGGATACCAGAGACCCATATGAACCGTGCCTTGAAGATATCGGAAGATCCTTTTCACTGCTTCAACATGCTTCTTGGTTGGCCTGGATTGATACCGAGCACACATACACACAGCAAACAGAAGATCTGGTCTGCTAGCCGTGATGTACATCAAAGATCCAATCATGGTTCGATACTTTGTTATATCTACTGGAATCCCTGAAGGATCTTCATCCAGCTTCGTTCTATCAACCATGGGAGTGTCAACAGGTTCACTTGAATAGAATCCAAACTTTTTCAAGATCTCGTTGGCGTATTTGGATTGATTAATGAATATGCCTCCGGGACTTTGAGAAACTTGTAATCCTAAGAAGAATGACATTTGTCCCATCATGGACATTTGGAACTTGGAATTCATCTCCTTTGAAAAACTATCACATTCACTAGGATCTGTTGAAGCAAAGATGATATCATCTACATAGATCTGAACTAGTAGTAGATGGTTTCTTGACTTCCTGGTGAATAGTGTGGGATCAACAACACCCTTGGAGAATCCGTTCACTAGGAGGAACTTGGACAATGTATCGTACCATGCTCTTGGCGCCTGTTTTAACCCATAAAGAGCCTTCTTCAAGCGGTAAACATGAGTAGGATGTTCAACATCCACGAATCCTTCTGGTTGACTCACATAAACTTCTTCCTTTAAGTCACCATTCAAGAATGCCGTTTTGACATCCATCTGGTAGACTATCATATTTCGACTAGCAGCATTTGCCAGGAAGATTCTTATAGCTTCAATTCTAGCAACCGGAGCAAACGATTCTTCAAAATCAATGCCCTCTTCTTGTCTGAACCCTTTAGCAACTAGCCGTGCCTTGTTCTTTAACACATCACCATACTCATCAAGCTTCACTTTGAAGATCCACTTTGAAGCAATGATCATTGCAAGCTCTGGAGGAGGCATTAATTCCCATACTTCAAGTCGATCAAATTCATAGATTTCATCCTGCATAGCCTGGAACCAGCAATCTTTAGTCATTGCTTCTTTGGCATCTTTTGGTTCGACTTTGGACAGTACAGAATTGAAGAAGCACCATAGTGCATCAGTGGCTAGTTGATTACGTGTGGATACTGGACGTGAGGGATTGCCTATGATGTTGTCAATTGGATGATCACTGGTCCATTTTCTGAGATGGTCGTGAGATTGAGGGTTATGAACAGATGTAGCAGTGCTGTGTTCTTCAAGTGAGGATGTGTCTGAAGTATGTTCAGGAGCAAATATGTTTTCAAAAGGAACCTCATCAACAGGAGCAAAAGGGTTAACTTCCAAAGAATGATTGTCTGAAGATTCTTGTATTACTGGAGAAGATTGAGCGTTTGATGATGAAGGCGATTGACAGGCAGCTGGGGCATTGAGACTGACTGATACTGAAGCTGTTGGGCCTTCTGAACCTTGTGGGGCTTGAACCTTAGCCATAGGAAGTATAGCAGGTTCACTTGGGATGGTTCCATTCGTTGGCTCAAAGTATTCATCAAACATAGGATCGAATAACTTCTTCAACTCCTCGCATGTAGGTGGCACATAAGAATCTACAGGCGTGGAATTCTGTACAAGTCCTGAACTAATGGGTCCAGGTGACAAAAGGTTAAGATCGGGTCCAGAACTAATTTGTCCTGAAGCAGGTTGCTCACTCAGCTCATCGAACGTAACATGAATGGTTTCCATGATTTTACGGGTTCTCTTATTGTAGATTCGATACCTTTTACTGTCTGGTGCGTATCCAACAAAAATACCTACATCTGCTTTAGCTCTTAACTTTCCCAAGTCTTGACTATCGTTAGTTGGATAGCAAAGTGCACCAAACACACGGAGAAAAGAAAGATCAGGTTTCTTGTTATGAATTAACTCGAAGGGAGTCTTCTCATGAACAGGATGAATTAAGGATCGGTTTTGAGTGTAACATGCTGTTGTAATAGCCTCTGCCCAGAGAAACATCGGTGCCTTTGAAAATATAAGCATGGTTCTTGCAGCTTCCACCAGAGTACGGTTCCTTCGTTCAACCACTCCGTTCTGTTGAGGAGTGCGAGGGATACTTTTCTGATGCGTGATGCCAATAATTTCATAGAAATTACGGAGTTGTTGGTTAACAAACTCAGTACCATTATCAGTGCGGATGATTCTGACAGTTTTATCGAGCCTTACTTGCAGCTGTTTTGTCAGTTTAATGATAACCTCTGGAGTTTCGTCCTTGGTTCTCAAAAACTTTACCCATGTGAACCGAGAATAATCATCTACTATCACCAGAACGTACTTCTTTCCATTTATGATTTGTATTCTCATTGGACCGCACAAGTCCATGTGGAGGGTATGAAGAACTTCCAAGTTGGTGTTGATGGTTTTAGGCTTGTGGGTTTGTTTCTTGCTTTTACCCAGTTGACATGCAGAGCAGAGATGATATTTCTCATATTTCAGTCTGGGCATCCCTCTAACAAGGTCTTTACGTGAAAGATTATTTATGGTACCGAAGTTCAAGTGGTTCAAACGATGATGCCACAGCCATGATTTTGTTTTAGAGGCTTTAGAAAGCAAGCATATGGGAGAGGACTTCAACATTTCTTCAATCGATATGGTGTATAGATTGGTTCCCCGACTGCCCTTGAGGAGATCTATACCATCCAATTCTCTGACGAAACATGTATGTTTTCTGAAAGCCACTTCCAGATCTGAATCACAAAATTGACCCACAGAAAACAGATTGTGCCCTAGTCCTTCCACATAATATACCCTTGAGATTACACTGTCACCAAACACATAATCTCCATAACCCATAATAGCACCAAAGTGGTCGTTCCCAAATCTAACTGTCCCGATAAACTTTTTCACGAAGTTCTTGAGCCGCGAGCGATCCCCAGTCATATGTTTTGAGCAGCCTGAGTCCAAATACCACAGGACGATTTGTACGACCTGCATTTGAAACCAGACAACAATGGATAACTGAAAAATGTGGATCCCCAAGTGCAGTTGGGGTCCGTTTGGTCAGCACATACATATTCTGGAACCACAGATTTCACAGATGCTACTGTCTTTACTGAGGAGACAGAACTAGAGGCAGGACAAGACCTAGATGGAAGGCATTGTGACACTAAAGACAGGATTCTACCAGTTGGTCTCCATTCCTTATTTTTCACAATTTTATGCTTATTCATTTTAGGTAATGAGCTCTGTTGTCCTAAATTGAATTTCCTTCCAGTGGGTCTCCATTCCTTATCTTTCACAATTTTATGCTTATTCATTTTAGGTAACGTGTACTGTTTTCCTAAATTGAATTTCCTTCCAGTGGGTCTCCATTGATAGCCTACGCTAGCAAATGTTTTTCCTGTTGCTTTCCAAACTTTCTTGCATGCTTCAGTTATCCTAACATTCTTATCATGGGGTGATGCAGAAGACATCAAGAAAGACACAACACACTCATCATGATTAGCAGAAATTAAACAATTGTCGCATGTTTTACAGATAGCATTAGAATTCGAATTAATTACAGTACTTTTGATACTAGAATCAACACGATTCATCCTACTCATTGCAAACTTACTGTTCCTAGGTTGGGCTTCTACATTCTTCAAGTGATCATTCTTAGCTGGCGCAGTCCTATCCTTTCTTGCGTTTCCACTAGACCTTGACCCGCTAGCTTGAGTGTCACTTTTTACTCCAGTAGAAGCATCGAAGGGAACATTAGTTTGTTTTTCTGTCCATGCCTTCCTGATAATGATGTGTTGGGTTCTGATTTTTTTGGTGGTAGATCAAAGGCTACATGCTTATTCTCAACAGTAGATGATGATGCAACAAATCTATCTCTATGGCTGCTAAACTTAGGAATTGAGCCTATGGCATATTCTAAGTTTTCCTGAATCCTTTTCGTGAGTTTGCAGGCATAGACAACTGCCCTATCAAGTGGCTTATCAGTCCTATCCTCTTCAACTACCTCACGAAGTGTGTCAAGGCCCTCTCTAAGATGATCGAGATATGTTTGATGGGCAAAGCTGTTATTTCTAAGCTTAAATGGAATACGCCCAACATCAACATCATACTTTTTACAATCAGTAGCCTTTGGTGCATCACAATTACAAGTGGTGCATGGCATTTTACCTTTCACCCGAGCCTTAAGATTCTCAATTTCATTTGTCAAAGAGGTTATTTGATCATTGTGATTGCTTCTTGTAACTTTAATAGAATCATATAACTCTTTGAAGTGTTGTTTAACCTTTGAATTTTCTTCTCGATAACACTCATTTTCATAATGTAACTTATTTATGGTGTTTTGATATTGAAAATTCTGAGAATCTGAAGACGAAGGTTTATTGGTGCCATACACTTCACACTTGTTGGATTTCAATTGGGCAATTTGGGCCCTCAGCAGTCGAATCGTGTTCGTGTGAGCTTGAATTGTCTCATCTCGTTTGCTTAATTCAAAATAAGTATCAAATTCAGGAGCATCCAAGGATGTCTTGTCATTTGATATTTTATGTTTTTCATTTAAATGTTGATGTTTCAATTGCAAATTAAGATATTCAACTTCTAATTTTGAAAAATGTTTAACCATATTCTCATGGTCATCATTTTGAATTTTTTCAAGCAATTTTAAATTTTCCCCCTCAAGCTCAACAACACGATTCTGGGTGACATTTAACGCAATAGCATACTCATTAAATTGACAAGCAGACAATGCAGAATCAGTGACAGTGTAAAATACATCTTGTGCAATACATTTAGCAATCAAGTTGTCGTTAGTAATGAGTATGTTTTTTCTTTCAATCTCTCGACTCTTAAGTTCTATTGCATATTCATTCACCTCATTTTCTATATCTTTAAACACTACTTCCATTTCTTTTATTTCGGCTTTAAGGGCAGTTTGCAACCCTTCAAAGTGTTCTTTAAGTAGTTTAAAGAATGGCATGACCTCAGTTAAGTAACACCTTTTAGCATGTTCAAAACACCTTTCCCCCTCAGTAATACCAGAGGGTGTGATTCTCTTCTTGCATGTTTTATCGAAATCAGCAAACAGTTGCCAAAGCACATATAAGCTAATAAAGGTTTTACATTCAGTGGGAAGAGATAAAGGCACCAAATTCCTAGGTGTATTGGGAGGATACACCGTTATGGACGCAACTTTTCTAATGAGGGGGGTGTTGGCCTTAAGTTTTTCTACCTTAAGTCTTTCATTATCTTGTTTCCAGAAAATCTGTTCAGGTGTTAACTTCTTTTGAGGAGCAAACACAGTCAAACGATTTTCCTCACTATAGTCATGGGGTTTGATTATTATTCATCTGACTACGCACTCGGGATCCCTCATTTTCTCATTCATTCTTTCCTTTGTTCTCTCACTCATCTCCTCCTCCTCTTTAGTGTAGAGAAGCTCAGGCTGTTAGGATCTCTGGGAAATAAGAGTTCATTGTTGCTGCCGATAGTATAAAGTTGGTTCCTGCCGATAGTGTTGGTTCCTGCTGAAAGCTCATTGCTGCCGACAGTGTTATCTTGTTCCTGCCGATAGTATTGTTGCTGCGGATAGTATTAGTTGTTATCCGTATATTTAGAATGTTTGTTATGATTTATTTTTAGAAGAGATTGTTGTTAATCTCTTTACACGTTTTCTTGTAGAACGGGTTAGGGTTAGGAGATCTTGTTAGTATAAAAGATAAACCCGTCTATGAGTTTATGTACGCCTTGAACATCTATTAACATTCAATAAACGATTCATAGTTTATTAGTTTTGATCCATAGAGGATCATTGTCCTTTAGAGTTTTTCTTCTTTATAATACTTGTTGTTTAGTTTCCGCATAAACACTTGTATTGCAGAGGTTCTTGGTTATACCAAGCTCAATCAAGCTCGAAGTACTCGATCCTACAAGTGGTATCAGAGCCTGGTAAGGATCTCTGATAAAGAAGGAAACAGTGTTGAAGTGTGTCTCTCTTGAATCTCTTCACAATGTCAGTATCAGGAGATGATTTTGAATTATGCGCAAGGAGGATTAGGAACTTGTTTCACAATAAGACCTATGAGGAAAAAGAACATTTGGAAGAATATGCTCTCTTAGGATTCCCATCTCAGGTACAAAGATGTAATTCTGCTTGTCAAGAATTGTACTCAACGCTTAATAATGAATATGATGAAATGAAAACTAAGTATAATGAATACTTTATTAAAGTTAATGCTTATGACAAAGCAGTTAAAACATTAGAAAAACAAAAAGTTTGGTTTCAAAAGAATCAGTTAGCATATGAGGAAAAGATAAAGGTTTTAGAGAGGGACTTGAAAAACACCACTAATGAGCTTAAGCATTCTGAGTCTCAAAAGGCTAAGTTGGTGTTAGAAAAACAGGATATGCAGACTAAACTAGACAATACCTTGGGTAGGTTTAATAAATGGAAAGATTCATCTAAAAACCTAAACAAGTTAGTTGATAGTTCTATGTCTACGAAAACAAAAAGAGGTTTAGGGTATGGTAACCTAATAGGGCCAAATCAATGTTATGACCCTAATGAGTATAGTGTTTTTAACCCTGAACCTGTAGACTATCAAAAACCTGTTAAATATGTGAAAGAAGGTGGAATGAATGCTGTTTCTCCACCAATAAGAGGAGTTTTTATGCCTTCTCCTGTACACTCTCTCTCTGATATTGACTCTGTTGAGTCACAAACGGTTTATGGTAAAAAGTCCAAAGACTTACCTGAATCTAATGATTGTGTCTCTTGTAACACAAGTGACAAATCCTCTGAAGCAGAGTCTAAAGACTTTGTTTCATGTGACTCAAGTGATAAGTCAACCACACCCAAATATCACAGGTCCTCAAGTTCGACTAATGGTTTATCTACTCCTAAATCTGTCTTTTCAGATAACAGCTCATTAAATTCTTTTAAAAACAACTGTGTCTCTAGTTCCACTTGTGACAAAAGTGTCAATATTAAGAAAAGTTGTAGTAAAAACAAGGCTGTTAGGAAGAAGACATGTTTTGTGTGTGGTAGTCAATATCATCTTATAAAAGATTGTGATTATCATGAGAAAAGGCTCAAGGGTGGAAAACATCAGAACAGAACATTGTGGAAAAATGTTAAACAAATCCCACCATATGTTCCACAAGCAGCAGGAATGAATTTTTATAGGAGTCCTTTTCCTGCTGATAGACCTATTCCTGCTGGTTCCTCTGTTCCTGCTGATATTCAGGGAATCATTCCTGCTGGTACTTCTTCATATAATCACAGGGATTTTTGGCCTGTCTATTCTAATCAAGTCTTTGGAGGGGGAATGGATTATTCTCCATGGTATCCTTGGTAGTTGTTTTGTTTGGATGTACATGTTGTTGTAATTGTGTTTGCTGGTTTATAGGGTTGCTTTAGCCTAAGGGGAGGCTAATGCTTGTAATTTTGTCTTGTTTTTCATTCTTTTGAGTTTTAGTTGTGATTCTTTAATCTTATCTTGCAGGTTTTTCAGTATCTTTTGTTAGTTAACTTTATTTTGCAGCTGCTTAATGCTTGGATTTAAAGGTTAATACAGCAATTTTCATTCATCATAAGAAAGATCAGTACATTCAGTTGCTAGTTTCGAAAGATTTCAAGTTACAAAAGCTACTTATCAACATCATTCAAAAGCTACAAAAGATTCCAATCATCCATCATAAATCTACCTAAACCTTACCACCTATTCCATCTTCTCTTTACCCTTACCCA